>JAGSMP010000330.1:0-522972 GCA_029286625.1 Parnassius orleans
TCGAGGCAACCTCGTAGCGGAAGACGAAGTGTAGGGCAGCCCCCACTAGATGGAGTGACGACCTGGTAAGACATGCAGGAAGTCGATGGATGCAGGTGGCTCAGGCCCGTGCTTTGTCGCATTCCTTGGGGGAGGCTTATGTTCAGCAGTGAACTTGTGAAGGGCTGTAATGATGATAATGATTCATTCACCTCATTTAGTGAGTGTTCAGCCACAACTTGCTTTTAGTAGGTAAGTGCTTGCCAGTAAAAGGATGTCTTAAGCACCTTTTCTCCATATTTTTTTTTAGTATGAAGTGACAAACAAACTAACAGTCCAATTTATGGTATGTAGCCGATCAATCTGATGGTAAGTGGGTACAGTAGTCCATGGACTGCCTGCAGCTAACTTCAAACATAAAAGGCTACAATGCGCTGTCACCACTGATAACTAAGATGGAATGCTTTACAGCCTGTAATTATACTCACTTTATACTCTTCAGACCGGAACACAGGAATGCATGCCTAGTAATGACACTAAGAAATTGGCAAAGATACGTGGTTGCTTACCAGTTGTAAGTATACATACATACTGGCTATTGGCTTATACAGGGTATTACAAAGGTAAGACAATGTCTAAAGAAGCTCATTATGATGTCCATACATGCTTATCTTTTAAATAATTATTTAATTTGTAAATCAGTACATTGAACATGAAGTACTCTTTATTTTGTGCCCATGGGCTACAGTAATCACTTGTCCTTAGGTAAATTGTACCTTATTTTAATAATATCACAAAATGTGTATATCTTACCTGTTTCATGATTTCCATTTTCTTCGAATTTGGAATTCTCATTTTCGAAATTCTCTTCCTCAACTTTAACAGATTCAAGGCTAAATATTTCGTCCTTACAATCATTTTCTATATCACACTCTACTAGCCTAATATCTATATGACAAATTGGTGTGAATTGAATCTCATCTCTAGCCTCATGCGGTTTTGGTATTGACTGAAACCAAATTCTTTTTTTAAATAAGAGAAAAAAAGCAAGTGAAGAAACCGGATAAAAGTAAGGGTTCCGAATAAACTTAAATAAGAATGTAAATAGTTCATCCATCCCGAGAATCAAGTCTCAACAATTTTTCGAATCGGATCCACAAATGCCGTAAATTGACAAAGATCTATCCTTATTAATTAAGTAATATTACCCATTATTATAAAGAGATAATATTTCGTATACAATAGGGTATTATATATAACAGTGTAAGCAGTTAGATAATTATTTTTGTGAAAATAAATACTGAAATTCATAAAATATAGAACATCGCTCTAATGAAAAAGTAAGTAGGATTAAAGGATCAACTTAACTTTGCAGTAGAAAAAACATTCACCCATATGGCAATGGGAAGCAAGGTGCCTGCCAAGTGATGATTAAGACAAATACTTAATTATAATGGAAATGACCCATCAAGTAGTGAACTTTTATTAATAAGAAGTATAATAACATTGATCGCGTAGTGGCGGTGCAAGAATATCCACTACCTACCCAAGGGACGGGTGCGTAAGAGGCGACAGAGGGAAACAGAAACAGGAGTTGGGCAGCAGCATCTTCTTGATAATAACTCAGACTAATATAAACTGCAGTTGCCAACCTGCAGTGTGGCAAATTTGGCAAAATCTCTCCTTTGAAGCAATCTATGAGGGAGCCCTATGTTCAGCAGTGGACTTTTATAGGTTGTAATGGATGGAATGGATAATACCATGGACTCTCCTGCAAGCAACTGCTTCAGAACTGCATTTGACTCAATTGCCTGTAGTTGTATTCTTCTGCAACGAATTAGTCTTGCATGACACATGAAACAGACTCATCCATCAGAATATATGAAAGTTTGTCATAAATATGGAAAACTACTTAAATATACAAGTTTGTAATAAAATACCACAATCCTCTTCAAGAACATCAATTTTTATATCATTGAAGTGACAAATAAACTTACAATCCAGCTGGTGGTAAGTGGCTACTGTAGCCCATGTGCACCTGCAACGAACTACAAGCAAAGGCTACAGATGCGATGTTAAGATGAGGACTAAGATGTAATGCTTCACAGCCTGTTATTATACTGGCTCTCAATGTCCTTCAGACAGGGACACATACTGCTGCTTGGTGGCAGAAATAGGTAAGAGGATGATATCTACCCAGACAGACTTAGAGACTACCCAGACAGAAGAGTTATTGCCAAGACAAAGTATGAACACATTGGCAGAATTGGCGAGAAATTAGTTCGTCTTCCTTCGAGAACCCGTGCATTCTGGTCTTTCGCCAAGACTGTCCAAGGGAATTTCTGTAAGCCATAACTTCCATCTCTGCACGGTGAGGACGACTCGCTGGCCCACGCCACAAAAGAGAAAGCCGACATTTTAGGCTCCCTTTTTGCGTCCAACTCGACACTCGATGACGGGGGGAATACACCGCCGACCATCCTGCGGTGTGAGTGATCTATGCCTGATGTGCGATTCACACAGTGCTTAGTACGCAAAGCACTCCTCCCCTGGATATCCACAAGTCGAGTGGGCCTGACGGAATCACCCCAATTGTGCTGAGGACGTGTGCTCCAGAGTTGGCACCGGTTCTAACGTGTCTTTTCCGATACTCCTACTCCTTAGGCGTAGCCCCAAATTCATGGAAGTCAGCTTTCGTGCACCCAATCCCTAAAAAAGGTCTTCCGTCCGCTCCGTGGCGCAGTGGCTTAGCAATGAGTTGTTGCGCTGGGGCCGCGGGTCATCCACGACTTTGTCGAACAAAGTCTCGGATTTGTGCGACTAAATCCAGTCCAATTCAATCCCCAGAAGATACAAGTTTGCACGTTTATCGCTAATAAGAACCCCTTTGTCGTATCACCTCAGTTTCAGGGCACTCCCCTCGTTTCCTCAACCAGTATCGGAATCCTCGGCGTCGACATATCGAATGACGTGCATTTTAGTGGTAAATTGGAAGAGAAGGCCAAATTAGCTTCTAAAAAGCTTGGCGTGCAGAGCCAAAGCAGAGCGGGACAGTATTTCATGCCGGCAAACCGCCTGCAACTTTACAAGGCGCAGGTTCGGCCTCAATACCATGTTCTATACTATGTTCCCATCTCTGGGCCGGGGCTCCCCAGTGCCAGCTCCTTCCATTTGATCGCATCCAACGCAAAGCGGTTCGAATCGTTGGGGACCGAGCTTCCTGATCGGCTTGACTCGCTGGCGCTACGAGGAGATGTTGCATCTCTTTGCGTATTCTATCGTATCTACCACACCGCCGCGAAGCCACCACTATAAAGAAACTTCAGCGTTACCAAAGACTGGCATGTATGGCTGCCACAGGCTGCATAAGGACTACACCGACAGCAGCCTTAGAGGCGATGCTGGAGCTAGCCCCGCTTCACCTACACAAAATAAGAACCGACTTAAGCTGCCATTCGACTCAAGACCCTAAATCTTTGGAGTAAGAGTTGAGTCCCTCATACAGGCATAATTGATAGAATTCACTCAAAAATTCCTATCTTACAAACCAAGTACGATAAGATCCTTAAACAATTTGTATTTGATAAGAAGTTTATGATACAATTAAATGAAACCAGCCAGCCGGAGGGATTTAGCCTAAAAGAACTTAGAGTTTCCACCGATGGTTCTAAAACAAATGAAGGTGTAGGATCTGGAACTTTCTCTGAAGACCTCAATATTCACATATGCACACCGCTGGGTACCTACAACACAGTCTTTCAGGCGGAATGTATGGGTATCATTCAAGCGGCCATAACAATAGATGCTACATCAGAATACTGACCGACAGTAGGATGGTACTACAAGCTCTTAGTTGCAATGTGGTGAACTCGGGACTAATATATGAATGCCATCAGCGATTAAATGAGGTATGTAAACACAACAATGTGAACTCTGCAATGGATAAAGGGACACAGTGGATACAGAGGCAACGATGCAGCAGACTAACTGGCCAGAAGAGGATCGGCTCTAGCCACTATAGGGCCGGAACCAATCATACCAATACCCTTTGGTAACGTTCGTTCACTGGTACGTAGACACTTCACTAATCAACACGCTCCGCTTTGGAAAAATCTAGTAGACTGTAGACAAGCTAGGGAGGCCCTGCCTGAAATAAACAGCCATTAAACCAAGGTTCTAATGAGACTGAACAAGCCCCAGATCAGAATAGTAACAAGTGCTATCACAGGACATGGCACCTTTAACAAACATTTATTTACCATAGGTGTTACCGATAGTCCTCTATGCAGGGCATGCATGGGGGAGGAAGAAATGGCAGCCCACGAGTTGCTGACATGTCCGGAGGTCACTGCATACAGGGCTAAACATCTCAGCACGCCGGGATCACTCCCCGAAGTTGCTTGCAACATGAAAGGACTGTTGAACTTCTCCGTCGGGGAGATTTCATGGCTCGAATAATCACATTATTCCAGCCCACACGCAAAATACGCGCTTAGAGGTGGAGTTGCGGAAAACAACCCGTTGTTAACTAACTAACTATCGTATCTACCACGGGGAGTGCTCTGAGGAATTGTTCAGACTAATTCCAGTCGCTCAATTTCACCATCGCACACCGTGACTAAACTCGAGATACCATCCATACCATCTGGATGATTGGTGGTCCACCACTGTGCGATTTACAAGAAGTTTTCTTCCTCGCACAACTTCCTTGTGGAATCGACTACCACTAGCGATTTTTTCGGACCGATACAACTTAGGGACCATCAAGAAAAGAGCCTACTCTTTTTATGTTCATGGGCGGCGGTAGTTGCTCGTTTGTACTTCTAGGCAGAAAAAATTCCTACCAACTAGTGTATCATCATCACTGCGAAAACACAGTCTCAAGCCAACTAAATCCATCGACTTCCTGTCTTACCAGATTGCCACTATTTTTTTAATTTTTTAATTTAAACTTTATTGAACCTTACATATTAAGTACAGGAACACAAGGCGGACTTAATGCTAAAAGCATTCTCTGCCAGTCAACCTTAGGGCAGTGATAGAACTACGAAGGTGGTTACAAAGTAATATAAATATACACACATACTGTTCGGTTGATTGGGCTTGCGTTGTCACCAATAGATGGCGTTGGGCGTTATTTGTGTCGCGATGTTGTTTCATAAACACGGTTTGCCTAAGGGCTATGGGACTGCTGGCATTGGGAGTTCCTTAGCGTGATCCTGTATGTGAACTACAGTATAATTCAAGCCTTGGGCAGAAATTAAACATGGTCCTTCGAGGTGTTAAGGTGAAAAGGATTGGAGGGCGGACATACCCCTTCCTGTACCGGAAGTGAACCGGACCCGGAGGAAGAGGACGTCTTCAGGAGGCCGCGGGGAGCGGAAGAAGCAGAGGGGCCGTGAGGTCAACGTGCCGACGTCACTAGCCGGAAGGCAGGTGGCCGCGGGTAGCGAAGAAAGCAGGGGGGCCGTGAGGTCAACGTGCCGACGTCACAAGCCCGAAGACAGGAGGCCGCGGGGAACGGAGAAAGAAGACGAGGACGTCAACGTGTCGACGTCACTAGGAGGCCGCGGGGAGCGGAGGAAGCAGGGGGGCCGTGAGGTCAACGTGCCGACGTCACGAGCCCGAAGACAGGAGGACGCGGGGAGCGAAGGAAGCAGGGGGGCCGTGAGGTCAACGTGCCGACGTCACGAGCCCGAAGACAGGAGGCCGCGGGGAGCGGAGGAAGCGGAAGTGGACGGTGACCACAGAGTACACGGTGGCGTTACCGAGCCGACGTCACCAGGATGCCGCGGGAAGCTGAGGAGCCGTGACGTCACGGTGCCGACGCCACGAGCCCGAATATAGGACGTCAATGTGCCGACGTCACCAGGAGGCCGCGGGGAGCGGAGAAAGCTAAGGGGCCGTGAGGTCAATGCGCCGACGTCGCGAGCCCGAAGATAGGAGGACGTCAACTTGCCGACGTCACCAGAAGGCCGCGGTGAGCAGCGTAAGCTGGGGGTTCGAGAGGTCAAAGTGCCGACGTCACGATCCCGAAGATAGGAGGACGTCTACGTGCCGACGTCACCAGGAGGCAGCAGAGGGCCGAGAGGTCAACGTACTGACGTAACAAGCTCGAAGACAGGAGGTGACAGCTGTCAACGGTGACTGACGGATAATGTCAATCTGACATTGATTTGCTGTCCAGTTGACAGCAAACGTCAAAGTGACAGAAAGTGTCAAACGGACAGTGAAGTTGTCAAGTGCCACTGTCAGCGGGGAAGAGGACTATCTGTGGAGGTAGTGGCTTGAAGTTAGTGACGGAAAACTGTGAGTACTTTTGATTACTTCATAATATAAAAAAGGAGATATAGAAATTTGGACTTTATTAGAAAGAGAACTTTAACTTAGTAAATCCAATAGTGAACTTAGAATAGTTTTTAAGATATTTTTAAATTAACGTTGCCAAAATTTTGCAGAGTTTACACATAAACAACATAAAGTAATTTAGTGTTCGGGATTGAGTTGTTACAGGCTGTCTTTTTCTTAGTTTTTATGTATAAGTGATTTGTTAGGTATTTTTTGTTTTAGTTTTTTTTTTTTAAATGGATTCATTAATTTATTTTCAAAATGATTCGGCAAACAGACTAAAACGTATGTTAATTTTAAAAAATCGCCGAAAGATCGTATCACAAAAGAATATTGTATTAGCCGATTAGAATCTTTAGAAAAATTATGGGATGAATTTTTAGGAGGGCACAGGGAATTGTTAAGAACTGTAGAACCAAAAATATTAGAAAGTACATCATATGTTCAAAAGGAATTGTATGATATTACGGGGGAGGCGAATATAAATTATACTGATAACTAAAATCGCGGAATTCAACGAAGAAAAACTTATACCGAATAGTCATGTAGCTAATCAAAGTAATAATGTGATCAAATTACCAAAAAATTTGTATAACTTCCTTTTCTGGTAAATATACTGAATGGTTAACATATGCTTGAGCATATTTACCGGAAAAGGAAGGTATGAAAATCAGCATATGGAAAATGTACAAAAGTTAAATTATTTGAAAAGTTATTTAAAAGGGGAGGCTGAGCAACTTTTGCGACATGTACGAATATCCGATGACAATTATGAACGTTGTTAGCAGTTATTAGAGTCGCGGTATAACAACAAGAAATACTTATCGCATTGTATTTTAAAACGGCTGTTAAGTCAGAAAAACGCAACTGTTGAATCAGCCTCACATTTAAAGAATTTAATTGATTCATCCGTGGAATGTTTAAATGCACTTTCGGCTTTAGGAATTGATGAAGTGTTTTTGTCTGTCACAAAATAAGTAGTTATTAGATTATCATATTTATGATTTACTATATGACTACATATGATTTACTCGACACAGACTCTTGCGAAGTTCATGCTACACTAATGGGCTTAAAACCAGACAGTGCCCCTGGTTGGGACCACATTCCAGTTAAATTTCTTAAAGCTGCACACGAACAAATTGTGCTAATCTTAAGTTATTTGACAAACCTTTGCTTTGAGCAGGGACTTTTCCCGGATGCTTTGAAAGTAGCCCTAATAACGCCAGTGTACAAGTGTGGAGACAAGTCAGACCAGTCAAACTATAGGCCACACGCATACTGAACTGATCATGAAAAGGGTTAGGAAATTAATATGGACTTTTAAAACATTGCGACACGTTGCCTCAAAGAACCTTTTGCAGAAAGTCTACGTATCATTAACCCAATCTATCCTTACCTACTGTCTGCCATGCTGGGGTGGAACAACAAAAATCAATAGAACTTGAGAGGAATCTATAGGTTTTCAACCCAAAGCCTTTACCTAACCTCTAACCTACTGTCTGTAAGAAAACTTTACCTACTCCACCTTATTCTGTGTAAACATAAATCCCTCCCATATGACCCCAAAAAACCGATTATGAGTAACAAAAGAAGCTACTTGGTCGCTCCAACTGTCCCAGTTAGATCTGTTTTTGCCAAGAGGCAGTATGCAAGGCAATCTTCCCACTTATACAACCTATTGAATAAAGAGCTAAACATCTATCCTCTAAAACTCCGTGACTGTAAACTAGCTGACTAATTGGCTTAAGACTAAAAGCTACGATGACATTGAGGCTATGGTATCATCGTTACCATAGCCTGTCTAGTAACCAACAGGACCGCAGTAACGAAATCGTTAGTGGAGGAAGCTTTGCCTGGCTTTTTCCGATCCCAAGACATTGTCGTAGGGCTAACCTAAACCTAAACTTAAACCTAAAACATATATCTACACGCAGGTCAACAATATTAACCCATAAACACAATGCACAAACACAATGCACAAACACAATGCACACACACAAACACACACACACACACACACACATACACACGCGCGCGCGCGTTCACTCAAGACCACTCTCCCATACATCCATCACACAAGTGCGCTCCTTATCCTTTTTGTATTTTGTACTTTCTTTTCTTTTTTTTTTGTTGCCAATTGCATACACTGTATAATGTTAAGTGGAAGAGCGGAGTCACCTAACACAAGCATCTCTTTGCTTAAAAGGTGATCTCCAAACCCTGTATCTTAAAGCTTTATGTAATTGAAATAAACATTTTTATTTTATTTTTTATTATTTTCATATATTCTAAGTTGATTGTGAGCTTAAGGAACTTTTTTTTGAATAAAACTACTTTTACGGATTATATCGCGTTTAATTAACTTATTTTTATTAATTCTTATTAATTCCCGACGTTTCGGGTGCTTTACAGCACCCATGGTCACGGAGGGACTGAGGTGATTGACGTCCCGATGTCAGAGTTAATCCGGAATACCTTCAGCTTTTTAATTATTAATTTTGGTCCGATCTACGCAGAATGAACTAACTGTGTCTTGAAGTCTTGCAGTGGTATGCTTGGGTTTAGTTTTAATTTTATTAATTACAGGATCCCAAGTAGGTGGTAGTACTCAGCCTCCCTCTCTATTGAAATTAGGATGTTTTTTAATTTCAATAGCCTCACGTATCATCCTTGGCAGGAATCGATGTTCTTTCGCGAGAATCTGTGGTTTATCAAATCTAATGTAATGGCGGGGGCCGTCTAGGATATGATCACAAACTGCAGACTTCCCAGAACGTTGGTGCTTCACGTCAGCTATGTGTTCTTTTACGCGGGTTTTGATAAATCGTTTTGTTTGCCCTATATATGAGAGACCACATTCACAATCAAGCTGGTACACTCCTGCATCTTGTAGAGGAATATTGCATTTGACGGATGGTAAGAACTGACTAATCTTCTTCGGCGGCTTGAAGAATGTTCTAATAGAAGCTCGCTTCAAGATGTAGCCAATCTTGTCTGTGACACCTCTGACATATGGTAATACAGCAGGCACACACTCGACTGTGGCCGGCTTCACTCGGTCACTGTGACGTAGGCGCGGGACCCGAAGCTTGTTGTCGTGCAGAACCTGCTTGACGTGCTGAAGCTCGGCGGCCAGATGTTTGCTGTCACAGATTCCTCGTGCTCTCTGTAACAAAGATTTGCCCACGGTAGCTAACTGTGAAGGATGATGGTGGGTTCACCATTTAAATATCGGTTTGTATGGGTCTTTTTTCTATACACAGTGTGACCTATGGTGTTGTTCGGATTTCGAATGACTAACACATCTAGGAAAGCTAAAGAATTATTTGCCTCTAACTCCATAGTAAATTGAATTTTAGAGTTTATGGAATTAAGATGTTCTAAAAATACAGTTAGGCATGTAAATAGAGACTGAATATCAAAACTGACCATAGTTTCATTGTCAGTAAGACATAGGTCTCTTATCTCACTAACAAAATGGTATGAATCCTTAGTGTGTGCTCTTGTGTGTCCTCTGAGTGGTGATAGTGTTTTTGCTAAGAGTTGAGCCAATCTGTAAGTTGGCGAATCGATCTGACTCACTATTGGACGTAATGGAGCGTTCGGTTTGTGTATTTTTGATAACCCATACTACTTCGGTGGTTTGGCACACGCAGGTATTATCGAATTATCGTCTAGATTCAATTTCTCGGAGTATTTCTTAATTAGATCGCTAGTTGTTTTAAGCGTATTAGTTGTAGGGTCTGTTTTGACCTTTACGTACGTACTTTCATCCGATAAAAGTTGTTGTATTTTAAAATTGTAATCCGACGTATCCATTATAACCGTAGCATTACCTTTATCTGCGCGGAGAATCGTTAGATCTGGTCTGTTGCGTAAGTTTTTCAATGCATTAAATTCATCTTTGGGAAGATTTAATTTCGGCACTGAGCTTCGACGTAACAAAGACGAAATGTCTTGACGTATGGCCTCTAAATCTTCCTTACCAATATTATTTTTATACAGACAGTCCTCAACACTACAAATAATGTTTTCATACGGGATTTTTCGCAGTGTTATTGCGAATTTCATACCTTTGGCCAAACCTTTTATTGTCGCGTCGTCCAGAGATTGTTTTGACAGGTTATAGACCGCGCGTTGTTTATTACTCGCGTCTGTTGGAAGTCTGCAGTTTGTGATCATATCCTAGACGGCCCCCGCCATTACATTAGATTTGATAAACCACAGATTCTCGCGAAAGAACATCGATTCCTGCCAAGGATGATACGTGAGGCTATTGAAATTAAAAAACATCCTAATTTCAATAGAGAGGGAGGCTGGGTACTACCACCTACTTGGGATCCTGTAATTAATAAAATTAAAACTAAACCCAAGCATACCACTGAAAGACTTCAAGACACAGTTAGTTCATTCTGCGTAGATCGGACCACAATTAATAATTAAAAAGCTGAAGGTACTCCGGATTAACTCTGACATCGGGACGTCAATCACCTCAGTCCCCCCGTGACCAGGGTGCTGTAAAGCACCCGAAACGTCGGGAATTAATAAGAATTAATAAAAATAAGTTAATTAAACGCGATATAATCCGTAAAAGTAGTTTTATTCAATGTGTAGTGTTCGCGTAAATATAAGAAATCATTATGTGAACTTTTTTTTGTTACTCTTGTCTTGTTTGCCACCGTATGTCAATAAAATAAGGACAATCGCCACTATTGTCCTTTGGGGGCGGCATTTTCGGATTGATTGGGCTTGCGTTGTCACCAACAGATGGCGTTGAGCGTTATTTGTGTCACGATGTTGTTTGATACACATGGTTTGCTTAAGGGCCGTGGGATTGTTGGCATTGGGAGTTCCTTAGCGTGATCCTGTGTGTGAACCACAGTATAATTCAAGCCTTGGGCAGAAATTAAACTTAAACACATACATATACATATATGCATACATATACACTTACATCAATATACACAAATATATAAATTTATATATTATAAGAAAATATAATATAATACAAGATACATAAAAATACGTAATATACTGATGAAACTAATATACAGAGATTACAACTATAATGATGACGGAACTTCGCAGTTGTAAAGCAATTTTAGAAAATGATCTCGAACATTCTTCTTAAATGGTTATTTGCAGGTAGGTTGTCTTAATTTTTCAGGTAGTGCATTCCATAGGTGCGCGGCTTGGGCAGCAAACGATGAAGATATGAATCTCGAACGGTGAAGGGGTATAAATAGAGCAAGTCTCCGAAAAACGAGGCTCTCTGTCATGAGCGTCGCGCAGGAACTGAAACTTATGTTTCAGATAATTTGGATAGTGGTTATCGATTAAAATAGAAAAAAACTGTGTTAAGTATATCCTAATGTGTCTTGCTGACGAATTGGAAGCCATTTAAGCTGAGTGCGGAATGTGGATACATGATCAAACTTGCGAAGAGTAAAAATAAAACGGATACAGTTATTGACGAGACGATCCAGCTTATCAAGGAAAACCTCATTAAGATCAGGATAACATACATCAGCATAGTCAATAATAGGCAAAATAAGAGATTGCACCAGTTATCTTTACCTTGACCGGAAGAAAACTCCTGAGACGGTTCAAAGCACTGAGCTTAGCAAAAACAGAACCACTGATATTCTGAATTTGGGTGGACCAACATAAGGTTGTGTCAAAGTAGACACCCAGATTTTTAACGCTGTCAGAATGCGGTATGATAGAATTATCAAACGTGACAGGTGGAACGCAATCGACGTCAAGCTTACACAATTGTTGAGCACTACCAATTATTATAGTTTGGCATTTATTGGGGTTCACACTAATACTAAACTTACGAGACCAATTATGGAGATTCGTTAAATTCATATTGAGTCTGGCAATAGCGTCACATAAAGAGTTGACGTCTGCTTGAATATATATTAGTAGGTCATCAGCGTAAAGATGGTAAGAGCAGCTAAGTTGAGAAGAGAGAAAGTTAATAAAAATGGAGAACAGAAGTGGAGATAATATTCCACCTTGTGGCACGCCAGTGGAGAGCTGACACTAGTCAGATATGTCACGACCATTAATGACAGCTTGCTGACGACCACAAAGGTAGGAAGAAAACCAGTCTACAGCAGTAGACGAAAATTTGAGATTTTGAAGCATGGCAAGGAGGATATCATGGTCAACCATGTTGAACGCATTTGTAAAATCAATCAATACAAGTACTGTGGCCTTTCTATTCTCCATGTTCTCCCGAATGTCCTCTGTGACTTTGAGAAGTGCAGTCGGTCTTGCGGGCCCCTTCACGCTGGACTCTTGGGACCCTGACAGAGGTATTTTCAAATTCGGGCTTTCAAAATTCAATTCTACAAAACCTATTTTCAAATTTTTACTTTAAACTATGAGCATCACTATTAACATTACAAATACTCCTCTTATTTGCGGTAAACTGAAAATGCTTGCACTAGGAGTAATTTACTACAATAGTCAAATAGCAGACTTGAACTTTAAGAAAGTAGTAATACTACTTTCTTGAGTTTGCTACAGAAGGCTACAAATGTGATGTTACCTCTGATGACTAAGATGTAATGCTTCACAGTCTGTTATTATAGTGGCTGTAAATGTCCTTCAGGCTGGGAAACATAATGCTGCTTGGTGGCAGAAATAAGTAAGAGCATGATAACTGCTCAGATAGATGTCTAGGCAGAAAAAAGTCCTACCACCTATAATCTTTGCATTGTAGCATGGTGCGAATGACAGCTCACGCCTATGAAGTTTCATATTTTTTTAGATAAACTGTCATACAGATATTGTTGTACCTCATGGATGGGTACCGCCCACTTACGATAGTTATGTGCCATGCTAAACTATGCCATGCCATAACGAACAACCACAGACTATCAAAGATGGGACCACAGACTATAAAATAAATCGAATATATAAAAATCATGTAAATATGTATTGGAATTGGAACTAATCATTCAACAAATTCTGATTTACGGAAACAAAACTCACATAGACGAACATGCAGTGTTCCCGATGCATGGATGATAAATTATTCATTGGTCAGCTCAGGCAAAAAAAATAATTATAAAGCAAATTGCACATTGTCAAAAAGACTTTATCATAACTCATGGCGGCCAAAATGGCTACATAAAACCTATTTTTTTTTTTATTTCATTCGATTTGTAAACCAAATTTTTACCTTCCATTCCGATATTTGGCCCATTGGACCTGGCAACACGTGTGTACACACGTACAGCGAAAGCTAGCTCTCGTACCTTGAAAAGCTGCCAGTGCAGTCAACGCCGTACTGCAAATTACAGATGCTGGCAGCCATTTTATTTGTTTAAATTTCAATATGAATATTGCAATCAACATGAAATAGAAGATGATTTTTATTTTCAAATTAATACATAGTATAATTTATACATTGAAGTATCTGTTTGTAATATCAAAATAACAGCCTTTTACTAAATAAAAACCCGGTAATCCGACAAACATTCTGCAGGGCAGTGTCGGACTATCGAATTTGTCAGATTATAGAGTACTGCCTAAGACCCCCTATAGTCCGGATTTTTTTTATAAAAGAGTACCTTGAAATCTGACAAATTCCAGATCCAATGATAAGATTCTATATGTTATATATATGTACTATTTTCATCACATGTAGTCAAATTCAAACTAAGCAATCAGAATTAAAACAATATGCTACATGTCGAGCACAATAGTGGTGGTGCGTACAAGTTATAACTTATTCAATCATGCATTTGCAAAGATTGTCAAAAAATATCTAATAATAAATAATAGACCATGTCGGATTACCGGGGGTCCACTGTATACATTATTTATAACAAATAGACAAAAACAAGTTTTAAAATGTTTGTCTGTCTGTTTGTTTGTTCCAGCTTATAGCTGACACTGGCAGATAGCTGATGTTATAAGGATTAACACAGGCTACTTTTATTTTAGAAAAAGAAATATGTAATAAATACCAAGCGGGCGAGGTCCGGGAATAGCTATTATGTAACTACGATGTCATAGTTTGTATTAAGCTTTAACTTAATTTTACATGCATTGTAGTTTATAAAGAAATATATGTTTCGGTCTTAATTTTTATATCGATAGCTAATCGCAAATTTTTGCTTTGCTTGGTATATTGTTAATCGCCTTTTTTAAATCGATTTAACATTGTTCCATCTCTAGACACGCCAAACTGTAAGCTGTCACCCACACCATGCTATAATGCAAAGATTATAGTGGATAATCATCACTGCACATCCATCGATTTCCTGTCTTTCCAGATTGCCAGTATCTAGTGAGAGGCCACTCTACAATTTACTTACCAGTATGAGGCTACCACTTGAGAATTATGTTTCCCCATCTTTTGTTAGTTCTGCAAGGTATATGGACACAATTCTCTAACTCATTTAAAATGTTGTGTGTCAAGTACGTAGGAATCTCCGTAACATTAACAGATATAATTTTAAAAGCAGTAGCTTCAGATTCTTGGGACCCTGACAGAGGTATTATCACGTTCAGTATTTCCAAATTCAATCCTACCAAACCTACTTTCAAATTTTAACTTCAAAGTATTAGCATCACTATTAACATAATTAAAAATACTTCTCTTATTTGCTCTTAGTAAACTGAAAATGCTTGTGGTAAAGGAATTTACTACAAAAACAGCAACATTAAGCTGCTATTTTATGCTAGTATTTTGTGTGTGTGGTGCCACCCCCTCCTTTGATAGGAATATGATAAATATGAGACCAAGGGAATTTCTGTGTCTAGAAGCATATGCACACTATTTTCCCACTTTAATAGTCCGATAGAACGGCTTTAAGTGGGTTTAACAACCAAACATGGTACAGTTTTGGTTTTCATAGTTTTAATCTAATAATAGCGCCATCTACTTACTGCTAAATGAACTAATAATATTGTCTATTCGTTTATTAATTAAAAAAAGGTTTAGGCTTGCCACCACTCCTACTTCAGCCTTCAGCATTACTAATGACACTTTTGCATACCCATCTGCCCTACCTCCTTTCTTTCTTCTCATTGCTTTCATTATTTCATCCATACTTATTTCGTTAAAGCCTTCCTTTTTTTTCGGAGTTTCTGATTTAATTTTATACAATAGCGCAAATTGTATTGCAGAATTCAACAACTTGATTGACTAAAATTACAAAGCACTTTAACATGTTATACAAGTATGATGAAACCTACTAGTTAATTTCGTAATAGAAATTCGGAATAATACTCATTGGAGTAATATGTACTAGAACAGACACCGGGAATAATAGCTATGCAGCAGTACAGGTTGCGTGGAAGGAGGCACAAGGTACCTTTTTATGGCAGACTCCGTAAGTAGAGAACCCGCGGTCTCTAACGCGTGTTGCAAACAAAGTCTCGAAGTATCTTCTAGTAAGAAGTACATATTACTTCAATGATAATACAGATTTTAGTGCGACCCAGGATACCAGGCTAATTGTTGTTTTTCAGGTTCTGGTCGTATTTGTAACTATATTTAACACTGCACCTTAGCCAAGCCCTGATCTATCGCATTTTATATCAGGTAAGTTTTAATATATTTCTCCAGCAATAACAACAAACCCACTCACAATTCAATTTGCAATATTTAAGAAATTAACCAACTTACAAATCTGTTCGTTAATGTTTTATATAAATTTTGGAGGCCAGTCTTCTTTAGAACATGCATACATTATATAACGGTACTCTGTGATTAACGCCATGTTTCTAGTTAGTTTGTGATTAACGCATAAGCAATTCTACAAATTCCACTTTTGTTGCACATTATATATTAAATATATTTTTATAAATTTTGGAAGTATTTATGTATCCAACCGGACGAGGACACTGTTTTTTTTATAACTGACTTTACGGCTCTGGGTTCTAGCCCTTCTGAGCCAGAAGTTACAATGTATAATTATCCTTCATAGTACACTGCTTCACAATATGTTGATGCGTCACATTGTGCAGCCCTTGGGAGATTTTGTCGGCAACTTGAGCAAGCAGACAGTTGGCGATGGTATCTCAAGGCGCCTAAGCAGACAGACACCTTATCTTGAGAATCACATCACCATCAGAGCACTTGTTTCACCGTTTCCACTAACACACTTAATACACAAAATCGCACCACTTTTACATATCAAAATCCACTTCAAACCATTATTTAAACAATAATACAGGAGCAGCAAACCGCCTTGGGGGTCATTGTAGAAGCGTGTGCGTCGCGACCTGCCAGCCCTTTCAGGGCTGCAATTCTACAGCTGCGCACCCATGCTAACGAGGGTTAGGGCGTCCCCAAGGCGACACACCAGCTGGTCCCCGTTGGTGTGGAATGCAGCGCGCAAAGCGGCGATGGGGACCGCCACCGTCACGCACAGCCGACACGGCGGAAGGTGGAGGACAGAGTGCAGAGTTGGCGTGGAATATTAGAGGAAACATGAAGATAAGACGAATGAGTTGATTGAAATAATGAAAGAAAGAGAATTAGATGTCGTGTGTATGTCAGAGAC
Organism: Parnassius orleans; assembly: GCA_029286625.1. Classification (NCBI taxonomy): domain Eukaryota; kingdom Metazoa; phylum Arthropoda; class Insecta; order Lepidoptera; family Papilionidae; genus Parnassius; species Parnassius orleans. Next base: position 16,863 of record JAGSMP010000330.1, read on the forward strand.
CAAACGGAAGGGCAGTGGTACTGAAGAGCTCCCTGGTGGGGCGTTAGCTCTATGGTCAGGTCCCGGAGGCAGAGCGCCCGCCAGGAGTGGAAGTGCTGCTGTCGTCTCGGTTGGTCGATGTTATGACTGAATATAAGATTGTGAACTCAAGACTACTCTGGGTTCGCTTTAAATTGGGACTGACGAAGTTATTCCTTTTGGCTGTTTATGCGCCGGTAGCTTCGTCGTCAGGGCTGAGCTGGAGGTTTGGGAGAATGTAAGAGAAGTTCTAGATTTGGCTAGGGAAAACGAAAGAATTGTTGTATGTGGTGATTTGAATGGATGGTTGGTACCGCTCGACCAGGGTACGAGTCGGTGCTTGGAAAGTTGGCGATAAAAGAGTTAATGATGCTGGCAAGCTTATACTAGCGGTATGCAGGAAAGGGTCTTCTTGTGACAAACACTATGTTTAATCACAAGAAAATCCATATGTATACTAGAAAGTAAGAATGAGAAGTATGATCGATTTGTTCCTGGTGGATGACCGACTGCGAAAACAGGTGATGGATACGCGAGTGTTCAGGGTGCTGACCTAGGAACGGATCACTATCTAGTGATCACTAGATTTGAGGTTTGTTCGCGGGTTGGCGCTACCGGACGGCGGTAACAGAACCGCAATCGGTCTGTCGCATCCGAAGTTGGAAGCTTCAGGAAGCGGATACTAGGGACAAATATCATGCGAGGTAGCCAGCTTGACACCATCGATGGCAGAAATGAATGTGTGGAGAGAACATGGCAGAACCTTAGGGATGGAATGGTAAGTGCAGCGGAAGAAGTATGTGGAACAATAAAAAGAGGCAGTAGTAAAAGAAGAGATGCATGGTGGAATGATGAAGTGAAAGAAGCTGTAAAGAAGAAGAAGAAAGCATGGTTAGACTACTTGGCCTCTAGTAATGATAAGGATATGAGAGAGAAGGTGAAAGAAAGATATAAGCTGCAGAAAGTTCACACGAAAGCAGTGATTGAGGAAATGCGTGAAAAGTGTAGAATGGAAGCGGACAAAGGTTGTCGCACAACTTTGGAGAACTCAAACTCTTCTGGAAAGAGGTTGAAGGACCCGAAGTGGTGCGACGGCCTTAGAATGAACAAAGTGCTTTCGAGAACTAATGACGTCCTCACAGAAAAATCGGACGTCATGCAGCGATGGAGCGAATTTTATAGAGAAATGTATGCGTGTGATGATCTTAGTGAGGGATCCGGGGATGACTCCGTGACTGGTACGCCAGACCTGGACCTCGATGACGCTGAGGTCATCAGTATGAAAGAGATTGAACGTGCGATTCGAAGTTTGAAATGTGGTAAGGCCGCGGACTAGACAGAGTTACTGCTGAAATGATCAAGTATGGTGGGCCTCGCGTCTGGGACAGCTTTCATCTGCTGTGCAATTTGTGCTGGCGGACGGGGGACGTCCCGGATGATTGGCGATCCGCAATCATTGTGCCTTTATATAAAGGTAAAGGTTCACATTTTGACTGCGGGTGCTATCGGGCGATCAGCCTGACCAGTTTAGCAAGTAAAGTATACTCGAAGGTTTTGACGCGTAGGATGCAAGAGAAATCGGAAGATTTCTATGGGAGCTCAATGCGGATTTAGACCTGGAAGAGGATGCACGGATCAAATATTTTCTCCGCATGATCACGGAGAAGCTTCTGGCTGCTAACCAGAAGATTTTCTGTGCTTTTGTGATCTTGAGAAAGCATTTGATAAGGTTGTAAGGAAGAAAATGTGGGAATTGTTGCCGGGTACGGTGTGGATGGTCGATTGCTAAGGGCTGTGCAGGCACTTTACTGCGACTGTAAAGCCTGTGTGCGGGTAGGGCATGACCTGTCACCCATGTTTAGCGTCCAAACGGGAGTAAAACAGGTTGTGTCATGTCTTCCTGGCTGTTCATACTGTATCTCGACAGCTGTTTACAAGCTGAAAGATAGCTGTCTGGGTGTGAAATTGGGTGACATAAAGTAAATTGTCTGCTGTATGCTGATGATGCAGTGCTTATTGCACCATCAGAGGCAGAACTGCAGGCATTAATCATCGCGTATGAAGAGATGTGAAATTAAAGGTCTCCGTTTGAATGCCAATAAAACTAAGGTTCTGGTATTTGAAAGGGACGAAGAGAGAACGAAGTGTGAAATATGGGTAAATCAAGAATGTCTAGAACAGGTAAATGAAATTGTATACTTGAGAGTGCTTTTAGCCGGGATGGAAGATGTGATTTAGATGTGGACAGGCGTGTCGCTGCCGGGAACAAAGTCAATGGTGCCTTGACTGCTTTAGTCAAAAGGCAAGGCGTAGTGAAGAGCGCACGCCTTGCAATACATAACGCAGTGTTGGTACCAACTTTGTTATATGGCAGCGAAACCTGGGTATGCCAGAAGAAGCATAAAAGCAAGTTGAATGCAGTGGAGATGCGATCTCTTCGTAAATGTGCGGCGTTACCATGGCTGACCGAAAGCGAAACGAAGAGATTCGCAATATGGCAGGTTTGAAAGATGACCTTATCACAAAATTGATAAGGGCGTGCTTCGATGGTTTGGGCACGTTGAGCGAATGAGTGAAGACCGAATGGTGAAGAAAATATATAGCGCGAAAGTTAATATTAAAAGGTGTCGAGGTAGACCGAGACTAACTCGAAGACCATGTGAGCAAACTGCTCGAAGAGGGAGGGTCAAGTACTCGGATACCTAGACGTGCATGCATGAAGAAGATTATGAATCTGAAAGAAGCGAAAGAGATATGTAAGGATCGTGACACTTGGCGATCTGTTCTCTCTGGCTACCCCGTCAGGGATTGTGCGTGAAGATAAGTAAGTAAGTAAGTAAGCAAACCGCCGCCGGTCAAGTTCCCGCCAAAAACACGAGAACACTGTTAAAGATGATAACACAAACTAACTAGTACACAAAACACAATAAAGGTAGAGACAGACTGGTCCCACGTACGCAACGTATGCAACGCATTATGACGTCTGGACTCTTGATTTTGTATGAAAAACTATGCACTAGAAGCACACTTATCGTATGCAACGCAATCACACGCGTCCGACGCAACGCCGATCTGCAATGTCTATATCGGCGTAAGAAGATGAAGATGTTCGTTCGCAATCCCACTAATGTTGCCAACTTAGTGGATTTTCCAGTAAAACTGGTGGTTTCGACTCTCCTTTTAGTGGAGAAATATTGCTTTTAGTGATGCAATACTTCTCCAGCTGGTGGTTCTTTCTAGTGGGTCAGTAGAATTAATTTGTGGAAAGATGATCACTTGACTGTTAAACCACTTATACTTTTCGAAGTATATATCTACGTCATTTCAGGAGAATTTACTTTTACTGTGTAGGCAAAAATGATTCATAGGTCATGAATAGGACATGACGTGCGTCATACGATCCATCCCAGTTGAATTAAAATTTGAGTTATTAGCGACTTTTTTGATTTCTCTGTAATAAAAAAATACAACCAAATTGAATCCTTTAACAGTCATTTTAAGAGTACGCTGCGGTATGAGGTTGGCAAGAAAATTCTGCAACGAATTGGAAATTCCAATAAGCGTTATAAAACAAATAAATACCAAAAAATCATATCAATCTGAAACCGAAGTTAATGATGTCGACAAAAATGATGCATCTGAAGAAAATGATTTAATTTAAAATAGCAGTTAACTAAATAATAAAAATAATAAACAGATGTAGACTTATTGATTTATTAATTGTACCTATATATATTTATTGTTTATTTACATAGAAATTTAATATTTTGTTACATAGAATGTAATAATAAAATTAAACAATTACTAACATACCTATTTTTTTCTTTCGTAATAAACCAAAGTTTTTTAAGTGGAAAATTTAGGGATTACGAGTGTAAGGTCGCTTTTTGTTAATAGTTTTCTGGTGGTTTTAATAGTTGAATCTGGTGGAGAGCTAGTTTAGTTGTTACGTGTTATTATTGCGTACGTTGCATACGTAGGTCAACTGTGTACACTAACGTAGGAGCGTTGCTTCGTATACGTTGCGTACGTGGGACCAGTCTGTCCGTACCATTACTCTCTATAGTAACATATAAGGAAGAAGAGAGCCCTCTTGCGAGTAAAACTGGTGCTCCTTGGAAAAGTGCCACCTGATGATTGTTACGCTAACTATAATATTCGCATGTGTGTGTGTGTATATTCCAATTCGCTCACACGAGAATACTCTGTGAATGTTTGCGTGTGTATATGTATAACGCTCATTGCCCACCCTCACATTCAATATTCTATATTTTATTCATATATTACTATTTCCATTCCAATTTTCTACGAATGTAGAAATTACATCCTACATTCGTAAAAAATTGGAATGGAATTAGTAATAAATGAATATAATACATATTGGAATTTTTAAATATTTAGTAACACAAACCTTAACAGTAAGATTAATGTTAACAATTAGCTATGCATTGATACATAAGTAGAAAATTGGAATGGAACACGGTTAATAGTTTTATAGAAATAAAACAATTATTTTCATAGAGATTTAAATATATTATTGACAGTTATTAGATACACATTACACAGAAATAAACTTGGGCACTCAATTATAGATGATTATGGAGGCATCTTAGATAGAACTCACAGTTTTCAGCAACCCATTATAATTCGTAAAACTAGCGATGGGTCGTTGACGGTTTTTCCGTTAACGAAACGTTAACGTTGATTTACGTTTGTCAACTAGATAATCAACTAGTTGAATTCGTCAACGAGTTAACGTACTACTGATGTCAACTTGCAACGTAAACCGTTAATTCATTGAACGATTTTAATTCAACGCTTCGACGTTTAATTTTAGAAACAATTTGATCAATGTATGTATTGGAAAACGTTTGATTGATGGTTCTATTTAGATGACCTTCCTTTTATACTTCTTCTTTAGGCTTAGGACTGATTGAATACAATTAGCTATAAACCATATTCTACTCAGGTGTATTTAAAAGATCTCCTGATTCTATGTGCGCAAATCAATTATTATTTACAATTTTTTTTATAGTTTTGTTTTTTTAAATATTTTTTTTGTTATTTTTAATTTTTTCGAAATGCAGGCACAATTCACTGTTACCCCAGTACGTCCCGACATTTTCAATTTTACCTTAAGTAGTCCTATTTTATGTAAATATACACAATTATATTAACACAAACAAATTTACACTGTTACTATAAACATTACCTAAAAAGTCTAAACTCTAAACATTGACGATAAGCCGCAAAATAACTTCTGACCTTCCGCGCAAGTTGTCACAAACTGTCAATCAAAAATTAAAGAAAGCGAACTTCATATCGTTGTATAATATGTAAACAAACTAGTATTAACCTATTTCTCTCGGACGGCACCAGCGGGGCGCGCCATTCCACCAATATCGTCATAAGTATTATTCTTAAAATAAATATTTCGAAAATAAACTTTTGTAGGTTACTTAGAGTTCAAATTGTATGACATGACCGTCGCTCGCAATCTATGACGTTATTTTCAAAGTAAGTTTTTTAATTTGCTCAGTTCGTTGCGTTAACGAGACGCACGAGTTAAATTCATAAACGTCGTTGACGAATTCAACTAGTTGATTCATAAACGGTAAACGTTAATACTAGAGATGGGCGTTACCGTTGCTTTCACGCAATGATGCAACCAGTTACATTTCTTTTACGAAACCTGTTGCGACAACAGGTTTTTTCTGCAACAGGTTTCTAATAACCACGTAATCTTAACACGTTGTTTAAGTACTATTAGTTATTGTTTTGTATAGTCGTTACCAGGTAGCTAACTATTTCGTTATGAAACTAAATCAATGAAAATATAATTTATTGGTGGGCAATAAAACTTAAATAAACAATTGTCTACAGTATGATGTACCAACATTTTAATTTTTATTGACTTTTGAAATATTCAATTGACAAACCTTTTTGGTTGAAAATTAAGTCATTATGTCACTAATCGACGCCGGGAAATAATATAACTAAAAAAGAAACAAAATTGACAACGTATTGGTAACAGTGTTAACGCATTTAGCAATTGGCGCAACCTATTGTGCAATAACGTTTAGTTCTTGACGTTACTGAAAAAACCTAATGCGCGATTTGTCGTAACAGGATACATCTTTATTTTCGACGCAACCTGTTGCTCTAACAGGTTGCGAAAAAAACGACTCATCTCTAGTTAATACGTTGACAGGAGATCAACGGTTGATTCAACTAGTTCGTTGATTCAACGCTCATCGTTACGTAAAACATCTTCATTAAGTAAAACGACTCTAATAAATCACCATAAACTAAATATTTGCTCGCAAGTAACACCATTACACCACACTTAACTAATTATTCTACGAAATACGAAATAAACTAATCGACATCAAACTTATGAATTTGGCTTAGAAAAGTTAAACAAAACGAACTCAATTCAATTTGAAAATAATTTTAAACATTCCCGTTTATAATAATATCTAATTGATGAAAAATTAACTTTGAAACTTTTTCTTTTCTTAATTTCATAAATATGTAATAATCTAGGCTATGTTTCTTTTCGCAACAGCCACAAATACATTTATATTTTCGGGTTTTCGCCTACAGAGCTTATAGCACAGACTAATCATTTCAATCGGTCATAAAAATAATCGGAACGTATAATTTATACTTTATAAATCATGGATTAAACAACTTTTATTTGTTATGTATATAACAAAATATACAGTTTATAATTTATAAGATAAGTAAAAACAATTTTGATGGGCAGGTGACAAAGATATTAAAATGCAAAAATAAAAGTTCCTAAAATGCAATTGAAATATAATGCGTAACATGGATCACTGTTTCATTTCTTAAATTCTGCCGTCTGGTGAGTATTAAACTAACTAAACTGAGGAAATCATGACCCGTATAATACACTTGATGACGTTACTTTCTATGGACAAATGCCTTACTATGGAACTGTACCCCCTGTAGTAGATTCTACCCGTAGAGAGAGAATGCGTAACATGGGTTACTGTTTCATTTCTTAAATTCTGCCATCTAGTGAGTATTAAACTAACTAAACTGAGGAAATCATAACCCGTATCATACACTTGATGGCGTTACTTTCTATGGACAAATGCCTTACTATGGAACTGTACCCCCACTGTAGTAGATTCTACCCGTAGAGAGAGCTCACTCTACGTTGTTGTTGTTTTTATTATTCGCTCGAGAGAGCAGGCAAAGGAACTAAGCCATACAGCTTTGTCTTTTTTATTTTGAATATATAGGATTTTAAGGTGTAAAAGCCGGAACCAAGTCTTATTTTTCTTCTTTCCGTCTCTTCAAAATCCCTAAAGGCCGAAGCCAAGTCTTATTTTCTTTAATTCTTCATATTTTCAAAAACCGTAAAGGCTAAACCCAAGTCTTCTTTATATTGAGTTGAGTGATCAGTGACAGGCTGACAGGTAAACAAAAACAAAATAATTTTTTTTATAACTGGCTTTACGGCTTTGGGTTCTGAGCCTGAAGTTCAATGTATAGTTATCCTTCATAGTACACTGCTTTACAATATGTTGATGCGTCACATTGTGTAGCCTTTGGGAGATTTTGACGGCAACTTGAGCCAGCAGACAGCTGACAGTTGGTGATAGTATCTCAAGGCGCCTAAGCAGAGAGACACATTATCTTGAAAATCACATCGCCATCGGAGCATTTGATTCACCGTTTCCACTAATAGTTCACATGCGCAGACATTTAATACACAAAATCGCACCACTTTTACATATCAAAATCCACTTCAAACCATTATTTAAACAATAATACAGGAGCAGCAAACCGCCGCCGGTCAAGTTCCCGCCAAAACTCTCGCTCCCTCTACGATTCTACCCGAATGTTTTTTTTTAAACTGGCTTTACGGATCTTGGTTCTAGCCCTTCTGAGTCTGATGTTACAATGTATAATTATCTTTATAAATTAGAAATGTCACGAACGATACATTCTAAAAAAATTCACTTTCACAGTTTCACATTGACTAAAGATGGGTTAATACCGATATTTGTCAGTGTTAGTTAATGTATAATTATCTTTATAATATGAATATATTCGTCAAGTGATATTATAATATTTAAACTAATATATGAATATTACTGATATCTTAATATAACGGTTATACGTATCACTATTCTATTCATGTAGATAATAAGTTTATTTCACCAAGCAATCTTATTAGTTTTTATACGAATGCATGCTCGGTTTATATGCTTTGATAAATATTAATGTTGTTAATAAATAAATGATATTGTGAGGAATTGGAATGAAAAACAAACAACATTTTTAAATAATGTGTATATGAAAATTTTATTTTTATTCGTGTGTAAAAACATCAATTTTTTCACCTTTTCTGACGACAGACGAGTTCGTAGGTCAGAAATTAGTTCCCCAGATTTTAAGAAAATTCTTTCGCAAGGTACTGAAGTGGCTAGTACACAACAATGCTGTTTGAATACCTTGTTGAGGTTAGAGTACAAAAAAATAATGTTTACGCCACCAATCATTGGGGCTTGCATTCCTTGGTAACATTTTATCATTTATAAACCTCTGAACCTCAGCAATAGCTATTGCTGTTGGTGACTCCAGTGTATGAACGTCTTGGATGTCAATATCCGCCCAAATATCTTTGAAATTATATGGATTTCTGGTATCTTCTGATATTCCGGTTTCTGTTGATGTAGTCGGCGCTGTTGAAGTTATCGTTGACCGTGATTCCTGTCTAGCACTTTCTTTATTTATTTCAATAACTGCCATTTCGACCACCCTTTTTTTGGCTGCTTCGACTGCTCTTTTATCAATAAAAAATGCCATTTTAAATCTTGGGTCGAGAAATGTAGCTACTCCGAAAGTACCGCTCATCTCTATATTACTCAGTCGTGTCAGCAAGCCACGTATAATCCTATTGCATACAACTTTAGTACCGGAATGTAGTGTTTCATCGTATGAAATTTTGTCGGAATATACATTATTTAATAATCTATTAAATATTATGATAAGACTACCTGTAAGATATTTTTCTCCACTAATCTGGACAGTAACTTGCTGTAACGGTTTTAAAACTTTTAAAACTTTAACAATAAAGCTCTTTCTAGCATATAAAAGGTGGAATTCGATCTGATTGCGACATCTATCATCATTTTTTTGGTTGTGTTACATTATTATTTACTTGGTATTTAAGGAGTTTTTCGACAGCAGTGTAACTTTGTCTGAAATGACTCACAATGTTTCTTAATTTAGTCAAAAAAATTTCGACTTCCGGTATCATTAGACCATTTTTGGCAATCAAATTAATTGTATGTGCAAAGCATCCAAAGTTTTTTAAATGAAGATCTTTAATGCAGTTTTGAATATTTGGAGCATTGTCAGAAACAACTAATTTAATTTTTTTTGTGAGGTTCCAATCGTTTATGACCTCATTCAACTCCGTACTCAAAATAACTGCTGTATGCGGCCCAGACAAAATGCGACATTGTAGAAGAGCAGTTTCTAAATTAAAGTTTTTATCTATGTAGTGCGCTGTTACTGCTAAGTAGCCCTCTTGTGCTCTTGATGTCCAGCAGTATATTGTGAGACAAGCAGAATCGACATTACTGAGTTCTTCTCTGACTTCATTTGAACAGTTGTGATATTCAGCATCTAACAATGTATTTGATACATGTTTACGACTCGGAAGCTGGTAAGCTGGGTTTAGCTTTGCTACAAAATTTTGGAAATATACATCTTCAACTATTGAGAACGGCAGAAAAGTTTTAGAAAACAATAACATTAATGCGTCATCTATTTCTTTACTTTGTTTCGTCGATAACTTTTTAGTATTAGCGAACATTCTTAGGGTTGACTGAATTTAATTAGATGCTTGCGGGTCCGAAGTAGTCTGTACGCTTGGCACACTTACGTTTTGTGAAGATTTAGATGGAGCAACGTTATCTGCATGCTCAACGTCGGCGTTGGAGTCAGTCACTGGTAAAGTTAGCGGCCTCGTTGGAATGACTTCCTGTTCCTGTCTTGAGTTTTGAGTAGGGACATTTATAAGATGCTTGTTTTTTAAATGTTTATTTAAATTGGAAACAGTTCCTTTAAAACTAAATTTCGAATGGCAGATAGTTCATTTTGCAAGCTTATTTTCTTCAGAATCAACTGTGAAATAATTCCATACTTCAATTACTCGAGCGCGCTTCATTTTTCTAATTTAAAGTCTTTATATTTTATGATATAGCTAAAAATAGATATATCCCTTTGCTTTTAACCGTAATTTAATGTTCACGAATTACCAAATGTGTTACACCACACTGTACCCGGAAAGTCAGAAATGAATTGCATTGAATCAAATACACCCTTCTGTTTATATAAGTATTATTGAAAGTGATTTTAAGTGGTTAGAATAAAAATAAATTCCACTGCACAAAACGGGGGCCCTTGTTTTGTATGTTTACATTTTAAGAATGATTTACAATATCTAACAATATGATAACTCATTTCAATGAATGTCGATATGATTTTAACAAGAATATTGGGAAAATACCATGACAATAAAACTATTATATGCCCAATAATTTATTAAAATAAATAAATGTAAATATACACTATTAAAAACACTACTAGAGAGTCAATAAATTTTAAACATCTATAAAGAGTTGTATTTGTAAAATCCCGCCGGTCGTCGTGATATAAAATATCCAATTGAAAATAGTCCCTAAGTACTATATAATAGAGAACGAATACCCGCCAAACGCTCATATCGGTTAATTCATTTGGTCATTCGGCTCGCTCGCTTGCACCGCTATACTTACGATACGAATGATACAGATATCCGTCACGAATATCAGCAGTCGAGTCGAGCCGAGTGATATTATCCAACCGATGTTGAACAGTTAGTGTATAAATGAAGTGAATATGGAATATTAGCATATCAGAATCCGTTGGATTAATGATCTATGAATCCACCCAATATTACTAATATCTTAACGAATACGAATATATATTGACTCACAAAGAGTTTGTTTACGTTTGCACTATTGATTAGCTTGCTACATATCTATTTATCTATGGTGAAAGTTAATGGTGGTTAATATAGCGCATAGCGCCATATTATAGCGCGCTATCTCTCCATAGTGTACAGCCCGTGCTATGTATGTAGCTGCCATAGACTTAGAATATACTAGCGTATAGACCACCTGACAGCCCGAAAACGCGTGACCAATTTTGATTTGTCATTGTGTGCGTTAGCTAGTGATGTATATTTTACTTAAAAGGACTATCGAAAATGATTGTTAAGGAAGCGGTAAAAAGATTATAAAAAATTGTTTAGTGCATGAAGTTGAATAACTTCAAAAATTAACTGAATTTTACCATGATAGTTCTAAAATAATTAAAAAATATTCATATAACATGTTCCTGGGAATAAGCTGAACCTACCTGCCTTTTGTTGGATTTTAATTCAAATGTATAAAATCCCAGGTGACTTTACCGAAAAACCTAAAAAAACTCCCCAATAATCAGATCAGAATGTTGTATTTTCGAGCTATGATCTTTGGAGAAAAATATTTACTGCCGTGGGCAGTTTCCCCGGAATTTATTTTTTAACATATTGTTAATATAAATAGGTAGATACTTAACTAAGTATATACCAATTTATATTTTATATATTTTATAAAATGTTTTGATGGGGAAACAAAAACGAGGACAGGTACAACATAATGGCTGCTTTATTTTTCATATAAGTATTACTTGTGATAATTACAAACAGTTAATAATTAATAATTAAATAGATTATAGAAGTTTATTTTAACATTCGACTGAAGTATGAATGTAAACTTAATAATTTAAGGAAGGAAACTTGTAGGAATCAGTTAAATAAGATTGCTCTGTTTAAAGGCCAATATGTTTATGAGGCTTCATCATGCTTCATGTTTATATTCTTTCATCTGTCCCTGAAAAGTATAAAGTAATAATAAACTTATTATCATTTTAGCTGCATGAATTTTAGAAACATAATGATCTTAACACAGTAAAGTGCACTAAGTGTCTGAGGATACAGATGCACTCTCTATTCTCTCAATCTCGGTATGTTAAGAAAATGGTCACTCATTCATGGACTGACCGCGGCAAGTGCAACTTAATTTCGCAGATCTATTGATCTGCGCAGCTATTACTTAACCCCGAGTTCCTCTTCTCTACGAATAACGCTGTAGGGGATAAACCACGCTATTTAAGCCCTCGCGACAATGTCGTCGGCCATCAAGCATGAATCGGGCATTGACCGTTGTGAGTATCAAATACTATGGAATTTATACTATCACGTCTCATGCGCGGTCGTCTAGTAGCGCTTGAGGAGCATTACTAAATATCTATACCTAACTACGCTAAAAGTTTTATCGTTATGATTTGGGAATATAACCCGAAGTTCCGAAGCTCCGCTCAACCCCTTGGGGAAAATAGTATGATGCTATAAATATTGTACTGGTGTGACCGTGAGGCTGTGCGGTTGGTAAAGCTAGGTTATACATTTATTTTGGTTGATAAATAGATACTTAGTTGGGTTCATAATGGCTTAAGAGCATAATCTCAAGATTTTTTGTCTTTAATGTACTACAGTTTTATAATGTATGAAAATCTGTCTCTATATTTATCTAAAGTTTTGAAAGTTATATTTTTGAAGTCTTATCATAACAATATTTTGCTTACTGGTACAAATAATGTAGAAATGACTCCTTTTAATAAAATTGTTTTTATTCTACTTTTTCTTTTATACTTCTCAAGAAAATATTTGCTGCAAATTGTTGAGTTCTTCTTTGCATTCCAACCAACCCGTCCAATGAACCTTAACCACTTTTTCTAATTATAGAATCTGGAGGGAATCTGTTTGAAAAAAGGCAAAATAAAATTACATTTTAGAACGCAAACCGAGGATTTATTTTCTTGTTGTGTAGGCAAGTCTATCGATTCATTATAAACATTCAAGATAAATATCGACATTAATTATGATATAGTTGAGTCAATCCCTAGCGTACATGTAAAATATTTTGTATAAAAATGTATTTACCAAATTCATGCAAATTATCAACTACGTGACTTTTTTCTTTGCAAAATATCAAAATTAACAAAATAATTGAATATATTCTATATTTAAAACAGTATGTAACATAAATTTTAACCAAAAATAAACGCGTCATAACATTGACGATGTCTTGAGAATTTACCTGTGATATGTGAAATTATCAGGATTATTTCTATTATTAACAGCACACTCACTCACGGAACAATTAACCATTTTGGAAAAAAAGTTACTTACTAAAAATAACCACTATTATACTTTAAAAAATTACAAAATATCTCGGAGCTATTTCTTGCGTGCCGAATTGTGCCGACCTGTCATTCAAAATCGGTTACAGAGTCATGAGATTTGGTATCCTTTTCTATCTTGCATTTTTGCCATAAGGAATTTTTTTCTCCCTTGCACACTATGTTGGTCTATACGCTAGTATATCCTAAGTCTATGGTAGCTGCCATGGCGCTATGGCGCTATGAATATCTAGCGGCAACTAGCTCTAGCAGCAGCGCTGGCGTCTATCTGTCGCGTGCACGCTGTTGGGAGTGGACGTGTGATGCAAATTTCATCTAGCAGCACGCTATTCAACGCGCGCGACTGTATTTAGTATTAGACGTTTGTTAGTTAGTGTATACTGTATATTTATAAGTGGTCGAAGGACACGATTGTTTGCTACAAAAGTAGCCTAACTAATGTTTTAAATGTACTTAAATAAAATATGGAATCCAAAGTGTATATTATAATAGTGTATGTAAATTGTTGATTTTTGTATATACAATCAATAACATTTTAAATACGCCTTTATTTGATTTATAATTTACATTAATGTTAAAATAACGTTTACATCGATTATAGACATTTCTAGGCCTGAAAACTATGAAAGAGTGTTCATTGGTTTTCTTTGCTGCTTTATTTCATTTTAGTCTAAAATGCGACTTATTACGAAATAATATTATAAGAACATTATATCGTGCTATACAAATAGCACGCAGTCTATCCAACGAACGACATGTAATGTAACGTGCTACGAGATATAGCGTGCTGCAAAACTTTACGCGCTTGCCGGCCTCCCACACGCTTTCTTATAAATAGCGCGCTATAACGTAGCGTATTTAATAGCGCGCTAGAAATTTATAGTTTAAAGTCTGTAGCGTGCTATTGATTTATAGCCGTTTTGAACAACTCTAGTGAAAGTATAAAGTAATTGTGTTCTGTGAGGAGGTGTTAGCCCCTTTAGGGTTATATATGTTCTGTGGGTGTTAGTTAGTGTTGGCCCCCTTTACCCTTTAGGCCGGCCACATACATACGGAATTCCGAATCGGAATATCGAAACGGAATCCCGAAACGGAATTCCGTGAACACATCACACACATACGTTTATTTCCGTTCGGAATAACAAGGGTCAGTTGAGAGAGGTTAGCCATTGAGTCTAGACATTCTGCCAGCGAATAATGACGACGATTTTCTGATTGCGATTCCATTGTTGCTGTATCATTGTTACTGGGTGCATCCCCTTATCACCCTAAGCTTGCAATATAGTCAATATTATGTAAAAAGATCTATTTATCCAGAGATATGTTTTAAATATGGATGTCTGTAAACTCTTTCGACGAATTATTAAATAAAATAAGATGAAAGGTTACGAAAAGCTATACACCTATAAGATTAAATGTAAAAACATACATAAACACACCTACTCACCTCGGTCGTGCGACGAACACTGAGCGCTTTCCGTACGGAATTTACGTATGTGTGTTGCGACTCGTACAAAATCTATGGAAGACTTGCGTTCGGAGCGGCTTTTTTCCGTTCGGGATTCCGAACGCACAGGCGGTCATACGGAATCTCGAATCGGAGAAATTCCGTACGGAAAAATTCCGTACGTGTGTGGCGGGTCATAGATTTTATATGGACTTGCTGCGTTCGGAATCTCGAATCGGAATATCGAAACGGAATCCCGAAACGGAATTCCGTATGTATGTGGCCGGCCTCAGGCCTGGATTCCTCCTATGCTGACGTCGGTTGCGTACGGTCAGTCGCGTACGTCAGCGAGAAATAAAATACCATAGTGCGATACCGAGCGCAATACGGTGATCGTCTGCTAAGTGGATTTCGGAAAGGAGATCGGTAAGTAAAATACAATATTAATAATTATGATTATCAACATTGTATTTTACTTACCGATCTCCTTTTTTTTTAACTATCGTCCTCATTATAGTAATCCGGTAATAAAGCCTCGAAAACTTCTACCCAGTATTTTGCTCTCGCATCACGATTTTTGTACAAATCATTTGATAAATAACACGTTCTGTATCGATATTCATTGCAACTGTACATGCACGCGTGGGTCGTCGGTAAAAGAGTGAGGGCGCTCGCACTATTCCACGCTCGTCAGTCGACCGACGTACGCGACGCTGACGAGCGAGACCGACGCGCGCGGTACGCGGCGCGTAGCAACCTACGCGCCGCTGTCGTCAGCGTCGTAGTGTGGGGCTATATAGAACACAATGTACATTAGTACGCGCGACCGACGTACGCGACCGACGTCAGCGTAGGAGGAATTCAGGCCTTAGGGTTACATATGTTCTGTAGTGTTAGCCATCCGCAGTTGAAAGGTTATATCCAAAGAGAATATAATCACTACGTATAGTTATATCAATATATCATATAATCATAAATAAATAAACTAGTTCCATTTAATTCTACATACATTGTTAACGTTGAGTTGAGTTTGCTCCTCCGTGGCTGTGTTTTGGTGAAATTAAGTGTGTGTTGTGAGATATAGACTCGGTGTTGAGACAGTGACTTTGTTTGAATTTGTGTTTTAATTTTCGCGATGAGTTCGCAGAAAGAAAACACTAGATTCTGTAGCATGTGTAGATCTTCACCTTCTATAGATTCCAGCATCACTTTGCATCGGTTTCCGAAGCCTGGCTCAAAAATGCTCTGCGGTATGTACCTACATAAGTACTTTCCGTGCTATTCGTTTTAGACGACCTACAATACCATATTGTTTATGCAGCTTCAAACAACCACAGATTAACGTAATTTGTATATGTCGTGGCTCGTGGCCATATAGTAGAATTGATCACTTCATGATGTGGTCGACCATTTCATGAAATTTTCCGTTTCATGATGTGACTTGCTAAAACTGGCCATATCGTTTGAACGTCAATGTTTAATGATATGGCTATGCACATTTGGCCCTATCATGAAACGGGACCATTTCATGAAATGGTTGACCACATCATTAAGTGATCAATTCTACGATATAGCTCGACAAACATAATATATCTAATATATTTGATACACTTTGATAAATTCCAACTTTCGTTGCCAAAAATCATCAGGTACTTAACTATTCTTGCTTACACCATTACTGTATTTAATATTACATCCTATACATCTCTTTCAATCAAAGGAAATACAGAAAGTTTAGGTTGTTATTTAGATAAAAATTAAATAAGAATATCATATGTTTAATTTTAATATTTTTAATTTCAGCTGTGAATTATGGGCAAAGTATTGCTTTCCAAACGAAGCCTGGTCTTCACCAAAATTCCAGGATGAACTTCATAAAACATAAGATGCTTTGCAGCAAAGATTTTGAAAACATGCTTTAATGAGAAGAAGTTGTTCAGAACAGCTGTACCTGGTGTTCAATGCTATAAGGTTAGTAAAATTAACACTTGAAAAGCATATTTAAAGCTATTTACATTGCAGAGAATACAGACTTTATGTTATGTGTAACACATAATATTATGCAACAAAATGATGTTGTTAACATGAAATTTAAAAATGTTATAACCAGTTACACACAAGAGCTATACTGGGCCATTACAAACATGCAAAATGAGTCATAAATTATAAGGATCATAGGAATGTGAAACTCGTCATTAATAAAGGAATGCGGTTTGCTAAAAAATATTCTGTATTTTATCCTTGACTTCTCTCTTGCTCTTTATTACCTGTTATCAACTATATCAACAAATCCTTTTTACTATAACACCACACTAGGCAGTTCCATAAGGTCTGTAAGTGCAAGTGAGAGGTCTGATAATAATGATTTATGACTCAGTTTACAGGTTTGTAATGGCCCAAATAAAATATAATTATATATTAATACATATTTGCTTACCTCAACTATGACTTATTTTAATTTAAGGTTTGAATTAATTTATTTAAAATATGTTAACCTTTCATTTTCAGGCTACAACATTTTCTAATATGCCAGATCAACCTGCCATATTTGAACCTGTTGCCGTTGCCGCCCATCCAGAATTTATCCTTTAAGAGAACATAATGCAAACATTATCACTCCAACCAATTATTCAGGAATGCTTGTGCAGTCTTCAAAACAAGAATGTGATCAGAAAAACAAAATGTTGATAAAACTGAAAAGTAGCATGAACAAAGTATATAGATTACAAAACCATAAAACATTTAAAAAATGAAGCATATTTAAATGAAATTTGTAACAGTCAAACAGTAAAAAATCCTCAATAAAAAATGAGTTCATCATTTACACTTACTGCAAGGAGAACTGCAGAATTATAAGAGGAAGAAACCTGGGGCAGGTGGAACATGGAAGCTAAAATAATAGCACTGAGGCTCTACAAAGGTCACCAACATGCTACAAGTCATTGAGGAGAATGATTTGTTTACCAGCACCCAGCATTAAAATCCTCTTAAGTAGATTTAAGATGAATGTGGGGACACACAAGCAACACTTACAGTGTTGAAAACATGACAAAAACTTTGGACCATCAGAACGGGTACATATTGTTGTGGGATGAAATGTCCTTAAGAAAAAAATTATGGTACAACTCAAAGGTGGATCATATTGAGGGTTTCAAGACCATGGACACAAGGTAGATCTTCACAGGCAGCTTCATATGCCTTCTTGTATTTATGGTAGTTGGAGTTAGGAAGCCAATTAAGCCAGTGGCTTATTATTTATCAAGTTGGTTTGTCACAGCTGATAGACTATCTGCTTTGATTAAGGAGGTATGCATTTCTTCTTCATTTTGAATGATAATCATGCTTATTTAACTCTTTGCTAAACTATGTCACTAATCTGCCTTAAAATACTTTCAGGTCTTAAATTGTTGCTTTAATGCTGGACTTAATATATGCGCTTCAGTCTGTGACTTGAATGGAGTCAACAAGAGGCTCTATGCCTGTTAGGAGCTTCTGTAAAGAATCCCTACATAGAAGTGAGCAATCTCAAAGTTGTCACACTATTTGACACACCACACTTGCTGAAGTGCTTCAGAAATCTATTTTGAAATATGATGTAAAGTTTAGGACCAATATAACATCAGACAACAAACAAGGAATTGGTAAGTCATTGTTATTTAGTTAAAAAAAAATTGTTTAGTAATAAATATGTACATAGTTTATATCTAATAGTTATAATACTTTTAATAATTACAGATATCGCTAAATGGAGCCACGTCAGGCAATTCTATGAATTGGACAATAATAATCCCAATTTTGTGTATGCACCATGCTTGACTAAAGAACACCTTGACCCCAATACCAAGCAAAATGAGGGTAAAACTTGCAGCACAAGTTTTAAGCCACTCAGTTGCAGCAGGAATATATTCCAAAATAGCTAAAGGTAAGACATCATTAATAGTCAAAGTCAAACTCATTTATTTACTCAGATCATCATTATGCATGATATGAACATTTAACAACAAGTCAACAACACCCTTTCTTACTAATTTGTTTCAACAGTATGGTAGTGGAGTTGTCTCTTTTTATAAAGGGTATAACCATCTAGTAATTATATTGTCCTTTTATTACCTGGTTTGAGCAAGATGGTTTAAAAAAACTAGCCAGAAAATATGCTTTTATATTGATTTAATTTGTTTATTGTTAATTTTCAGGAGACATGCTGACTGAAGACAGTGGCAACGGCTAATTTAATAAAAATATGGATGAACTGAAAAATATGGATGAATTTTTGAGGAAGAAACTTGGAGGAAGGAAGTAGCGAACTACAAGCATGTGCTTATGTCTGCTTCATTATTAAAAATAAAATCAATTGTAATAATTGTACAAAAATTCTAGTCTCTGAAACGCCAGAGGAGTACATAATTTTATAGAATTCAAAATTATGAAAATGTAAAAATCTCTTACAGCCTCATAAAAATTTAATAGCTTGTGTGAAAAGTGCAAGCATAATAAATATATTTTTAGAAAAGGGCATATGAAGAGAATATTAAAATGGGAGTAACACAATTGTTAAAAGACTCTATAAATTATGACTTCCTCGAGATTGTGTGGACACAAACAATTAAATATAAGTTACATAGTTAATAGTGTCTTCCACATTACAATTAAGAGATATTATATTCTAATAAACAGAATGTATTCTGAAGAGGCAAGTAAATCTACTAAAAGAAAAATGAACATAATTATGCATAAATAAATCTACAACTAGCACCTTTTCACAATTCAACCGCTGAATTTTAGACTTTTCACCCAAGATGATAATACAACACCTATTTCTTTATTGTATTAAATAATCTAACTATTCATGTTTAAAACTCAATCTTCAAAAACAGATTTCAGAACCAGATTCTCATACAAACTTTCAAACCTTATTTCACATGTTGGGGTTTAAATTTCAAAATCGCTCAAAAACGTGTTTCATTGTTGTCCAAATACCAATTCTCTTGATTTTACTTAATAAGGGACGGACTTTCAGCAAACTTCTGTTCTATCCACTATATGGATAGATTTTCAAAAATTTTAGTGCATGTCTACATCACAAAAGGAACCTGTTCTGCTTTGATCTGCAGTCAGTTAGGACAATTAATTATATATGAATAGATTATGTTCATTTATGTTTTTAGTGCAGATTTACGAACTAGGCCCATTAGTAGTTTACAGCCACTCCTCTCACAGAGAGAGGCGTGTTTTCTAGCAGTGGGAATATTATAGGCTGATTATGCTTTATTTATTATTTTACAACTTGTTTTATTAATGGACGATAGTGTAGCTATATTGTCAGATCTGTCTGCCTTCAACCAAAATAATAATTATCTCTCTTCAACCAATTCTTTATTTATTTCATTAAACTGAAATAATACATATTATTAAATAATATGATACATGTTTGTAAAGTGTAAACTTGTGTTTGACCTTGTTTAGGTTTTGGTATTAAAATTATATGCAATAGACCTGTCCATAATTGTAATTATGTTCTAAGATGCTTACTGCATTTTCAAATTGTATACATAATTTCATTTTTAGAATATTATGTTAAATTTGTATTTTCGATTAGCTGATATATTATCATTACATACACATACTTGTGACTTAGAACACCTTTTGTCCCAAATGAATATATAATCCAAAACACACTTATTCATGCAAAATTAGTCATAGTTGCCAAATGAATGTCTGATAAATTATAATTAAGATCATGCTAAATAAAAAGTCAAATACCAATGTTTGTTTTATTAGACTGTTCCATAAATATTGCTTTCAGCATTTTATGCACAGTACACTGTGTTTCTCGATAGTGATTAGAAGGAAACTATCGAGAAACGCAATGTACTTGTGCATAAAATGCAATACAAAGTATCTGTAAAATGCACTGTGCTTTGAAATTCCGCCTAACTTTTTCGTCTAGTTTTCGTGGGCAGTGTACAGATGGCGCTGGTTGGTAAGGAAAATTTCATAAAATTTGTATGGAGTCGTTATTCTTCCCTTTAGGTTATATACACAGATTACTGTATATATACTAGAGGTTATATATGTTCTGTGGTTGGCCCCTTTAGAGTTATTTAGCCATCCGCAGTTGAAAGGTTATATCCAAAGAGAATATAATCACTACGTATAGTTATATCAATATATCATATAATCATAAATAAATAAAGCTATAGGAAACAGAAATGGCCTTTAGTGAAATTTGTAGAATTTGTTTAAGCGTTAATGTACGCATGTTTGTTCTAAAGAAGACTGGCCTCCAAAATTTATATAAAGCATTAACGAACAGATTTGTAAGTTGGTTAATTTCTTAAATATTGCAAATTGAAGTTTGAGTGGGTAATTTGTTTTTATTGCTGGAGAAATATATTAAAACTTGCCTGATATAAAATGCGATAGATCGGGGCTTGGCTAAGGTGCAGCGTTAAAATATAGTGACAAATACGACCTGAACCTGAAAAACAACCATTAGCCTGGTATCCTGGGTCGCACTAAAATCTGTATTATCATTGAAGTAATATGTACTTCGTATTAGAAGATACTTCGAGACTTTGTTTGCAACACGCGTTAGAGCCCGCGGGCTCAAACTTACTGAGTCTGTGCCATAAAAAGGTACCTTGTGCCTCCTTCCATGCAACCTGCACTGCTGCATAGATATTGTTCCTGGTGTCTATTCTAGTACATATTACTTCAATGAGTATTATTGCGAATTTCTATCAAGAAATTAACATCCACCCTGGTTTGGTCGTTAAAGCCGTTCTATTGGACTATTAAAGTTGGAGAGACACAGAAATTCCCTTGCTCTCATATTTCTCATATTCCTATCAGAGTGAGAAATTAAAGCAGGGAATTATGTGCACTTGTGCTTGCTTACACTCACATGCAATATAACCCTGCCTTGCGCTAATGAATAGTCTCCGTTGTGACCAAAATTCTGTCTGTAGAACATTATTATCATTATTTTATATGTGGTAGAGCTACACTGTAGCTATATTATGGTTGTATCACGGATGGGTTGACTTAACCGGGGTGGCACCACACTCACAAAATACTAGCATAAAATAGCAGCTTAATGTTGCTGTTTTTTGTAGTAAATTCCTCTACCACAAGCATTATTAGTTTACTTAGAGCAAATAAGAGAAGTATTTGTAATTATGTTAATTGTGATGCTAATAATTTGAAGTTAAAATTGGAAAGTAGGTTTGGTAGGATTGAATTTGGAAATTCAACTCACACTTACATCTATTTACATTATTGAATGTTGTAAGTTCGTTAGAAAACATCCACATTTATATGATCCTGTAAACACTGTCAAAAGAAATAATCGAACTCAAAACAAATTGAATATTCAATTCTCAAAATTGAAATTATTTACAACAGGTCCCCATACGATGGTAATTAAAATATATAATAATGTTCCAAATAACCTCAAAAATATAGACAACATTAAGTCTTTTATAAAAAATTAAAGTCATTCTTAACTGATAAAAGTTATTATAATTTAAGTGAATTTTTATAGATGCGAATAAACAGTAAATGTATGTGTAATAATTATAAAAAAAAAATATGTTAGACTAGTAAATGATAAGAAATAAGTTAGTTGGTATTTAGTATGCAGTAGTTAATATTTAGTATTATAAATAAAAAAATTAAAAAAAACTACCCTCTTATAAATTGCTATGCCCCTAAGGGGCGTCACTTGATGTATGATGTATTTCTTGTGGCATGCAAATTATATAAATAAATAAATAAATAAATACTGAACATGATAATACCTCTGACAGGGTCCCAAGAATCTGAAGCTACTGCTTTTAAAATTATA
Organism: Parnassius orleans; assembly: GCA_029286625.1. Taxonomy (NCBI): domain Eukaryota; kingdom Metazoa; phylum Arthropoda; class Insecta; order Lepidoptera; family Papilionidae; genus Parnassius; species Parnassius orleans. The sequence goes on from JAGSMP010000330.1 coordinate 39,512, forward strand.
TCTGTTAACGTCACGGAGCCTCCTACGTACTTGACACACAACATTTTAAATTAATTAGAGAATTGTGTCCATATAGCTTGCATAACTAACAAAAGATTCATTCATTCATTCATTCATTACAGCCCTTCACAAGTCCACTGCTGAACATAGGCCTCCCCCACGGAATGCCACAAAGCACGGTCCCGAGCCACCTGCATCCATTGACTTCCTGCATGTCTTACCAGGTCGTCACTCCATCTAGTGGGGGGACGCCCCACACTTCGCCTGCCGGTACGAGGCTGCCACTCGAGAACCTTTCTTCCCCATCGGTTGTCGGTTCTTCGAGCTATATGGCCGGCCCATTGCCACTTCAGCTTACTAATCCTTTGGCTATGTCGGTTACTCTGGTTCTACCGGATATCCTCATTTCTAAGTTTATCACGCAGAGAAACCCGAGCATAGCTCTCCATAGCTCGCTGAGCGACCTTGAGCTTCCTCATACGGCCAGCAGTGAAGGACCACGTCTCAGTTCCGTATGTCATCACTGGCAATACGCACTGGTTGTACAATTTAGTTTTGAGGTTTTGAGGTATGCCTGACGAGAAGATGGGTCGTAATCTCCCGAACGCTGCCCAGCCGAGTTGAATCCGTCGATTGACCTCTCGGTCAAAGTTGGACTTACCTAGTCGGACTATTTGTCCCAGGTAAACATATTCGTCAACAACTTCGAGCTTAGTGCTCCCAACAACTACCGGCATAGGTGTGACATGGACATTAAACATGATTTTTGTTTTGTCCATGTTCATCTTGAGACCTATCCGTTGGGAGACACTATTGAGGTCATTGAGCATAGTGCTTAGGTCCTCCAGCGATTCTGCCATAAGGACTATATCGTCGGCAAATCGAAGGTGAGTGATGTACTCGCCATTGATGTTAATACCGTATCCTTTCCAGTCCAGTAGCTTGAAAACGTCTTCCAATGCAGCGGTGAAGAGTTTCGGGGATATTACGTCACCCTGTCTTACACCTCTCTGCAGTTGGATAGGTTTCGTACTCTGGTTCTGTACTCGGATAGCCATCGTAGCCCTACTGTACAAACACTTCAGCACCTCGATATACCGACAGTCCACTTGGCACCGCTGAAGGACTGCAGCACCGCCCAAATTTCGACGGAATCAAAGGCTTTCTCATAGTCCACATACGCAAGGCAAAGTGGCAGATTGTACTCGTCGGTCTTCTGTACAATTTGCCGAAGGGTATGTATGTGGTCTATGGTGCTAAAGCCTTTCGGAAACCGGCTTGTTCGGGAAGCTGGAAGTCGTCGAGTCTGCATGCGAGACGATTCGTAATGACTCGAAACAGCACGTAGACGCGGCTCAGAAGGAAATCGGTCTGTAGTTCTTCAAGAGCGTTGTCGCCTTTCTTGAAGAACAAGACCACCGCACTTCTGCTCCACGCCTCCGGTGTAATGCCATCATGGAGGACGGAATTAAAGAGCTTGAAGGACTTGGCACCGGTTTTCCACCCGCTTTCAGAAGCTCCGCTGTAATTCCATCCTCGCCTGGGCCTGCTGTTTTAAGGTGCTGGAGAGCCATTCTAATCTCGCTCAGACTGACGTCCGGGATATCATCGGAATAGTGTCGGATAAGACTTGCTCTTGGATCGTTACTCACACTTGCGCGTGGCTCCAACGATGCCGTGTACAGCTGCCCATAGAACCTCTCAATCTCACTCAAAATCTCAGGTGTCCCGGAAACGATGCTGCCACAATCGGTCTTCAGCTTCGACAGTTGACTCTTTCTGGCAGACAGATCTCTGGCAAAGACTTTGAGCCCTGGTTCTGCTCGATCGCTTCTTCAATACGAGCTGTATTGAAGTTGCGCAAGTCCCGCTGCATGCATTTGGAGATCTGTCTGTTCAGTTGCCTGTATGCTGTCAAATCTGCTGAAGACTGCAGCTTCATCTCCCGTAACAAAAGATGGGGAAACATAATTCTCGAGTGGTAGCCTCATTCTGGTAAGCAAATTGTAGAGTGGCCTCTCACTAGATACTGGCAATCTGGTATGACAAGAAATCGATGGCTTTGCAGTGATGATTATCCACTAGGTGGTAGGACTTTTTTCTGCCTAGAAGTCCGTCTGAGTAGTTATCATTCTCTTACTTATTTCTGCCACCAAGGAGCAGTATGTTTCCCAGCTTGAAGGACATTGAGAGCCACTATAATAAAAGGCTGTGAAGCATTACATCTTAGTCCTCATAGGTAACATCGCATTTGTAGCCTTTGCTTGAAGTTTGTTGCAGTTGCCCATGGGCTGCAGTAGCTACTTAATGTTATTAAAAACTGATGTTGGTGAAGAGAATTGTGGTAGCCAATAAATTTTATTACAAACTTGTATACTTAAGTAGTTTTCCATATTTATGACAAACTTTCATATTTTCAGATGGATGAGAATGAGGGGCCCATAATTGTCTGTTTCACTTGTCATGCAAGACTCATTCGTTGCAGAAGATTACAACAACAGGCTATTGAGTCAAATGCAGTTTTGGAGCAGTTGCTTGCAGGAGGGTCTATGGTATTATCCATTCCATCCATTAAAACCTATAAAAGTCTACTGCTGAACATAGGCCTCCTTGGCCAAGTTTCCATGCTTGGCAGGTTAGCAACTGCAGTTTATATTAGTCTGAGTTGTTATCAGGAAGATGCTGCTGCCCAACTCCTGTTTCTGTTTCCCTCTGTCGCCTCTTACAACACCTGTCCCGTGGGTAGGTATATAGGGTAGTGGATATTCTTACACTGCCACTACACGGTCCACGGTATTATACTTCTTATTAATAAAAGTTCACTGCTTGATGGGTCATTCCCATTATAATGAAGTATTTTCCTTAATCATCACTTGGCAAGCATCTTGACGATCACTACCTGTCTCGCACTTTCTATGCTGCTTTCAGTTGCCATATGGGAGAATGTTTTTCACTTCCCGCTTTGAAAATTAATAATTTTCAAAATCAATTTTGAGTATGAGAGTTTTCATCAGATCTCCACGTTTTGAGCAATGTTCTATATTTTACGGATTTCAGTAAGTTAAGTACTTATTTTTACAAAAATAATTACCTAACTGTTTATACTGTTATATTTTACTCTATGTATATAAACGAAATATTATCTATAGGTATTATTATTCAATAAACAAAGATAGATCTTTGTCAGTTTATGGCATTTGTGAAGCTGATTCGAAAAATTGTTGATCACTTATGTCTGGTTTTTATTATTATTTGGAGTTGTTGTCAGGAAGATGCTGCTGCCCATCTCCTGTTTAATTTTCCTTTGTCTCTTTTTACGAAATCTGCAGGATGGTATGGGGTAGTATGGATTCTTTTATGCCACCACTACACTAGCTTTTTCTCTTATTTAAAAAAATATTTGGTTTCAGTCAATACCAAAACAATATGTGGCTAGAGATGAGATTCAATTCACACCAATTTGTCATATAGATATCAGGCCAGTAGAGTGTGATATAGAAAATGATTGTAAGGACGAAATTTTTAGTCTTGAATCTGTTAAAGTTGAGGAAGAGAATTTTGACAATAAGTATTCCAAATTTGAAGAAAATGGTAATCATGAAACTGGTAAGATATCCACATTTTGTGATTTTATTAAAATACCTAATGGCAAGTGGTTACTGTAGCCCATGGGAAAAAAATAAAGAGGGCTTCATGTGCAATGTACTGATTTACTAATTTGCCTTTGCCTAAATTGAAAGTGCATGTTAATAGCATTCTTATGGAGAAAGAAAATTACTAATTAAATAATTATCTAAAAGATAAGTAACATCATAATGAGCTTCTTTAGACATTTTTTTTACTTATGTATATGTATGCCAATTTCTTAGTGGTGGAACTCCATTTTTGCCTAGGAGTCGATCTAGATGTACTTTTATCGATCGGCGTATGTACGTTATGGTTTTCTTTAAAAGTGGCAATAACCGCGCTTCGGGACATTTTCTGTAACGTGAGGGGGTGACGCTCACCCGGGAGGGGGGGGGGGGATAAAATTTAACTTTGCTCTGTAACGTACATATGCCGATAGATAACTCCATTAATCTTGCCAATTTTTTAGCTAAAATGATTGAACTGGTATTTCTTTAGTAATCTGTAGTAATCTATGGTCGCCGAGTGGGCGGGGGAGGGGGGGACCTCCCTCTAAAAGGGGAAAGTGCCAGAGACCCCCTTTATTTTAATGAATTTTTAAAGTTTTGTTACATATTAAGGCAAAATCGCTTTCGCTTATTAAAAAAAAATTGTCCGGCGAAAAAGTCACATTGCTGCTTTCCCTCCGCGCTTCCGGGTTTTCATATACACTCTAGGGGTAAGAGCGGAAAGACCACGTGGAAGTCGGGGTTGACAGATTCGGTTTTGTGATTTATACCTTCTGGTACTAGGGTTTGATCAAAAGAAACAACCAAATATAATATTATAAAAACATTTATTTATAGACATGTTTAATTGCTTTAATTAATTCCATAACAGGATCCTTTTTCTTTCTTTGGACTGACCTTCTTCACAAATATTCTGTAATAATATCTGCAAAGTTTTCTGGGTGGTTATAATTGTATTTTTTGAAGAATCTTTTAACCACCCGCCATTGCGATTCGATCCTTTGAGTGTGAGTGCCATCAGGGGCAACAAATGTGTTATCAGGATCGGAATGGTTCACCTTCTTGTGAATATACCCATGTTCCCCCAAACAATCATACGCCCTCCAGAAGTCTGTATGGACTGTAGTGCCCTCAGCCACATGTTTTTTAATTAGGGGCACTAGTACATCCGCTGACCTGATGTTTTCGGGGCACACCTCTAGTCGCAAATCTTCACTTCCATCCTCAATGAGGCCGAGGATCCAGTGGCCCTCAATCCGCCTTCCTATAAACAACAATAAACAATTTATAGTTAGTAAATATTCAAGATATTTTGGCTTTAAAAGTAAACTTTAAATAAATAAATTGTTTCATTCTGTAACATAAGAAAATCAAATTACCTTTATTATATTTCCATTTTCCAAATTTTGACTCGTCTGTTTGGACAACTTTTCCTGGGCCACCAATCTTGTTGATGGCCTCTTGCCGCTCTATTTGGTAAATGACGACTGTCTCCCGGCAGTAATGAGGGCTAATCATTTTCTGCTCACCAGATGTCGCTAGTTGACACTGAGGTAAAGTTTTTTGTTACACAATGTAATTTAATTGAGAATTTGTTTTTTAATAAAAGTTTATCAGTTTCTAGAGTATTATATTAACACACAAAACAATGGTTTGCTTATTGATTTTTTGCACATTTTTTTTTAATTTTTTTACTTTTATGAATATCTGTGTTTTGGTTTATTTATTTTTAATGTTATTAATATAAAAAATAGCTAAATATACAGAAAGAAACAATAACTTACATTTTCCGAACAATTGAATAAAAGTATTTTTTACGGATTTTATCGCGTTTGATTTACTATTTTAATTCCGACGTTTCGGGTGCTTTACAACAACCCATGGTCACGGGGGGGACTGAGATGTTTGACGTCCCGATGTCACAGTTAGCCCGGCTACCTTCAGTTTTTTATTATTTATTTTTGGTTCGATCTATGCAGAATGAACTTACAGTAGGGTCGTTGCGCCGGTAAGCCGGCCGGGTCTAGATTTCGGCCTTTGGCACCAGGTGATTCAGTAAATTTGATTTAATAACGATTTTAATAAATATCATTGTACAAAATGAAGTTTAATGCATTTGTAAATAGTTGCATTATATCTTGCAACATTACTTAATCCAGTAAACACAACACGCGATTTATAATAAATAGTTCAGTTCGACGCCGGCACAGGAGCTGTCAAAGAGTGTAAGATCGTGCAAAAAAAATAGTGGCGCGCGTTTCACTCAAAAGTAAGCTTTGTGCTGTATTTACTATGATTATTTAATATTGTGCTTATAATTCACTGTATAAATAACTTAATTTTAAATTTTCACATTGATTATTATAATATTTAATTGAAAAAGTTAATAAATTAGGTGGCCGGAAAGTGACACATAAAATTGTCCTATTATTTGGTTGTCGGCCATGCGGCCGGAAAGTAGCCCGAGTTTAGCCTAAATACTTTGTCTCTTTCATTTATTTGGTTACATACTATTAGTCTTCTTTCTTATTTATAATGAATCGTATCCTTGCGAAGACACTAGCTTTCAGTTTTCGTCCACCAAGTACTGCAATTTGAATGGTTAGTAATGAAACTAAAATACCCATTTTAGTTGTGGCCGAAAACTGGATTGAGTCTAAAATTATTATTTAGTTTTCGGCCAACTTAAAATTGTATGAAAGAATAGGGAAGTCGGAAATTGAATGCAGCTTTGGTTGGCGGCTATTTCATGAATCTCATTTTACGAAGAAGATTCAATAAGGCATTTTTTCTTCAGATGGCTCCTTCATAGAAAAATCTGCAAAAGAAATATAATTAGTAAATGGCTTCAGAAAATGTAGACTTTATTAATTTTATCCCAATGTAGTGGATTACTCAAAATGTGTCCAGAATAACCCGGAAAGACTAATTAGTGAAAATTCAAAGATATCTGAAAATAATATTTCTAAAGAAATAACTAACGCAGACCTAGTTTCAACAAGAAAAGTTTTGAAACATTTATAATCAACTCTAGCAGACAAAAACATGGTTGGCGATGTTCTGGTAACTATGGGTTCATCTACCGATGCATCAGAATCGTTAATCGATAACAACATTTCAACATTGCATTTATCAGGAAGTTATTTGGAAATTAGTTCCTTAGTATCGTTAGATGATGTTCTTTTAATCCTAAATCAAAGAAGCCCACCAACAACAACAGTACTGATAATGCCTGAAATGGTTATAGATTCCAGTAATACAATAATAATGACTCAAAGTAGTACGATGGCATTGATGATACCACCACTACAAACACCGATGATAACAAACAACACCTTTGAAACTTTAGAAAATGTGCTGGTTGATATTTCAATAAAATAGGCTAGTACACCTCTAAAAACTAGTGATACATCGGCTTCAGTACTATTAAATAAAGAATACAGAGATGCAATAGAAAAATCATTTATTTAAACCGGAACTCGTACAAAAATCAACTATTAACACTACACGTACACCTTCTTCTGTGGCAATTTGATCTGCTGAGTGGCGAAAACTTTATGAAGATAAAGAGAAAGTTAAAATAGAGAAGACATAACTAAGTTAAAAAAGATAAGAAATTTTGAAAAAGAAAATAATAGAAAAAGAAAAGTTAAGTGCTAAATTTCAAAAACGAAAAATCGCAAAGTACAAAAATTCCATGAAGAAAAATGTGAGAGTAAATTGCACCTTGTGTTATGATATTTTAATAAGCGATAGAGAAGAAGATATGGAAAAAAATATTGGATGTGACTTTGCACCAAATGGATTTGAGATGTATAGATCTTGTTGGACTAAAATATGAGGAAGTACAAAATAAAAGAGACGATTTGATTGCCATATTTAACGACACGACATTTTATTATAATTTTACAAAAACATATTAAGTTAAGGTTAAGGTCCGAAAAGGCTTTAGCACCATAGACCACATACATACCCTTCGGCAAATTGTACAGAAGTCCGAAGAGTACAATTTGCCACTATGTCTTGCGTATGTGGACTATGAGAAAGCCTTTGATTCCGTCGAAATTTGGGCGGTGCTGCAGTCCCTTCAGCGGTGCCAAGTGGACTGTCGGTATGTCGAGGTGCTGAAGTGTTTGTACAGTAGGGCTACGATGGCTATCCGAGTACAGAACCAGAGTACGAAACCTATCCAACTGCAGAGAAGTGTAAGACAGGGTGACGTAATATCCCCGAAACTCTTCACCGCTGCATTGGAAGACTTTTCAAGCTACTGGACTGGAAAGGATACGGTATTAACGTCAATGGCGAGTACATCACCCACCTTCGATTTGCCGACGATATAGTCCTTATGGCAGAATCGCTGGAGGACCTAAGCACTATGCTCAATGACCTCAATAGTGTCTCCCAATGGATAGGTCTCAAGATGAACATGGACAAAACAAAAATCAGGTTTAATGTCCATGTCACTCCTATGCCGGTAGTTGTTGGGAGCACTAAGCTCGAAGTTGTTGACGAATATGTTTACCTGGGACAAATAGTTCGACTAGGTAAGTCCAACTTCGACCGAGAGGTCAATCGACGGATTCAACTCGGCTGGCCAGCGTTTGGGAGATTACGACCCATCTTCTCGTCAGGCATACCTCAAAACCTCAAAACTAAATTGTACAACCAGTGCGTGTTGCCAGTGATGACATATGGAACTGAGGCGTGGTCCTTCACTACTGGCCGTATGAGGAAGCTCAAGGTCGCTCAGCGAGCTATGGAGAGGGCTATGCTCGGGGTTTCTCTGCGTGATAAACTTAGAAATGAGGATATCCGCAGTAGAACCAGAGTAACCGACATAGCCCAAAGGATTAGTAAGCTGAAGTGACAATGGGCCGGCGATATAGCTCGAAGAACCGACAACCGTTGGGGAAGAAAGGTTCTCAAGTGGCAGCCTCGTACCGGCAGGCGAAGTGTAGGGCGACCCCCCACTAGATGGAGTGACGACCTGGTAAGACATGCGGGAAGTCAATGGATGCAGGTGGCTCAGGACCGTGCTTTGTGGCGTTCCGTGGGGGAGGCCTATGTTCAGCAGTGGACTTGTGAAGGGCTGTAATGAATGAATGAATGAATATTAAGTTAAGGTTAAGGTAGCCGCCTTTTCTATCCTGTCTAATGCAGTGGCCGAAAACTAAAATTCTTGTGGACCGAAATTTAAAATTTGGGGCCGAAAACAAGCATTTTACATATTTTTCACATCAAAAATTATTATAAAAAAGAGTTTTTTCTTGTAGCATTAATGAATTATTAAAATGAAAACTACATTTTATAAGCTACAAATTAACATTAACACCACTAGGCCATCATAATGGCAATTATTTTTTCTAATACCTTAAAGTTGACAACTCCACTAAAAGGCCGAAAACAAGCGCAACGACCCTATCTTGAAGTCTTGCAGTGCTATGCTTGGGTTTGGCTTTAATTTTATTAGTCTTTGCATTATAGCATGGTGCTGGTGACAGCTCACGCCCATGAAGTTTCGTATTTTTTTAGATAAACTGTCATACAGATATTGTTGTACTTCATGGATGGGTACCGCCCACTTACGACAGTGATGTGCCACGCTAAACTATGCCATGCCATAACAAACGACCACAGACTATCAAAAATAGGTTTTGAAATAAATCGAATATATAAAAATCACGTAAATATGTATTGGAATTGGAACTAATCGTTCAACAAATTCTGATTTACGGAAACAAAACTCACACTAGACGAATATGCAGTGTTTCCGATGCATGGACGATAAATTATTCGTTGGTCAGCTCAGGAAAAAAAAATTATAAAGCAAATTACGCATTGTGTCAAAAAGACTTCATCATAACTCATGGCAGCCAAAATGGCTACAAAAAACCTATTTTTTATTTTTATTTCATTAGATTTATAAACCAAATTCTCGATTATTATTACCTTCCGTCCCAATATTTGGCTATAATATTAAACTAATACACATATAGCAAAAGGCGCTAGCACTCGTACCTTTAAAAGCTGCCGGTGCAGTCTACGCTGTACTGAAAATTACAGATGCTGGCAGCCATTTTATTTGTTTAAATGTCAATATGAATGTTGCAATCAACATGAAATAGAAGATGATTTTTATTTTCAAACTAATACATAGTATAATCTATACATTGAAGTGTCTGTTTGTAATATCAAAATAACAGCCTTTTACTAAATACGTATGAAAGTATATACGGTATTTATAACAAAAGACAAAAACAATTTTTAAATAGTTTGTCTTACTGTCTGTTTGTTCCGGCTTATAGCTGGCACTGACAGATAGCTGATGTTATAAGGAGTAACACAGGCTAATTTTATTTTAGAAAAAAATTAGGATTCCGCGCAAAAAAATTAAAACCCATGAAATCCAATCGTAATAAATACCAAGCGGGTGAGGTCCGGGAACAGCTATTATGTAACTATTATGTCATAATTTGTATTAAACTTGTAACTTAATTTTACATGCATTGTAGTTTATAAAGAAATATATATTTCGGTTTTAATTTTTATATCGATAGCTAATCGATAATTTTTGCTTTGCTTTGTGTATCGTTAATCGCCTTTTTGAAATCGATTTAACAATATTCCATCTCTAGACACGCCAAAAGTGTAAGCTGTCACCCGCACCATGCTATAACGCAAAGACTATAAGTATACGATCCCAAGCAGATGGTAGCACCCATTCATCTTCTCTATTGAAATTAGTATGTTTTTTAATTTCAATTGCCTCGCGTATCATCCTTGGTAGGAATCGGTGTTCTTTTGTGAGGATTTGTGGTATATCATATCTAATGTAATGGCGGGGACGGTCTTGAACATGTTCACAGACTGCAGACTTCCCAGAGCGTCGGTGCTTCACGTCAGCTATATGTTGTTTCACGCGGGTTTTAATGGATCTTTTTGTTTGTCCTATGTAAGAGAGACCACATTCACAATCAAGCTTGTACACTCCTGCATCTTGTAGAGGGATATTACACTTGACGAATGGTAAAAATTGACTAATCTTCTTCGGCGGCTTGAAGTATGTTTTAATAGAAGCTCGCTTCAAAATGTAGCCAACCATGTCTGTGACTCCTCTGACATAGGGTAGTACAGCAGGCACACGCTCGACTGTGGTCGGCTTCACTCGGTCACTGTGACGTAGGCGCGAGACCCGAAGCTTGTTGTCTTGCAATACTTGCTCGACGTGCTGAAGCTCGGCGGCCAGATGTTTTCTGTCACAGATCCCTCGTGCTCTCTGAAACAAAGATTTTCCTACGGTAGCTAACTGTGATGGATGATGGTGCGATTCACCATTTAAATATCGGTTCGTATGGGTCTTTTTCCTATACACAGTGTGACCAATAGTATTATCAGGATTTAAAAGATCCATTAAAACCCGCGTGAAACAACATATAGCTGACGTGAAGCACCGACGCTCTGGGAAGTCTGCAGTCTGTGAACATGTTCAAGATCGTCCCCGCCATTACATCAGATTTGATAGACCACAAATCTTCGCAAAAGAACACCGATTCCTACCAAGGATGATACGCGAGGCTATTGAAATTAAAAAACATCCTAATTTCAATAGAGAAGATGGATGGGTGCTGCCATCTACTTGGGATCCTATAATTAACAAAATTCAATCCAAACCCAAGCATACCACTGCAAGACTTCAAGATACCATAAGCTCATTGTGCGTAGATCGAACCAAAATTTAATATTAAAAAAACTGAAGGTAGCCGGGCTAACTGTGACATCAGGACGTCAAATATCTCAGTCCCCCCCCGTGACCATGGGTTGCTGTAAAGCACCCGAAACGTCGGAATTAAAATAGTAAATTAAACGCGATAAAATCCGTAAAAAAATAGTTTTATTCAATGTGTAGTGTTCGCGTAAATATAAGAAATCATTTTCGGAACAAATTAACTTCCCCGCTATGAAATGTGTCAAATATTATACCTAACTTTCTAGTGGCGCCGCCCTGGTGGCAGAAAAAGTCGTGGATGCCCTCATTGTACCAATCGCAGACAGTCGCCATGGATAAACAGCCTCCCTCCATATCTTTTTCAGGGTCTTCATGGATTGCATCTTCATAGCTCCAGCGATGTGCATAACAGTACATCAGATAGAATACCCGTGGCAATGATATTTTAATATTTTCAAACCAGGTGCCCTTGCCACGAGCTACCCTGGTTCGGGCTCTGCGATTTCCTTTATTGCACACAAAGGAGCCCATATTTTTATTTTGCCCATATTCCACTTTCATTGGCACTATGGGTATGGGTGCGGCACTCCTTAGTGGCAGGGATTAATCCATTTTCAACGGCAAACTCCACACACTGCTCTCTGGTACCGAGTTCTCGCACGATTCGGGGTAAATTAAACATTTTTGCTTCTTCTTCCACGTATAAACGCCTGCGTACGTAATCGCCATGAAGCTCCGCGAAGGGTACTGCATCCGTTGCGGCGGCGTCGCTTGCGTTCGACGGACCGGCCAAACTAGTTGGCGGGGTGGGGTCGTCAGCATCTTGGGTCTCCCAGGTAGACAGGCAAGTAGGCAAAGTCCAAAAAAACGTGCAGGGGTCGTCGTAGGGCAAATCGGTGTTCCGGTATTCGAGCGCGGGTCTTCGTCAAGGCAAATCACAGGTCCAAGAAACGAGTAGAAGTCGAAAGTAGAGCAGGCGGTAATCGGAGGTCCGGTAATCGAGCAACGGTCAAGAGTTGGGAGCAAAAAATGACCACAAAACATTCCAAGTCCGAAGGCAAAAGCGGAATGGTTACTAAAAAAATAGTGTCTTTTTTTCATGTTGGGCTTCATGTAACACAACCGTGGTTTAACATCGTATGTTAAAGTAGGATAGCACTATAAACAGATCATACAAACCATACTATTGCTATCTCTTTCTAATAATTATATTGTTGTTGCGTGTTATTTTTTAAAACAGATACAGACCATGCTCTATTGCTATCTCTTTCTAACAATTATATTGTTATTTCGTTTTCGTATCATTTTTAAATGGATATAATCTCAAAACTTATCGATATCTCGAAAACTAAAGATTTCCGGCATAAAAAGCAGCTAGATGGTAATCAATAGCATCATTGCCTGTCAACTAAAGCTAAAATGATCACTTAAATCGTGCCGCAGATTAGTAAAGCCAACCCATTGAACTACATGAGCGAGGTGTCATGTCATGTTGCGCGGCTCAGACGCGTGATATACGCGAGTGAAACCGCGGGGCACAGCTAGTGCATAAAGTTAAAATACATTAATTTCGAACATTAAGTATTATAGTAAATGTTTAAAATATCAAAATGTATTAAATAATAGAAATACAAGTCGATTATATTGCAATATTAAAGACAAATAACATTAATTTGTAATATAATTGGAAAAATGGGTCAAACATTTTTTAAGTTATTGAGCGTGTTCTTGTAATTATGAAGTGTGTTCTTGTATAGAGATGGAGGGTGTTCATGTATTGATTAGCTTATTTAACTGTTTCTTTTTTTTTTACAAAACGTATTAGAAAAAGTTGTTTGTTATACATACTTGCTTATTTTCTTTATGGTATTCTTGGGTATTATACAATTGTGTAAAATGTGAAGGGCCTGATTCTGGCAAAATCTTAAAAATAAGTATTTTGTGAAAATCTATTAACGGAGTACGACATATGTTCATATTTAGTATATGAAAAGACAATTATTTAATACCTCTTAACGAGCAGATTTGCCAGCTTCATTTTGTAATCTGTGCAATGGAGATTCTGTATCAATAGGTATAGCAAACTTATTAAGACGCGTTTTTATACTGTTACTGAAATCAAATTCTGCAAAATGTCGAATGCATATTTTGTGGCTGCTATGCAGTTTCTTCAAAAAATTTACATCAGTAGAATTTTTATTAGGAAAACTAAATTCGGCCAAAATGCGTGATCTGTAACATAAAATTCGAGTCAGTATTATTATGTATAATAACGCCTTCAAATAACGGCCAGTAAATAGTTCAAATATTTTTTGAAATAGTTTCAAATATTTAGTGATACTTACCGCAATATTGCCTCAGATTTTGCATTTACTATTTTATGAAACCTGTGGAATGTTATAAAAGGATCTTGTGCTGCAGACACGCCACACTTAACACACTTACTACATCGATCACACATCATGGATGAAATTATTGAATAACGACTTAATCTACTTCTAGTAGAAGAGACCGAGGGAGGTCGACCTTCACCCATCTGGTAACCAGATGAGACCTATTTTTTATAAAATTTTATTGATTTATAAACACGCCTATGATAGCTTGCCTTTTGAAAAGTGTTCATGGCTATTTTTAATTAAATTAATTTTTTTTTCATAATATTTACTCTTTTGATAACCGAACAAATTTAGTTTAAACAGATAGTTTTTAACATGGAGAATATGACTTTGTAAGCTTGCCTACTTATTTACGTTCATGGCTACCTGGCAAGCAGGTATGAAGAGATAAGTCAATATAGGTAACTACACCGATATGTTAACCAATAAAAATTGGTATCAGAAGAAAGATAATTTAATTACGAAAATAATCGTATGGGCTTGCCTCCAAAAAAACGTTCATGGAATATTATTGCCATGCTTTAAAATTTTAAAATCGGAGCAATTAAATGTGTGCGAGAGAGAAAGTAGAGCGTCCGAAGTCCGTGTGATAGAACAGGACACAACATAGCAGCTAATAACACAAAAAAATATTTTTAACTATTCAAAACTGTTGTTGCTCCTATCAAGCGCATCAAAATCGAATGATAAAAAGTGAAGAAATTGAATTTATGTGTGATCATGAAGAGGCGGATACCAGGATCATTTATCACGCGTCTAGAGTAACACCGGGATCGAACATTCTCATAAAATCTTCCGATACCGATGTCCTGATAATTTTACTTTTTTTTCTTACCAGGGTTTAAAATGTTAGTATAATAAAGAAATAAAAATAAACGTAGAATAATAATTAATATTAATTTTTATTTATATAATATTAATTATTTTTCATTTTTATTTTCCGTCATTTGCATGATGTCATTTATCTTCAAAGATATTTGGTACCCAACAAATCCATTTGGTTTTAAATAATTGTTTTCTATAACCAAACCGCAGTTTTCAGGGCGCAATTTTATACAGCATGGATCGGTTGCATGAAGCCACATAGAATTGACTTATATAGTTCGAATTTTTTTTTGCATTAAAGAAGACCAGCTCGGTGTCATAATGTTATAGTCGAAACGTTTTACTTTTTTTTTTTTAACTTTCATTGTCTACTTTAGGTTTAGTAACTGTTTAGGAAAATGCAATACCTGGCATCGGTCACATTAGTGCAGTGCTTGATTCCATACTTATTAGCAGTAAACTCTTGAACAGCCTTCATTTTTTCATTCATGAAAATATCAGCTCCGTCAAGTAATGACGCAGACATATTTTGGTACGTCTCATTTTTTGAAAATTGTTTGTGGGTCTTTTTCGCTCTACTTTCTCTCTCTACTTTCTCTCTCGCATATATTTAATTACTCCGATTTTAAAACTTTAAAGCATGGCAATAATATTCCATGAACGGTTTTTGCAGGCAAACCTATACGATTATTTTCGTAATTAAATTATATTTCTTCTAATACCAATTTTTATTGATTAACATATCGGTGAAGTTACCTATATTGACTTACCTGTTCATACCTGCTTGCCAGGTAGCCATGAACAGAAATAAGTAGGCAAGCCTACCAAGGCATATTCTCCATGTTAAAAACTATCTGTTTAAACTAAATTTGTTGGGTTATCAAAAGAGTAAATGTTATGAAAAGAAATTGATTAAAATTAATTTAGTTAAAACTAGCCATGAACACTTTTCGAAAGGCAAGCTATCATAGGCGTTTTTATAAATCAATAAATATTAATAAAAAATAGGTCTCATCTGGTTATCAGATGGGTGAAGGTCGACCTCCCTCCGTCTCTTAGACTATTAGTCAATATCTCATTGAGTCAATATCACAAAAATAACTTGACACGTAATTGCGAGGAAATACATATGAGCGAACAAAGTAAAAAATCGGGAGTAGGCTAAACAGTATTTATTTCTACAATTAAGCAGAAAGCACTAGAAAGTAATAAATTTAGAAACTATAATAAATCAATATCATTTTATTTTTCAACATGAAAGTTGACTAGGAAATTATGTCACTCAATAATGTTTTAAATTTACTTGTCGTCAAAAATAAATAATTTATAGAAAAAATAAAATGAATAATGCATAAATATAATATTTATTTCATTAATAGTAAGTGGAAATTTACAAAAAATATTTAATTACCATTTGAGTTCGTTTCGACATAACTATAAATTTTTGAGGGTTTTAACGGTAACTGACCGCCGGCAAATTGCTGATCCTGTTTTATATTAGGTCCTTACATATGAAATTAGCGTTTTGTACGGGAGGAATATAAAGTCAATTTTTTTTGTATAATATATTTAATTAAAGTATGCACCGTTGTTTATCTATGCACTTTTGCCATCTCATAGGTAGTTCATTGATCCCTTTACTAAAAAAAACCATGGGGGCGAGAATCAATAAACTCTTTGAAGGCGGTTTGGACTGCCGCATCGGAGTTGAATTTTTTTCCTTGTAAGAAGTTGTCCAAATTCCGGAAAAATGGTAATCTGTTGAAGCAAGGTCCGGGGAGTACTGTGTATGTCGCAGACATTCCAATTGTAGCTCATCTAACTTAGTGGTTGTTTGTTGAGCAGTCTTGCGTTGTCGTGAAGCAGCAGTGGCCTAGAGCGGTTGACCAATCTCGGTTGTTTAGCTGCTAATTCTTCCTTCATGGTTTGCAGTTGCTGACAATAGATATCTGCCGTAATCGTTTGGCTAGATTTTAGAAAGCTGTAGTGAACGACACCGGCGCTAGTCCACCAAACACTCACAAGTAACTTTTTCTGAGTCGATTTTCCTTTAGGGCAGGATTTGGCTAGGTCTCCAGGGTTCAGCCATTGCGACGAGCGCTTCCGACTATCGTACAGTATCCACTTTTCATCACAAGTAATGATTCGACTTAAAATCCCTTCACTATTGTGTCGGTTGAGCAAAGTAACACAGCAGTCGACGCGTGTTTGTAAGTTCGATTCACTCAATTCATGAGGTACCCATCGTTCAAGTTTTTTTACTTTCCCGATTTGCTTCAAGTGGATTAATACAGTTTTATCACTTACCCCGAAGCCTGCAGCTATCTCTGAAGTGCTTTGTGATGGATCCGCTTCCACAATAGCCTTTAATTCTTCATTTTCCACTTTGGTCTCCGGCCGTCCACGGGGTTGGTTCTGAAGGTCGAAATTTCCAGAATGAAAACGTTGAAACCAAAAACGTACCGTGCTTTCTTTTGCGATACCAGCGCCGTACACATCATTAATCCTTCGAGCTGTTTCTGCAGCACTGGTGCCACGGTAGAACTCGTACTCGTAAATATACCGATATTTCATGTTTTCCATTGTGCGGTAATAAGCGACGCCAAAGAAAAAAATAATGAGGAAAAAACAAATGAACGGCTGTTTTCAAAACTCAAGTGTACCAGCTAAATGAATTTATAAATTTGAATTTGGAATTCTTAACCAAAGAGGAGATATTTCAGATCAAAGTGGTCAGTACGACAAAACGCTAATTTCATATGTAAGGACCTAATAGTTTAAATTAAACTGGCTGCCCGCTCCGGCATTGCCCGGGTTGAACAATTATCTATACATAATATATAGCCTATGCCTATGTATACCGGGTGTTTGTGAAACGCTCCCGAAAACGAAGACAGACCTTTGATGATGGGTCAAAAAGAAAGTAGATCCAGAGAAAAAAAAATCATCTTTTCACAACGTTTTATTAGCTTTATTCACGCTCCATGTTAGTACAGCTAAATGAAACGATAATTTCACAAAAAAAAATCATGAAAATTAATTAAAATTGAAAAAATCTTATAAAATCTAATTATTAATAATCACTGTTGCCACCTCTTACATAAATTACTCATCGACATCGATTGTTCATACTTAAAATTAAATTGTCAATGTCTTGATGTGGTATGAGGTCCCATGTTCTTTGCAAGTATTCGTAAAGTTGTTGTTCCGTCGTCAAATTTGGCAGGCAATCTGTCAAAGCTTTTCGTTGTAACATGTCCCAGGCATGCTCGATAGGATTTAACTCGGGCGACTGTGCAGGCCAATCCAAAACTTGAATATCGTGGTCTCGGAGAGCGGCCAACACAAGCCGCGCCGTGTGGGAAGGAGCATTATCGTGCATGAGCAGAAATTCCTGGCCCATTTGGATTCTGTGTGGGGCAATAACAGGCTATACTACCTCCTCGTGGTATTTTTGTGCAGTCATGCTCCCTTGGATCCATACGAACTGGGTTCGTCTGCCAAGACGAATTCATGCCTACACCATGATTATCCCGCCTTGGTATGAGTTAACCTCCTGAGGGTGCCGTAGACGGCTAACTCTCCCTGGAGTTCTCTCCAAACGCGTGTTCTTCGTGAATCCGGTTGAAACCCAAACCGGGACTCATCGGTGAACCAGAAAAAGACCATTGTTCGTCACTTCATGGTGGTAAATGCTCCCGAGCCTACGAAAACGCCGACCGCGATTGCCACCTCGCAATGCTGGAACACGTAGCGGTTTTCGAGCATGAAGACCAACTTCATGCAACCTCCGCACGGTTTGGTCGCTTACCAGCAGCTGGTGGTCCTCCTGGAGCCTTTGTAGTAGTTGTATCGCTGTGATATTGGGTTCTCTTCTGGCGTTCATTTGGAGAAATCGATCCTGTCTCTGCGCCTGTAACGGCACACGATATCTCCTCGTGTGCCGTTCATGCACATCCCCAGTACTGCGATAATGTGACCACAACCTTGATATCACGTTTTGGCTGGTGTGTAGGGCCTCAGCAACGACACGTTGAATAGCACCATTTTCTAACATGCCCACGGCTCGTAACATTTCATCTCGACTCAAATGACGACGTGACATGACTCTTAAAGCTCACACGGTACGTTAACTTAAAAAAGAAAAACAATTTAATGCCTTTTCATTAATTAATATCAGTAGAACAATTTTGATTTTCCTTGACGTAATTACTAACAATTTTTTTTTTCATTTACATTTTAAATTTTGAAAATAGAATAAAAGAGGTTTCAATCTGTATATAAACTTTTTATGGAAACTAAAAAGATTTTAGACTATAAAGTCGTAAATAATTTAGGATTAAGGTATCCCTAGATTCTGTTGATGTGTGAACTGCCTTTTTGCTATATCTGCCGTTGTATTGGTTAGTGGAGCATATGTGTCAACCTCATGCGGGTGGTAGCTGGAGAGAGGTGACTCAAGGTTGTGGCCGAAAGCCGCTCAACGTGGGACCCTATTCCCTTAAGGTGAGCAGTAGACTCATGACACGTTCTGCGGCTAGAAGCCGTGCTGATCACGCAATAGGTGGTGATGCCTTACGCTTACTGCAGGATCAGGATCGGCGGTCTGGCAGGTGGTGGCGCTGACGGAGGGCATTTTATGGCCAAAGT
Organism: Parnassius orleans; assembly: GCA_029286625.1. Classification (NCBI taxonomy): domain Eukaryota; kingdom Metazoa; phylum Arthropoda; class Insecta; order Lepidoptera; family Papilionidae; genus Parnassius; species Parnassius orleans. The sequence goes on from JAGSMP010000330.1 coordinate 58,747, forward strand.
GCCTATTTCGACATATGCCTAAACCGTGTGACGTACATTCACCGTGGCTGGATTTGATCGTTTTCTAGGGCGTTTACACGCATAACATGCGCGACTTCGGTCGATGTTTGTGCTTACGCACTACCAAGAGGCCAAGCAATCTTTTTCTGGCCAGTTATTTTGCTGTGGACTACGGTCCAGTTCCCAACTTAACGTCTATTTTCACGCGCTCCGTTGGTTGATTTCCGCTCACCTGCACATGGCGTGTGTGGCTAAACTTTTTGAGCCCTATATTCGTGGAAGGACCCCGCCTTAGCTTAAAATAATTATAAGGCACTACCAACAGCTTTCGACTGCTCTGGTGAATATTCATTCTTCCAAGAGACCTAAAAGAACTAAATTACTAAACAAACACAATGTAAATAAGGGTCCTAACTAGGGTTGCCACCCGTACTATAATATATAGTATCGTACTATACTTCAGTCAATTGTACTATATATTATAGAAAAATAATATAAATGAGGTGAATGAATCATCATCATCACGATCATTATAAGACCTTCACAAATCCACTGCTGAACATAGGCCTCCCCAAGGAATGCCACAAAGCACGGGCTTGAGCCACCTGCATCCATCGAATTCCTGCATGTCTTACCAGGTCGTCACTCCATCTAGTGGGGGCCGCCCTACACTTCGTCTACCGGTACGAGGCTGCCACTCGAGAACCTTTCTTCCCCATCGGTTGTCAGTTCTTCGAGCTATATGGCCGGCCCATTGCCATTTCAGCTTACTACACTTAGCTTATGAAACATGCAGTATGGTAATGAAAGTGGGTGGCTCAGACCCATAAGCTATGTGATAAACTTTAATGATCTAGTCACTTGGAAAAAACATCAGTTTTTATTTTATATATTTAGTCAGAATCTGTTTCATTCTAGAGACTGCTGAAAAAGCAGAAGACTTGGAGATGGATGCTTTTGGAGATTTTATAGAATTTGGTTCAAAGAGTGAAGAGAAATATAAGACTGTAGAATTAAAAAAGGAGCGCAAAAATTATAAAAAAGATGACGATGACATAGGTAAAAGAATTCATTTAAAAAAACCTGTATCAATAAATAAATAAACACCACATTATAAATTTACACTGGATACTTATTTGGATTCCTGATTACTGGATTCTCCTGGATGGTAGTTTTGTTCTTTAATTACACATGAGCAAATATTGGAACCAAAATGATTATTTGTAGGACATACAATTCTCTTGTATCATGCAGGAACTGAATTCACCAGTAGTGACTCAAAGTGTTATTAAGATAAAACAGCACTACAGGACCACGGTCTCACAGAATACCAGCGTGAAAGAGCAGCTTGATGCTGCTGTGTTTCGTATTGTGAGTGCAGAGAACGGGAGACCCTTTTTACAACTACTGAAGTATTCCATCTTAGTCCTCATGGGTTACAACGCATCTACATTTTGATTCTTAATGGGTTGTAGAAGTCTTTGGTTACAGCATTCACTTACCATCAGGTGGACTGTGTGCCCGTTTGTCATCCATAGTCTATAAATATGAAAAATACGTCGGCTTATAATCTATACTGATACATTTACACAGTATAACTAAATCAAACGTCGAACATTAAAACGGAGCTAACCATGATTCCCACCATACAGCACTACTGGTCGCACTTCTGGTTGGGTTGGAATCCCAGGCAGAGATAATGTTAGTGTAAAAAGAATGCTGAATTTGACGGCAAGGTAGCGTTGACATTGTAATAAAAAAAAATTATGAGTGCCAATGGAAATCGAACCCGGGTACAGTACTGTGATATTTTACGGCTAACGCCTAGCGCCTGAGCTGTCATGGCTATTTTTTGAGTGTTTTTGTGGATTAATCCTCCCGTAAACCGTCACTGTTGAACATTGGATGGATCTCCCGATGTAGGGAGGATTTGCCTTAATCGTCACGTTTGGCATAGGATTGAGGATCGCAGTACCAGGCGTGAGAACCTTTGACGCTGCTGCCTGTCGCCGGTCTGGATATTTTACATCTGAATCAAACGAGGTGGGTTAATCGCCATCTGTCGGAAGCCATAAGATTTTTCTGACAAACCTATAGTCGCCTCTTACGGAACGCACGGGACAAAACGTGATGTTGAATTCTCTTACGCCGCACTTACACGGCAACTTAGACGATATTCTTAATATCTACAAAAAATACGGGTCAATATATATATTAGGTCCTTACATATGAAATTGGCGTTTTGTACGGGAGGAATATAAAGTCAATTTTTTTTGTAAAATATATTTAATTAATCAAAGTATGCACCGTTGTTATCTATGCACTTTTGCCATCTCATAGGTAGTTCATTGATCCCTTTATTAAAAAAAACGATGGGGGTGAGAATCAATAAACTCTTTGAAGGCGGTTTGGACTGCCGCATCGAAGTTGAGTTTTTTTCCTTGTAGGAAGTTGTCCAAATTCCGGAAAAATGGTAATCTGTTGGAGCAAGGTTCGGGGAGTACGGTGGATGTCGCAGACATTCCAATTGTAGCTCATCTAACTTAGTGGTTGTTTGTTGTGCAATGTGTGGTCTTGCGTTGTCGTGAAGCAGCAGTGGCCTAGAGCGATTGACCAATCTCGGTTGTTTAGCAGCTAGTTTTTCCTTCATGGTTTGCAGTTGCTGACAATAGATATCTGCATTTATCGTTTGGCCAGATTTTAGAAAGCTGTAGTGAACGACACCAGCGCTGATCCACCAAACACTCACAAGTAACTTTTTCTGAGTCAATTTTCGTTTAGGGCAGGATTTGGCTGCATCTCCAGGGTTCGGCCATTCCGACGAGCGCTTCCGATTATCGTACAGTATCCACTTTTCATCACAAGTAATGATTCGATTTAAAATCCCTTCATTATTGTGGCGGTTGAGCAAAGTAACACAGCAGTCGACGCGTGTTTGCAAGTTCGATTCACTCAATTCATGAGGTACCCATCGTTCAAGTTTTTTTACGTTCCCAATTTGCTTCAAGTGGATTAATATAGTTTTATCACTTACCCCGAAGCCTGCAGCTATCTCCGAAGTGCTTTGTGATGGATCTGCTTCCACAATAGCCTTTAATTCTTCATTTTCCACTTTGGTCTCCGGCCGTCCACGGGGTTGGTTGTGTTTTCTTTTGCGACACTAGCGCCGTACACATCATTAATCCTTCGAGCTGTTTCTGCAGCACTGGTGCCACGGCAGAACTCGTACTCGTAAATATACCGATATTTCATGTTTTCCATTGTACGGTAATAAGCGACGCCAAAGAAAAAAAATAATGAGGAAAAAACAAATGAATGACTGTTTTCAAAACTCATGTACCAGCTAAATGAATTTATAAATTTCAATTTGGAATTCATAACCAAAGAGGAGATATTTCAGATCAAAGAGGTCAGTACGACAAAACGCTAATTTCATATGTAAAGACCTAATATTTTGCCGCTTGTTATGTGTGGGATTCGAAACAGCGATTATTAATTAACTATAACATGGTCAGAAGAACATCATCATTATCATTCGAATTTAGTTTGTCTACCATTCTTTCCTCCCAAAAATTAATATAAGAAACATTATTCAGAGTAATTGGCTAAAATACTTTATACCTAGCAGTATTATATGAGTATACCTTATTATGTAGAATAATATAATTTCTCTATTTCTCCCTTGGTTGACCGATAGAGTATGCCATAAGGCATAAACTCCGTAAGGTGTCTTACAATAAAGATACAATGTCTTACAATAAATGAAATGTTTAATTCGTGTGTATTTCAGAACAACACATACCGACAAATAATTTTTCAAAACCGTCTGAGAGAAAGATTAAATCAAATTCTACTGATAGTAACATTTTAAACGATGTTCGTAAAGGAAACCTCGATTTAGAAAACCCTACTATTAAATCAAACCCTAAAGTGAAAAAAGATAATCAAGCAATTAATAAAAAAGGAAAGCATCCTGCAAAGATTATGAAAAAGAAAATTTTGAAACAAAAGAGTGTAAATATACTTACGAAAAAAACATCAGGCGCATCAACAAAATACATTTTTAAGTGTGATGGTTGTAGCAAAAAAATTTCAACAAAAGACTTTCTCGCCAAACACATTTCTTACAGTCATAAGATGCAAAAGAACTCAGACACCACTGCAGTTCGGACACAAGTTGAACAAATTCCAGTACCACAACTAACGGAAATATTTAATTGTGATATTTGCGAATTTAAAACATCTCGAAAACGTTACATTTTGGCACATCTTAAAGCGCACGTCGCTAAACAAGTGTACTGTTGTAATTATTGTGATTATAAATGTATTAGAAAAAATAGTTTGCAAAGGCATATGAAAATGCATACTGGAAAAAAACCTTTTTCGTGTCATATCTGTGAATTTAAATGTAAAAACAAATATAATTTGAAAGATCACATTAAAACACATACCGGAGAAAAACCTTTTTCGTGTAACATCTGTGAATTTAGATGTAATACAAAAAGAAGTTTGCAAAAGCATATAAAAATACATATCGGAGAAAAACCTTTTTCGTGCAATATCTGTGAATATAAATGTATTAAAAAAAGTAATTTGCAAACACATATGAAAATACATACTGGAGAAAAACCTTTTTCGTGTAATATCTGTGAATTTAAATGTATTACAAAAGGTAATTTACAATACCATTTTGTTAAAAAACACCCATCAGAAAAACTTTCTTCTTGTCATATCTGTGAATATAAATGTTTTACAACAAGCAGTTTGCTAACACATATGAAAATACACACCGGTGAAAAACCGTTTTCGTGTAATATCTGTGAATATAAATGTATAAGAAAAGATAAGTTGCAATCACATATGGAAATACATACCGTAGAAAAACCTTTTTCGTGTAATATCTGTGAATATAAATGTATTATAAAAGGTAGTTTGCTAAAACATATGAAAATACACACTGGTGAAAAACTATTTTCGTGTAATATTTGTGAATATATAAGTATTAGAAAAAGTACTTTGCAAAGACATATGAAAATACATACTGGAGTAAAGCCTTTTTCGTGAAATATCTAGTAAATATGTACAATTTTATGTAAACGTGTTTAATATATTAGTACTAGATAAAAATTCATTTCATATAATTTTTTTATGAATTTATATAACGAGTAGAAAAACCTTTCCGTATCTTAGCCTTTCCTTAAGCTGAACGCACATTTGTCCGCGCCGCACGCGCCGAATTTTAGAATTCGTTGTATCAAATCATATGAAACCTCGCACATTACACCCGCACCGTACGCGCCGAATTTTATAAAATGCGGTAAGTATCCGAATATTGAAGGACGCATGATGATGACGTCATATAACGCGGCGCGTTCGGCGCGTGCTGATACTTAGTGTTGTCTAATGTTGCCAACTTAGTGGATTTTCCACTAAAACTGGTGGTTTCGACTTACGTGATAATTTTTGTATTTTTATAACTTTTAATTAATTCGTAATTAATTATACATAATTTGATTGATTTTTTTTTGCATCGATTATCAATATGAATACTTAGTGATAAATTATTTAAATACTGAACTAAAAAAATCGATAGTTAATTTTAATTTAAAAACCCAATTATACCTGATTACTTAATTATTAATAAAAATACTTACCTCAAACATACAACAAGTCTTTTTTCTGGTTCAATTGGCCTTCTAAATCTTGAGTTTTCCATAAAAAGATATGGTTTTAGTATATGTAGCAATTCTTGAAATTTCTTGTATGTTAAATGCAAATATCTAAAAAATCGTTTATCATCATCTAATAAGTCTTTAAATAAAGTCTATCTCCTTCATATTCTCCATACAATTGCCTTTTTAAATTAATATTATGAATCCAGAATGTTCTTTTTCTTCGAATTTTATTTTCTTCTTCCTCTGCCAATAATATATTTGCCATAGTTGCCATGCAGGCGGCAAAATTGTTTTGAAAGTCCTGTTTTGCAAAATTGAATTGTTCGGACTAATTCAGCCGCTAAATTTCACCATCGCACTTCGCGATAGAACTCGAGACACCATACATACCATCTGGATGTTTGGCGGTCCACCACTATGCGATGTACAAAAGTTTTCGGACCAATAAGACTTAGGGACCTTTCTAGAAAATAGCCTAATCTTTTTGAAAAGACCGGCAACGCATCTGCAATTCCCCTGGTGTTGGAGTTGTTTATGTACGGCGGTAGTCACTTACCGCTGCTGAGCCGCATGCTCGTTTGCCTCCTCCCATATAAAAAGTCATTATTAGGAAGACGCTGCTGCCTATCTGGTTTGTTTCCTTCCGTCGCCTCTTACAACACCCACAGGACGATATCTTGACTTGATGACTCCTTTCGAACCAAATGTAAAAACATCTTTATACATGTATATAAAACGTGTCCCGAAACTCAACGTCAAGCGGGCATGGGGCGAGAGGGGGTCATACCAGTCCCGAGGGAAAAAGTCCATATCATTTCAGTTATAACTGACAAATTTATGAAAATGAGGAAAATCGACACCATATCATTAGGTATTGTGACCACAAATTTCTCAATTTAATTTAAAAAATCACTAGATTTTTCACTAACGTGGTTTTAAATAAACGTGCTATTAATCGTAGTCACACATCAAGCAAAAAAAGGTTACTAAGTTAGTTAAAATTAAAGTAGTTTCTTTAAGTTGTTGAAAAAATAAGATCACTTAACTTTGACTCTTCATTAAAAAAACATACTGTACTACCCTAGGCAATTTACTTCAAAAGATGGCCCATTTATCCTAGATTTCAAAATGATTCACATTTCATCCTAAAAAAATAAAATTAAATAGATTTATGAAATACACCTACACAATTTCAACAAGTGCAAATGTGTTTTAAACTGACTTTAGGTATATCTATATCTCTATGGTGTTTTATATATTATGTGACTGAAATGTTTTTGAATAAAACAGATAATGATGCCATTTCATGTGAGTTAGAGCGAGACAGGTAGACATGCTATTTGATATTCGACCAAATTATGTTAGATTGGATTAAAAAAACAATTCTATCAATAAATTAGGAGACAGTATAAAGCCGCCTCCACATGCTTGACAAACAACGGCAATTAGCGAACACCAAACAAATACGAACGTGTAGATGGGTATTTGTTGGTGTTTGCCTGTTTTTGTTTGTGTTTGCTAGTGATCGGCGTCGGTGTCGGTATTTGTGCACAAATCAAAAGGTGTTCGACAAACGTGTTTGCGATGTATCTCAGCAAACTCCAAATCTCTACAAACGATTGGCTTGATTTTGGGAATCAAACGTCGCCATCCACACGCTTGCGAGTGCGTTAGTTTGTTCTGAAGAGGCGAGCATGACGGACACAGCGGTTGAAGTGATGGTCATAATATTTGGCTTAAGTTATTTTATTATAAATACAAGAAAACAAGTGAAAGAAAACGAAAAATACGGCAAAGTAGATGGTGGCTGTTAAAAATTCATAAAAACCGTACCAGGTAACAATGAAATTATTTTATTATAGCATCGATCACTAATAAAAAACTAGATACACAATCAGTGACAAAAAATGGCCTAACCGAATGTGCACCAACTCGAACATATGGGTGCACTTTTAATCCAGTAGCATTCTAATGCTCCGACGGTAAACATGCCTCAGTGCTCGTTTAAAAAGTGTAAAAATCACACATCCGGGACGCTAAAAAAGGATGAAATTTCATATTTTCGGTAAGTATTAATATTAACATTATTTAATTGTTATCACTGTATTGTAAATACTGATATTTTGTCAAGAAATCATCGTAAAAGTATTTTTTAAATTAAGTCGTAATAAAATAATTCGTCATTGTTCGAGGTATATGCGTTGATTCTGTTCCATTTTTATTATTAAAGTATGATTGTTTTTTTTTAATGAGACTTCTTTACTGTTTCTCTAAATATTATAGTAACATTTTATAGATTTAATTTTAAATAAAGTAGTGTTCGCGTAAATATAAGAAATCATTATAATTATTCAGTCCTATCCGTTTTTTTTAACATCTGTAAATATGAACATTACGTCAAAAATTTGGACAATAATATTCTTAGATTTTGCAAGAACTTTCTGTACTTATTTTTCATATTTAGTAACTATTAAATTTAGGTTTAAGTTGTTTGTTTAGCAATATCTTTAAATTTTTGACACAAGATAAAGAATAAATAAATAATTATTACTGTTTCAATTACTTTCATTACTAAATGAATGTGGTGCCCTATCTAAAAGCATATTTACATTCAGGTAATAATATAACCATTACACATATACACCATAGAATAGAACAGAATATGCTTTATTAAGTAGACCAATTATTTAAAAAAAGTTTAACAAAATTATAAAATTAAAATTACAGTAACAAAAAATATTGTGCAGTTCGACTCCACTCTCCATGTCCAAGCGACGAGTCTCGGTCGTAAAGTTTTATTGCTTTTTATTGGCACTTTGTAATTCTGACTTTAAGCCATGCGCGTAAGGTTGAATTTGTTTTATTATAGGTTGACCAGCGAGCATCGGTCATAAAAATTTATTGCATTTTGTACGTAGCTTTGTCAATACAACTTTAGGCAATGCATTTAAGGTTGAATTTACATTAATGTATATTTATTTCAACTAGAATTACGTCAAAACATTTGGCGAGTTTTTAGAGAACTTTTGTATGGGATTGTGCATCTAGTTTTTTATTAGTGATCGATGTATTATAGGTACTTATTTTCGCCACCAGCTCACAAACGAAACTGAGTGCGCACAAACGTGAACGCGTCGCAAGCGCTTGCGGCAAATTCGATATTTGATTTGTAACAAAAAACCGACACCGATCGGATTGACTACAAGCGTTGCCTGCTCGTTTGCCTCCTCCCATATAAAAAGTCATTATTAGGAAGACGCTGTTGCCTATCTGGTTTGTTTCCTTCCGTCGCCTCTTACAACACCCACAGGACGATATCTTGACTTGATAACTCCTTTCGAACCAAATGTAAAAACATCTTTATACATGTATATATAAAACGTGTCCCGAAACTCAACGTCAAGCGGGCATGGTGCGAGAGGGGGTCATACCAGCCCCGGGGGAAAAAGTCCATATCATTTCAGTTATAACTGACAAATTTATGAAAATGAGGAAAATCAACACCATATCATTAGGTATTGTGACCACAAATTTCTCAATTTAATTTAAAAAATCACTGTAGATTTTTCACTAACGTGGTTTTAAATAAACGTGCTATTAATCGTAGTCACAAATCAAGCAAAAAAAAGTTGCTAAGTTAGTTAAAATTAAAGTAGTTTCTTTAAGTTGTTGAAAAAACAAGATCACTTAACTTTGATTCTTCATTAAAAAAACATACTGTACTACCCTAGGCAATTTACTTCAAAAGATGGCCCATTTATCCTAGATTTCAAAATGATTCACATTTCATCCTAAAAAAATAAAATTAAATAGATTTATGAAATACACCTACACGATTTCAACAAGTGCAAATGTGTTTTAAACTGACTTTAGGTATATCTATATCTCTATCATAGACTTAGAATATACTAGCGTATAGTATATCCTAAGTCTATGATCTCTATGGTGTTTTATATATTATGTGACTGAAATGTTTTTGAATAAAACAGATAATGACGCCATTTCATGTGAGTTAGAGCGAGACAGGTAGACATGCTATTTGATATTCGACCAAATTATGTTAGATTGGATTAAAAAAAACAATTCTATCAATAAATTAGGAGACAGTATAAAGCCGCCTCCACATGCTTGACAAACAACGGCAATTAGCGAACACCAAACAAATACGAACGTGTGGATGGGTGTTTGTTGGTGTTTGCCTGTTTTTGTTTGTGTTTGCTAGTGATCGGCGTCGGTGTCGGTATTTGTGCACAAATCAAAAGGTGTTCGACAAACGTGTTTGCGATGTATCTCAGCAAACTCCAAATCTCTACAAACGATTGGCTTGATTTTGGGAATTAAACATCGCCATCCACACGCTTGCGAGTGCGTTAGTTTGTTCTGAAGAGGCGAGCATGACGGACACAGCGGTTGTAGTGATGGTCATAATATTTGACTTAAGTTATTTTATTATAAATACAAGAAAACAAGTGAAAGAAAACAAAAATACGGCAAAGTAGATGGTGGCTGTTAAAAATTCATAAAAACCGTACCAGGTAACAATGAAATTATTTTATTATAGGTACTTATTTTCGCCACCAGCGCACAAACGAAACTGAGTGCGCACAAACGTGAACGCGTCCGCGTCGCAAGCGCTTGCGGCAAATTCGATATTTGATTTGTGACAAAAAACCGACACCGATCGGATTGACTACAAGCGCTCGCAAACCTACACAAACCAAGCCAAACACTCTATCCACACGTTTGAATTAGTCACAGCTTGTTGAGGTTTGCCAGGCGTGCGGATGCGGCAGAAAGCTTGTTAGCTATCAGTAGTACGCGCAAGCTTGCGGGCATTGTAAAGTGAAATTAATGTATCTTCACGATTGTATCAACTTTTGTTAAATTCTATATTATAAGTCAAAGACTTCTATGTATCTATACTACTGGAGCGGCAATTAAGAATAAAATCTGTGTGACAGCTGTGGATCGCGCGGGTGCAGGCGAGTAGCTGGCACGGTAAATATGCCACGCAGTTGTATTTTAATTTACGGCAGTTACTGCGTTTACGCAAATACGTTACACATACTTATATGAAATAATTCAAATCACGTTGACAAAGTGCCGACATAAACAATCACAGCGATTTCTTAGTCACATTAAACCATCGATATATATGTACTACGCACGTACATATAACTCAATGCATTAAACAAAGTCAGTGTTAGATTGTCGAAAACAACGTTCGCGGTTTACAAAACAAAGATCTAGTCTTCTCGCCTAAAGGAGTTACGGAGAATGGACTGTAACTTAGTGCGCAATGTATTAAGGCCGCAGAGCCCGTCTAGTAGTAAGTAGGTATATACATAGAAGTTTTTGATATTAGTAATATCACAGAATAGATAATAGTACAAATAGTAATATTGAATAAAACTATTTTTACGGATTTTATCGCGTTTAATTTTACTATTTTTGATTCCCGACGTTTCGGGTGCTTTACAGCAACCCATGGTCACGGAGGGGACTGAGATGTTTGACGTCCCGATGTCATAGTTAGCCCGGCTACTTTCAGTTCTTTAATATTAATTTTTGGTTCGATCTACGCAGAATGTGAAGTAGTAATATGTTGCTATGTCGCTTAAAATTTTTAATAATTGTTTTAATGATTAAGTAGTAAGCTTTTAGATTATTTTATCCTTATAGTTATGAGTGTTTTACAATTTTGACAGATATAAATTTTGATGACGAGTTTAATTACGTTATGTTATTTTATATTCTTCATTTTAAATTTACGCCATCGATTCCAATTATCATTTTGATTTCCTTTTTGTTGACAAACATAATTGTAAGGAAAAATTAATAAAAACCATTATTAATTTTTCCTTACGATTATGATTATATTCGACAATATTATAGATTCTCTAATCTGTGCTGCCGCTCGCTTCGCTGCTCGCCAGTCTAAGGCTGGACTCACATCCGGAATGCCTCTCTCGGGGCTTGACCAGGTCCACTTCCTGTAGACCTGCTCGTTCGTTGCGGTGAAAATTTTAGAGCACCTAATTTTTAAACTTGGCACCTAATTAGCACCTAAAAAGCCCCTAATTTTGGGTTTTTCTAAATGCAAATTCCTGACTTTGCGTTTCTGTCGAGACAAAGTTAAGAATTGATGGGATAGCACATCATAAAAAACGATGTAAGAAGAAAAACCGATGCAAATTTCCTACCTGTGTAAATGTTTCTCGCTCATAGATTGTACCAATGAGGGCTAATAATCTTCCACTCACCAGATGTCGCTATTTGTGACTGAGGTAGTTTTCTGTTACACAATGTCACTTAATTGAGATATTAGTTTCAAATAAAAGTTTATCAGTTTCTTGAATGTTTATATTAATACACAACACAATGCGTCAATGATTTGATCATTTAATTTTTTGTACTTTATACCTCTTTTTTGTTTTTTTTTACTTTTAGTTATATTTATAGTTTGGTTTATTTATTTTTAATCTAATTAATATAAAATATAACTAATAATACAGAAAGAAACATTAACCTTTACATTTCTTCTTTCTTTTTCTTTTTGTGGCATTTGGTAAAATTCGCCAATGACGTATTGAGTGGAAAATGAAAGCTTATGAGTTTAATTAAAATAAGAGTCTGTGATAATACAAGGATTTAGTTTTCCTCCTAGAATTTTGACAAATCTATCTGTTGAATTACCTAGAACAAACGATAAACACATGTGTTAGAATCTTATTAGTATGTTAAAAGTGACAAGGATTTAAAGTTTCATGTTATTAGTATTAATAAAAGCACATAAAATATACACAAAAGGAGTACTTGTATATGTTAAAAGAGAATTAAAACAGGCCCGTGACAGCTTAGTTCCATCCTACGCAACGTGGCGCTACCGTCGCAATTTGTTTCTGTCTACGGACGCCATTTTGAGACGCCATATTGTGTTAATGTCAACTCAAATTGTCAAAATTATCGATATTGATTGCCGCCATTATTTATCCAATTGTCGCCTGAGTTATGAGTTTAGCTTAAGTGTATTTCCTCGCATTTTCCTCCGTTATTTGTGACAATAACAATACTCTGTTTTTGTGTTGGTCGTTTTCCATGCCTTAATTGTAAAAAAAACTTTTTCATCAATATTTTAATTAGGTTACACGGGCACAATTGGTGCAACATAAATAATAAAATATTGAAGGGTGATTTATTATTAATGTAATTAAAACTATTTAAAAAATCAAAATGGCCAGGTTTACCCTAGATGTAAAATTAATAGGATTTCTACTAATGAAACAAAGCTCCAAACACAACAAACTTTTAGAAAAAATGTTTGTCTTGCCTAACAAACAAATATTATATAGACCAAATAATAATTTAGCATACCCTAGCGAAAAGTTCCTTATCTTATACAGGGAAGGTACTCACTTAATCCATAACTATATGAATTATAGCTGTTTTAAAATTAATATAAAAAGTAACTTGTAAAGTAAAATATTGAGCACTATGATTCAATATGATTCCTTTGGTTTGATTTCTTTAATTTGCTATTTGCTTTATTTAATTGAACAATAAATATTACTCTGTTTTCATCAAATCGTTACCTATGTACAATGTTATGTACATTTTTAATATAACCTAATGTACCTTTAATTTAATCCTAAGATTACGTGTGTATGTATATGATATTGATGTGCTTGAATAAAAAAAAATGTTTATGTACTACAATTGTTTCATTAAGTAATATTTTTGGTATAACTATAAAACGTACCCTTACGTCGATATCGATAAAATAAGAACATTACTAAATATCGATATCGGTGATTTGAAGGATGTGTGCTTGCAATCACTAAGTTATACATAGCTATACTGAATTTGTATAGTCATTAGTCATCTGTCAAAATAGGCGACTGCAGCGCCAAAACGCGTAGTTGGGAAACTTGACTAAAAGTCACTGTCGTATCTGTAGCTTGCTACATATTTATTTATCTATGATTAAAATCTATAGGTCGAGGAATATACGGAGGAAGGTAATCATAAAGGGAGGAGGATAGTTTGGGACAGTTGAAAAAAATATGGTTTGTGGAGCCTTCGTTTAAGCCACATTCACACAATGAGCTATCCCTAACTCTGATTTTTGCCAGATGTACATGTATACAGGCATGTCCAATTCTCAATCTACAGATGATTGAAGTTGCATGTTTATTTGCTTTGTTAAATTTAAAAAAGCAAGGCTTGGGAGGAATAACCTCTTGGATGGCAGCATAGTGCTTACCATTAACATTTTTGGATACTTCCCACAATTTATTCCAATTTTCATTCAGTTTCCTTTTAGCTAGCAAAATTAGGTCATGTGAGTCAATTAAATTTTGTAGAATGCCATTAGCAATTACATTTTTAGCGAGAACATCAGCTGTTTCGTTTCCATAGATACCACTGTGGCCAGGGATCCAGGCTACCGAAACATGGATTCCTTTAAGATGGCATCTGAATAGGGTATTTTTTATTTTGAGAATTAGTGGAAATTTATGTTTGTTATGGAATTGATTGGATAAAATAGCTAACAAGCAACTCTTTGAATCTGTGAAAATAACTGTTTTATTAAGATTATGTGACTCGACATAGCTAGTATAACAAAGCTTCACTGATTGCAGTTGCTTCACCAGTAAAAGTAGAGGATAGTGAGGGGCATTTAAAGTTAAGAATGATTTTGAACTTAGGAATCCAAACAGCAGCTCCAGTATCGTCTTCATCAGACTGTTTGGAAGCGTCTGTGTACATGACAAGCCAATCTTTAAAGGTTTTTTCTACAATTTCTTTTCATTTTAAATTTGCCATTGGAGAATCCTTTTCTATACCTAGATCTAGATGAATGTCAGGTTGGTAAACAATTGCCTCGTAAGGAACATCAAAAAGTGGATTTATTGCACATTGAAAGATTGGGTAAGGAAGCTGAAGAAAAATTACAAAACTTTTAAACAAGCAGGGAGAGTCCTTATGGGTCCTGAAACGGCCAGATGAGATATACTCTGAAAAAAGATGCAATTTAGGAATTATTATATTTATATTTTTTTCGCATTTTTGTGTTATACAGGGTATTTTTGAAACGCTCCCGAAAACGAAGACAGACGACAGTACTAAGTGTATCTTTGATGATGGGTGAAATATAAAATCGATCCTGATGAAAAAAAAATCATCTTTTCACAACGTTTTATTAGCTTTATTCACGCTCCATCATGTTAGTACAGCTAAATAAAACGTTAATTTCATTTAAAAAAATCATGAAAATACTTAAACATTAAACTAGCAGTGGAATTTAAAATAAATAAATCATAAAATCAGCTGACTAGGGTCAATATCCGCGTCGAAGCCAAACTCTTTTATCTAGCTCGGTACAGGTCCGGTCACGTAAAAAGAACGCTGAGCGACAGTGGAGGGGGGGTGTCTGCGCATGGGTACAGTCGCGTTCTAAAGTACTACATGGTACTAGGCTATTGTTTTATAATATTATAATAGTAATTAATGGTTTTATTGTAGAATCATAATAGGTACTTTACTAGCTACTTAGAACTTTGGAAGAGGTTGGAATTAAAAATGGATAATGTTTACTTGAGCATTATTTTTTATTTCTATCGTAAAATATAAAGTAGTTTGTAACAAGAAAACTTAAGCTAAGAGTGACACGCCGTCCATTATACCGTTGGAACATGGAACATGGAATCCACACGTCGATGGTGTGTTGGTTACTCGATGCTACTTCATCATCACTTTCATCTTCGCTTGAGCTTCCGTCATCAGAATCATCATCATCAATGCGAATGATAAATGTTTCCGTCATCAGGTCGACCACATGATAATTTTTTCGGTATTCTTCCTCAATACTTTTAATTTTACTGCACAATTTTCCCCATGCACCTTCTATTTACCTTTCGTTCACTAGTTCAGTCATAAAACAATAGATATAAGTAATTTTTCTTTCCTTCCTTTTTAAAACCATCGTCGCGCGTCGTGCAAAGAAAGCTGTGTGTGCGACTGTATTTTGGGAAACATCGAATTTTCAAAGCGCGGGAAGAATGAGGAACCAATAGCGTGCGCACACAGTAATACTGGCGAACATTCCCCTGTCGCACCCCCTTCGTACCACGCGCTACCGCCGCCCGGCCGACTGTGTGTCACCTCGCGTCAGCGTTGCCAACATATGGAGAATTCCCCAAATTGCGGGGAATTTAAAGAATGGGGATTGATATTATGCGGGAAAAATGCGGGGATTTTGAAAATATATCGATATCTTAACATTTTTGTTAGGTTGCTTATGAATATCGAATGACTCCCTTTTTTTTAAAATATCTTTATTGCACCAAATTTAAGATTTATCTCGGCAACTTTTGTGTATCATTTAATGCTTTTCATTACTTTTTTTTTTTAATTTTAAAGCAGAGAACCGCATGCATATAAATGCAGATATTGTGGTACTTTTTAATGGCAACAAGGGAAGGAATTAAAAATACTCCATGGAGCAAAATGCTTGTTACAAAAATATGGAAAGTGTGAAAAAAAAATTCGGTAAAAAGAAAAAAATTTTAGTTTAAAATAAATCTTATAAAATTAGTTGAAAATTGCTTAATTTATTAAAATAAAATTGAGAGGAATCTTTTGAAGTTTTGTCCTTAAATTGGGGAATTTGACATGGATTTTCGGAGAATTTGACAAATTGTTGTTGGCAACGCTGGCAGCGTGTTGCACCGAAATTTACCTACTAAGATTTGTTTGCAAGCGACATAAGAATTAGAGGCGGCAATCACAATAAAACTTGCAAGTAATTTTTAATAGTTTTGACATACCTCTTTTCAAATCAAAGTATTGGACGGATTAAAAACGGAAAGTCAATTAAAATAAAGTAAAATAATTATTTTTTAGATTAATTAACTGTCGATCATAACTGCAATTGATTTTAACTATTAAATTATTCAATACCATTTCATTTCTATTTTCTTGTACAAAATCAAAGATAACGATGAAATAGTGTTTATAATTGTGTAAGTGAGTACCCAAGTAAGTACTAAGTACGTTTATTAATTTCAATATCATTTTTGTAGTAACGAACTGCTTGTTTCGACAGGGTACAATTGATTGTCTAATTGTATTAAATTACAACTATAACTTCTAAATTCCAAATGAAAGACTAGTCGTAGGGATCATATGGAAACTAAACTTATAAAATAAAAGTTGGCAATGTCATAACATTTTACGGTCTGTGGGAATGTTCAAAGTGTTTACCGCAAGGACGTTAGGACGCAGTATGGTTCAGTTTTGGCGGGATTCATTATTAATTTGTTTTTGAGACAGTTCCGTGTTTACTTTGGACACGCGTGCGCGAGCGACAGTTCAATTGTTTTGTTTATTAAATTCTTATTGTTATTACTTGGTATTACCTACTTGTTATTACGTGTTATTCTTGTTGTTACGTTTTGTGTTTCTTTTTTATTTTAATAATGCCTAACGCGTACGTTTATAGTGCTCGTGCATACGGCAACATGTTAATGTGCCTTGGAGAAGCTTGCGGGAATGCTTCGCGTGCATTACGAATTTACCGAGAGAAATTCCCGACCGCTTGACACCCAGCCGACTCTCGTCTGATAACAGCAGCATTTCAGCGAGAGTTGGAAAATCGGCCCATTGCTCCGGTAGCGGCAGGAGGTAGAAGTCAAGTGACTGTTCACTCCGAGGAGCGCATTTTAGATGTCGTTCGCCGGTATCCGAACCTAGGTACACGAAGTATCGCTAAATTGTTAAGACGTCGGGATGGAACAAGTGTGTCATACTGTGCAGTTCACAAAGTGTTAAAGCGTAATCAAATGCGGCAATACAAAGTGCAAGCTTTAGTTCCCGGCGATCACGACCGCCGACGAGTTTTCTGCCGTTGGTTATTAGACCAACAACAACGTGTGCCTGGTTCCATTGAGCACGTTATCTGGACGGACGAGTCGACATTTACCAGAAACGGCCTGTGGAAACGAAGAAATACACACGTGTATTCACAGATTAACCCGCACGCTGTTTGACAAACAGGGCACCAAACCCGATGGTCGGTTAACGTATGGGCAGATTTATTTAAGGATCGCATACTGGGACCAGTGTTTCTCCCACAGCGACTTAATGGACAGCGATACCTAAACTTTATAAATGAACAGTTGGTTGACATTTTAGACGACCTTTCGTTGGCTGAATATCGCCGCACATGGTTCCAGCATGATGGTGCACCTCCACATGTCGTGAGGTTCGTCCGTGAGCGCCTTACCGAATTTTTTAATGATCGCTGGATTGGCAGACTAGGACCACACGTATGGCCACCTCGCTCACCAGATCTGACCCCGTTAGACTTCTTTCTGTGGGGGTATGGGAAAGAAAGGGTTTTTAATCGTGAGTGTGATAGTGCTGACGAAATGCGCCAAAGGATCGTGGATGTTTTTGATAAACTACGTGCGGACTGTGTCGAAGACCACACGATGATGCCCCGCCTGCATGAGGAGACGCAACACCGAGCCCAAATCTGCCTCGAAATGAATGGAGCACAATTTGAGCCGCATCTCATAAGACCACGGAGGATTTAGAGCGATAAGCTGTTTCATACCTAATTTTTTTTAAATAACTCTTAGTACTGAACTGATCTGAATAGGTACATAACTGAATACATCAGAATAATAAACATACCTACACGATGAATAAAAACGCATGACTCCAACCTTGTTAACATTTCATATAAGTATTTTTATCATTAGCGGGGAATCGAACCAGTTATTTGGTTTATTTAACCTGTGACTTCGAACTAAAGTGGCTATGTGGAAACAAGCGCAGTGGCAAAATAGTAGGTTAAGTAGATAAGTTAGGTATTTAGACAAGTGTTGTAAATTATTAGGTATTGTGGTACCACCGCTAGTTGCGTGCCGCGCGAATTCGGCGTTTGCGCGTACATTGACCCCTAGTCAGCTGATTGTAATTCAGTAATTCCACTGCTGGTTTTATGTTTCAGTATTTTCATGATTTTTTAAATGAAATTATCGTTTTATTTAGCTGTACTAATACGATGGAGCGTGAATAAAGCTAATAAAACTTTGTGAAAAAATGATATTTTTTTTCATCAGGATCATTTTATATTTCACCCATCATCAAAGATATAGTTAGTACTGTCGTCTGTCTTCGTTTTCGGGAGCGTTTCAAAAATACCCTGTATATTGAATGTGGTGACTGAAGGACAATTTTGAATCGAGGACAACTCCCAAAAATTTGACATTACCTCTAACTGGAATAGGTTGATTATCATAAATAACAGATATATCAGGAACTCGCCTTTGACGGGAAAAGATCACCACACTGCTTTTGGCCACAGATAAGGAGAGGCCATGATTAGTTAACCATTCTTGTAAATAATTCATGGATGAGTTTAGATGGGAACATGCCACTGTGAAGTTGTCTAAAGAGATGTATAGAGCTAAATCGTCTACATATTGAAGGACATTACAAAAAGAATTTACTGAAAGTTCTAAATCATGTGTATATATAGAATAAAGGAGAGGACTAAGCACTGAGCCTTGTGGAAGTCCTTTCCATATAGTTTTTGGAGGAAGCAGGAAATTTTGAACATTTATAGATATGGATCTAGAAGAGAGCAAGTTAGAGACATAATTGACTATCCTCACTGGAATGCTCAGATTAAGCATTTTCTGCCTGAGCACAGGAAGAAGCACATTATCATATGCAGACGAAATATCCAAGAAAACTCCTATGAGAAATTCATGTCTTGAAAAAGCAATACGGATATCTGTGACCAAAGTACTAAGGCTATCCATGGTACCTAAGCCTTTTCGGAAATCGAATTGGCTTTTAGGTAAGACATTATTCCTTTCCAAAAACCATTCCAAGCGATTTTTTATTAGATTTTCCAAGATTTCGCCAAAGTACATGAAAGGTCGGTAACTGGAAGGGTCATTGCTAGACTTACCTGGTTTGAGAATGGGCAAAATGATTTGGATTTCCATTCAGCAGGAGGAGCACCAGTAATATAAATAAAATTTAAAATGGATAATAAAACAGTTTTAGTATTGTTACGAGCTTGGGGTTCGAGACAATTAAAACTGCCGAGTGAATTACCAAAATTGACACTTTAGTTACACAACACTAATTACAACTTTAAACCTCACTAATAACATTACACAATTTTACTACAGATCGCTTTAGTTCGCAGTTGTATCGCTAATTCAATACTGACTCGGTCGCGGTCTATACCGGCCTTATATAGGGCCTCAGATAGTTTCCAGAACCTTCTACTGTAGAAACATCTAGAATGTTCGAGTACATATCGGTCCCGAAATTTCTAGAAGAATCTTGACTCTCCTAGTTCTGCTACTCAATACCAGAGGGCGCTAGTGGCTAGTGATGCCATGTACAAGACATTAATAGTGGCGCGCAACACTGCGCCCTCCAAAGACATGCTCGTCCCGAGCATTATTGGCCCCATAATAACGCGCCAGTCAATCCACATGGACGATCTTAGGAGTACCTCTTGCATCTTTCTGTATCCGGTAGGTTACGTCATTGATCCTTGTCACAATCCGGTGCGGTCCGTCCCATTTAGCTTGAAGCTTAGGAGATTTCCCTTTGCTGCGAACTGGATTATGTAACCACACTATTGAACCTTCGTCAAACCCTTTGTTGTCCATTTTGCGGTCATACCGTGTTTTCATCTTTTCAGACGTTTGCTGGCCCGATTGTCTGACGTGCTCATAAATGTCATTCATTTTGTTCCGCAAGTCATTTGCATAATCGGTTATACTGCGTGGGACATCAGGTGGTATTCCGGTGATCAGGTCTGCAGGCAGCCGTAATTCTCTCCCAAAGTTTGCGGAAGCTGGTGTCACTGATGTACTTTCGTGAACAGCGCTTCGATATAACAACAAAAACGGTTGTATGTGCCTGTCCCAGTCTCGTTGTCGTTTTTCCACAACTTTTGCTAGGTACCTCTCCAATGTCTGATTAAATCGTTCTACCATTCCATCAGATTGTGGGTGGTAAGAAGTTGTTCTTGTTTTATGATTACCCATAATTCGGCAAGTTTCCTGGAATATTTGAGACTCAAAATTCCTTCCTTGATCGCTGTGAATCTCTAAAGGTATTCCAAAACGACAGAAGACTTCATGAACTAGTTTATCTGCAACTGTTGAAGCTTCTTGATTTGGAATGGCGAAGACTTCTGGCCACTTAGTGAAGTAATCCATCACAACCATGAAATACTTGTTACCACTTTCACTTTCCGGAAACGGCCCCGCAATGTCAAGAGCTATCCTCTCCCAAGGTGCACCAACATTGTACAATTTCAATGCACTACTACTACGAGTTTGAGGTCCCTTTACAGCCGCACAACTTGTACATTTGCGACACCAGTCCTCGACATCGTCACGACAGTGGACTCAGTAAAACCGTTCTCGGATCTTTCAGTAGAGTTAACAACCATTATGGTACAGCTGTAGAACATCCGGTACTTTAGCTTTGGGGATAACCATTTGTAAATGACAACTGTCTCCCCATTTTCCCATTTTCGGCACAGGACTCCATCCTGAATCAGCAAGCTGTCCCATTGGGCCCAATAGCTTTTCGTGATTGAACTCATCGCTGAGACGTCACTCCACTTGGGCTTAGGAGCACTGGTCTTCATCCATTCCAGAATCGGCTTGATGTCCGGATCTTCCTGCTGTGCTTGTTGTAGGCTGTCCTTCCACTCATTGCTGAGCTGGTCTGTCCTGAGCATCCTCACAGACACCACTTCCTTACCCTCTTGTCTAGTACAATGCTTGCAATCTTAAGGACAAGGTCTTCTTGACAATGCATCTGCGTTGCCATGAGATTTCCCGCTGTGCTGGGCGGTGCTGTTAGCCGCACTGCCCTCTCGAGATCGATCACCTTCCCTTTCTACAGTTCGTTTAGGGCAGCTGGATCGAAGATCGCCCCTTTCCCCACAGCCGTAGCACCTAGGGCTGTATCCTTTATTGCGGTCGCGAACTGAAGCTGTTGCAACCTCCCTGAAGCGATGGGCACGATGATCCTGCCGCACGGCTTCCACCTCCAGTGCATGGGCCAAGGCGTCCTTAAGCGTCTCGTAGTGCCCGAGCCTCACAACAGCTCTGACTTCAAAGTCGCGGATGCCATCGATGAATGTCTGCACCAGGATCCCTACAATGAGCGCAGGTACAGACTGGTACGCTTTTCGAACCAGCTTTTCCACCTCAAGGGCCCACTGCTGCAGGTTTTCGTTGCTGCCTTGCACGCGATTTTTGAGCTGCGCACGAAAGACGTGTTCCAGGTGAGCGTCGCCATATCTCGCCTCCAATGCCTCAAGGAGCTGCTCGTAAGTCACTTCCTTACCGAGAGCTTCCCGAACAGTTAAGGCCTGGTCGCGCAGGCCTAGAGTGAGAGCAGTCATGGCCTGACTTTTATTCCAGCCGTTCGCCTTCATGACAGCCTCGAACTGGATTTTGTAAGTCGACCAGGAAGAAGTCCCGTCGAACGGCAGCACTTCGAATCCACGTAGCGAAGGTGTTGTAGCTACCACAGGAGCTGTAATTCCATCCCCAATTTTTAGGTCGTCCAGCGTTTTCTTCACGTCAGCCATCACGTTGTCAACCCGATTGTTCACTTGGTTGATTCGGGTTTCAGCTTCCGACAGGCGGTTATCATGTTGAGCAACCCTATCCTTTACATCCCTTATCTCTTTCCCGAAGGTAGCGTGAAGGTCCTTCATGAGAAGCATCTACTCTTCCTTATCGCGTTTGAGCTGCTCTTCCAAACGACGGGCCTATTCCTCCTGTCCCCGCTGCAGTTGCTCTTCTAACCGACGGGCTTGTTCCTCCTGCCGGAGGGCCTGTTCCTCCTGTCGGCGGGCCTGCTCCTGCAGCATCATCATCAGAGCACTCAAGTCAGGTGCTGCAGATGCAGGAGCTGCTGACGGGTCGCCCTCCGTGGTCGGCAGCTGGCCCTCCGGCGTCTGCGACGTTGCACCACCAAATCGTCTCTGGTCCGTCTCTTGTTGGCGTTGACTTCGGGTACGGATATCCCCCGTGTCGTCTTTAGGTTAAATCGGCATGATTGAATCCCACTTCTGACACCAATTGTTACGAGCTTGGGGTTCGAGACAATTAAAAACTGCCGAGTGAATTACCAAAATTGATACTTTAATTACACAACCCTAATTACAACTTTAAACCACACTAATAACAAAACACAATTTTACTACAGATCGCTTTAGTTCGCAGTTGTATCGTTTCAAAGTCTTCGCTTGTATCGCTAATTCAATACTGACTCGGTCGCGGTCTATACCGGCCTTATAGGGCCTCAGATAGTTTCCAGAATCTTCTACTGTAGAAACATCTAGAATGTTCGAGTACATATCGGTCCCGAAATTTCTAGAAGGATCTTGACTCTCCTAGTTCTGCTACTCGATACCTACCAGAGGGCGCTAGTGGCTAGTGTTGCCATGTACAAGACATTAATAGT
Source organism: Parnassius orleans (assembly GCA_029286625.1). Taxonomy (NCBI): domain Eukaryota; kingdom Metazoa; phylum Arthropoda; class Insecta; order Lepidoptera; family Papilionidae; genus Parnassius; species Parnassius orleans. Next base: position 81,954 of record JAGSMP010000330.1, read on the forward strand.
AGCGCGCAACAATATTCTCGCTACTATTAAATATAAACGAATAAGGAATCCCATCAATACCTGGCGAGGAGTCTTTAAGGCCATTGAGAACAGTAAACAATTCCTGAGAAGAAAAGGGGGAATCAAATTTATCATGTATTTGTAAAGAAGCAGATTTAAAAACTAGGCATTCATCATAAGATGGGACTGTTTGTGGTGCAAGTTTATTGGAGAATTCATCTATCCATGGGGAAGGATCATTAGAAATTACATTTTCACTGAAAAGTACACAGCGACATTTTTTAACATTTCTCCAGACTAAAGATGGGAGAGTTCTAGGTGACAGTGACTCACAGATTTTAAACCAACCAGTTCGCTTTTTGTATGACAGTAATTTTAAGGTTTCTGCAGCAATTTTTTTATAAGAGATATAATTCTCTGCAGTAATAGAACGGGAGTATATTTATTCAGCCTCTTTTCTTCTCCTACAAGCTGCTGAACAATCTTGGTCCCACCAAGGAGGGGAAGTATAATTATTTTTGAATGGTTTTTTTAAGGGGATTGACTTATTAGCAGCAGAAATAATTGCATTTCTGAACTCTATATATACAGGAACAATGTTATCCTTGTTAATTGGGGGAAGAGTTGAAACCTCTCGTTCTAAGACTGAAGAATATAATTGCCATTTAGCTTTGGATAGATTATACTTTAGTCTGGGGCAAAATGGAAAATTTATTCTAGGGGAAGTAGGAGGAGTGATGTGAATATAGGAAAATGGTCACTGCCGTGCCTAGAAGGTAATATTTGCCACAAAAGAAGGGAAGCAATATCTGGGGAACAGAGAGTTAGGTCAACGGCACTTCCAACATTTTGTAATGGGGATACTCGACGAGTAGGAGACCCGTCATTTAGAATACAGAGATTAAAATTATCAATAAGATCTAAAAATAAGGGAGCCAGTGAATCACAAAGATGGGAGCCCCAAACAGTATGATGCATATTAAAATCTCCTAAAATAACCATAGGAGGTGACAGAGAAGAAATAAGTGTTGCAAGTTCTGTTAAGACATTTACATCAGGATTAGGAATGTAAACAGAGAGAATAGAGATATCAAGGGCCTTAATAGCAATAACATTTATTGCTGGACTATGAGAAGGGAGAGAAATTTGTGAAAATGTAACTGTTCTTGAAATAAAAATAGAAGTACCAGCATGACCATCACTCCTATCATCCCGGAGGCATGCATAGCCTGAAACCCTAAAATGAGACTCAGGCTTAAGCCACGTCTCCTGGATGGCAAGAATGAAGGGATGAAATTTATTAATGAGGTAAATGAGTTCATTTTTTTATTTCTAATGCTCCGACAATTCCATTGAAGAATTGTTGGGACTGCGTATGTTACGGGCTAAAGAGGAAAGCTCAGTAAGTTTCTGACGTAAATTACATGGAAGTTCAGTATCAGTAAAACGGGATAACATACTAATAAGCATGGCAATTAATAGCTCAAAAAGGTTATCATTTGGGGAAATGGAATTTTTCTCTGTTAAGGCACATCCATTAGGTAAAGAAGAGGCAGGAGTTTCAGTAATTGCATGATGAGCAGATTTGTCATATCCAATACCTGATGCTGGATTCGGAATGAATATAGTTTTTCTATGGGAGATTTGGGATGAGGAAGGTAATGATGTACATGGATCACTTGGTACAGTATGGGAGATTTGTTGGATATTAGGATTTAGAGCTGTTGTGGTGTCTGCAAAAGATCTTCTCACTGGAGGGAATCTTGCTGAGGCTTCCAAGTAAGAAATATTTTCTTGAGACATTACTACTTTTAGAGATTTTTGTCTGGAGTGTTCAGGGCAAGAAGGATCTTTTGCTGAATGGGAACCAGAGCAAAATAAGCAAGTAGGAGTTAGGCGAGAACATGAAACTCCTTCATGGTTTTGAGCACATATAAAACAGCGAGGGGAAGACCGACACTGGGAAGTTACATGACCAAATTGACAACATTTATGGCATTGGATGATAGGTAAAACATAGGTCTCTATGTGCAATGATGTATAAAAACAGTAAATATGAGTTGGTAATTTTTGTACTGAGAAAGTCAAAACAACAGTCTGAGTGGGGATCCAAATTGGAATATTGCTCTCGTTAACAGATTGTCTATTCAGTCTGCGTGCCTTGATAACTTTACCAAAACCAGAGGGGACTTTAATGGAAGTGAGTAATGTCTAACTATTTCCATTCGAGTGACATTATATGATGGTATCACAGTTTCATATTTGGCTGCCGAAATGGCTGGATGATCAATAAAAGTATTGGTGTCGGCTGCACTTTTAAATTCAACAGATATTCTGATGCGTCCTACTCGCTTGACGCCATCGCAAACAATATTTTTGATATTATTGTGAAAAAGAAAGTGGCCAAATTTAATAGGTTTTAACACTGTTCCGGATGATAAGTCATTCGCTATTCTACTCACATGAACTATAAAAGGTGAAGCATCCTCATCAGAGTATTTAGACTTTTTTTCAATATAATCAGGGTGGGTATATATAGATTGGATCGATGGTAAAGGTTGTGCTGGGTTTATTATCAACCTTTTTTATGGGCTAATTGTATCACTACTGTTTTGCGATCATTTGCGATTAATTTGCTCAATGTTACTCTTATGCACTAATATGGGAGGGCGAGGATTACCGGGAACACCATCCGGATCGGGAGGATGCTCCTCCATTTTATTTAAGGAAATCACATATAAATCTAAACTACTAATCGACACTTACTTTTAAAACCACAATCAACACAAATTAAGATTAATTAAAGCAAATCAACAGTTCTGCAATTAAAAAAAACGCCTAAAATAGCACGAAACTTGTTATCTAACTCGACCCCTAAGCCTTTCTTTGCAAAATAAAACCAACCTTTACATTTTTCTAAGAAATTATCTTCCCCGCTATGAAATCTGTCAAATGATTTACCTCATTGTAAAGTGGCGCCGCCCTGGTGGCAGAAAAAGTCGTGGATGCCCTCATTGTCAAGTGGCTTTGTGTCATGCAAAAGAAAGAAACTGTTTTGCTGAGTTTTATGGGTGTTAGAAGATTTAAATCCAGGAATACCATCTCAACATAGAATTAGTACTAATACGGTAGAAACGCAGTCTAGTACAAAACACGAACATCAAAGTGACGCAAGCGCAAGGTTATTACGAGTATGTTCGTGTGCGCGAGTCGAATGTGCCTACGCTCGTCATACGCAAACATCACGGCATTCAGTGATACCAGTTTGCAATAAAATTGTGCAAATCACTATTTTATTGATTAATCAATCGATAAAATAAAGATTACGTATTACGTACGATGACGTATTTTATGAGAATATAAAATATAATAAAATAAACACGATAATGATGGTACTAATATAACTTTATTATACTGTAAGAAATTGTTCCACTTCTGATGTTATAAATTATTCTCAAAATTATTTAAATAAAAGAACACTACTCGGTAACAAACGCTGCTTACTATCAGGACCCAATTACATTATAACACCAAAGTATGCAAACCAACAGCATCACTACCCATCCCAATGTAACACAGGGCAGCCTCTCAGCAACACGATCTTCCTTGCCTACACTAGTAGAATACCCCAACGGGCATAGTAACGACAGTGAGACCCGTAGAATTACATACTGATCTCTCTTAGTCGCCTACGCGATACTTTATACTGCTAGAACAAGTGGGAGATTACCGTTTTACCTTCATTTGTTCGTATTTCATTTTATTTTTTTACCCTCATTCCCGACACGGCCTCTCCTGACAGGAGACCATCCTCGGGCTTCCTTTAGCTTTGAATATCCGTCTCCATCAACGGCATGGGGGGTGCAGGCACCGCGTCGGTCACAGGCGACGCGCTTGGAAATGGCTCTACGTTAGTACAACGTGTCGTCAGAGTAAGCCATAGGCACTATGTTCGCATAATTTAACACAAGTGGTAAAATTAAAAAAAATTGTACAACCGACTTCAATATAAATAAAATGAAAATTAAGAGTCAATTATTAATAAATACGCATGATTAAGAATAACTCAAAAATACTGGTCGGATCTTGATCAAATTTATATGAGACCACATGATAAGCACCAGCTTTCAAACAAAAATGTATGATCAAAATCAGCTCGCCTAGAAAAAATCTGAGGTAACACATAAAAAAACACAGTCAAATTGAGAACCCCTTCCTTTTTTGGAGTCGGTTAAAAATAACTTATTTAGAGCTAGTTTCACCATACTCTGTTAGTTAGTTTTAACGTCCAATTAAATAGATAACACCCCGTTAGGCGTGGTGAGTGTTTCACCACGTACTAACGAATGGTTAATTCTGTTAACAAGGCGTTAAACTTAATCACTGCTCCAAAAGTCCTTTAACACTTTCACGGACATTGGACACTGAATGAAGATTGAAATAGGACACTAAATAATCCCATACAAATTAACACCACGTCTACATACTTCCTGTCACATATCAATACATTTGTACAGTTGTGGTGAGACAGTACCTCTTGGTAGAGAGTAATTGTGTTCTGTGGACAGTACGCTTCCATACGTAGCACGAAATAGTCGTGCTGCAGCATCGTGATTGAAATTATCATGTTCATATGCCAGTAAGCCTCTGTACGTACCGCACATAGACTTAGGATATACTAGCGTATAACCCAACATAGTGTGCAAGGGAGAAGAAAATTCCTTATGGCAAAAATGCAAGATAGAAAAGGATACCAAATCTCATGACTCTGTAACCGATTTTGAATGACAGGTCGGCACAATTCGGCACGCAAGAAATAGCTCCGAGATATTTTGTAATTTTTTAAAGTATAATAGTGGTTATTTTTAGTAAGTAACTTTTTTCCAAAATGGTTAATTGTTCCGTGAGTGACTGTGCTGTTAATAATAGACATAATCCTGATTATTTCACATATCACAGGTAAATTCTCAAGACATCGTCAATGTTTTGACGCGTTTATTTTTGGTTAAAATTTATGTTACATACTGTTTAAAATATAGAATATATTCAATTATTTTGTTAATTTTGATATTTTGCAAAGAAAAAAGTCACGTTGTTGATAATTTGCATGAATTTGGTAAATACATTTTTATACAAAATATTTTACATGTACGCTAGGGATTGACTCAACTATATCAAAATTAATGTCGATATTTATCTTGAATGTTTATAATGAATCGATAGACTTGCCTACACAAGAAGAAAATAAATCCTCGGTTTGCGTTCTAAAATGTAATTTTATTTTGCCGTTTTTCAAACAGATTCCCTCCGGATTCTATAATTAGAAAAAGTGGTTAAGGTTCATTGGACGGGTTGGTTGGAATGCAAAGAAGAACTCAACAATTAGCAGCAAACATTTACTTGAGAAGTATAAAAGAAAAAGTAGAATAAAAACAATTTTATTTAAAGTAGCCATTCTTACATTATTTGTACCAGTAAGTACAATATTGTTATAGTAAGACTTCAAAAATATAACTTTCAAAACTTTAGATAAATATAGAGACAGATTTTCATACATTATATAACTGTAGTACATTAAAGACAAAAAAAATCTTGAGATTATCCTCTTTAAGCCATTATGAACCCAACTAAGTATCTATTTATCAACCAAAATAAATGTATAACCTTGCTTAACCAACCGCACAGCCTCACGGTCACACTATTACAATATTCATAGCATCATGCTATTTACCCAAGGGTTGAGCGGAGCTTCGGAACTTCGGATTATATTCCCAAATCATAACGATAAAACTTTTAGCGTAGTTAGGTATAGATATTTAGTAATGCTCCTCAAGCGCTACTAGACGACCGCGCATGAGACGTGATAGTATAAATTCCATAGTATTTGATACTCACAACGGTCAATGCCCGATTCAAGCTTGATGGCCGACGACATTGTCGCGAGGGCATAAATAGCGTGGTTCATCCCTTACAGCGTCAGTCGTAGAGAAGAGGAACTTGTGGTTAAGTAATAGCTGCGCAGATCAATAGATCTGCGAAATTAAGTTGCACTTGCCGCGGTCAGTCCATGAATGAGTGACCATTTTCTTAACATACCGAGATTGAGAGAATAGAGAGTGCATCTGTATCCTCAGACACTTAGTGCACTTTACTGTGTTAAGATCATTATGTTTTTAAAATTCATGCAGCTAAAATAATAATAAGTTTATTATTACTTTATACTTTTCAGGGACAGATGAAAGAACATAAACATGAAACATGATGAAGCCTCATAAACATATTGGCCTTTAAACAGAGCAATCTTATTTAACTGATTCCTACAAGTTTCCTTCCTTAAATTATTAAGTTTACATTCATACTTAAGTCGAATGTTAAAATAAACTTCTATAATGTATTTAATTATTAATTATTAAATATTTGTTATTATCACAAGTAATACTTATATGAAAAATAAAGCAGCCATTATGTACTCCGTGTCCCCGTTTTTGTTTCCCCATCAAAACATTTTATAAAATATATAAAATTTAAATAGGTATATACTTAGTTATGTATCTACCTATTTATATTAACAATATGTTAAAAAATAAATCCCGGGGAAACTGCCCACGGCAGTAAATATTTTTCTCCAAAGATCATAGCTCGAAAATACAACATTCTGATCTGATTATTGGGGAGTTTTTTTAAGTTTTTCGGTAAAGTCACCTGGGATTTTATACATTTGAATTAAAATCCAACAAAAGTTAGGTAGGTTCAGCTTATTCCCAGGAACATGTTATATGAATATTTTTTAATTATTTTAGAACTATCATGGTAAAATTCAGTTAATTTTTGAAGTTATTCAACTTCATGCACTAAACAATTTTTTATAATCTTTTTACCGCTTTCTTAACAATCATTTTCGATAGTCCTTTTAAGTAAAATATACATCACTAGCTAACGCACACAATGACAAATCAAAATTGGTCACGCGTTTTCGGGCTGTCAGGTGGTCTATACGCCAGTATATTCTAAGTCTATGGTACCGCAAATAGGCGTACTGCCACATATTTAATATTATAAATAAGTGTGAATATGACAGTACGTCAGTTTACGTCCCTACCATAGGCGTCATGATGATAATAATTCAAACTTTGTGAAACAAAAAAGAAGTGTTAGATTGAATAAAACAAACCTATGAAAAATCCACAGATATAGTATACATTAGATTGGCGATAGAGTGATTAGGGTAAGACCAAAAACGAAATGTACCGGTGTGAGTGAAATGTGCATGTGTGCGAGACGAATAGTGCTGCGCCATGCATCAACTTCAATTATCGATATAGAGCGCTGTGTCCGTGTCATAAAATTAATATTTTTGTTTGAGGGCATAAAAATAAACCTACAAACAAAAAGTTTGTGATATTTATTTTCTACCAAAAATAATTAATTTATTGTAAAAATGTCGTAAGCTCTCTTTAGAGGTATTTTGCAATTTTGCTTCATACTTCAATCTAATAATCAAATAAGTTTCGATTATTAATTTAATAATTAAGTGTTTATGATTCTATATTGCTGGCGAATCATACATATGTATGTCAAGTATGTAAAAAATTATTTGCAGGACATGAGGCATTCGTTTACTTATTTTCGAAACATATTTTCGTTTACAATTTTTCCTAACATATGTTTTCGGAAAACTCGTTCAGAATGAATACCTATCTCATAAACGTCTTTAGAGGGATAAACAGCAGTGCTTACACTGCTGCGTTCCGGCCCATTGTGTATAGAAAGCCTTTATAATTATTTAAGGCATTTTGTCTTAGTCCTCAGGGTGAAAACACATTTGTAGCTTTCTTTGTTTGAAGCTGACTGTGGACGGGTTTTTTTTTAAATTACGTTTTTAACCTATAAGCTCGTTATAATATAAAACTGTATTGACAAACAAACCTACAATTCCATTGATGGTAAGTGGTTACTGCAGTCCATGGAGTGCTTAGAGAATGGAGGACTTGCAGCCAACTTCGAACGAAGAAGGCTATAAATTCGTTTTCACCTCTGAGGATAATATGAAATATCTCTTTGTGCACTTCTATGAAACAAATAATTTTTTTCAAAGTGCTTGATACATATAGTTGAATATTTTTTGGGAACTCAGTCTTCTCTATTTATCATTTTTAACCATTTTTGTTTAACCTCAATATTTTTTGGAAATCTGAGACATTATAAGAATTTAAATTAGCTCATTAAAGTATTTACCATAATGCCATTTGGCTACGAAACCCTAAAAATTAAAAATAGGAAATTAAAAAAATTACGAAGTTACAAGAGGCTGCATCCAAAGATATGTCTTTGCCTGTTAGAAACATATTATCGATAAGATGATATTGATAGTGACAATCTCTACCAAAATTAGATCAGAAATAGCGGGAATTCACGTATTTGTTATTATTTTTAATAATTCGTACGCATTTAGAGCATTATCGTAATAAAATGCGATATTTTTCCCTATCCATTTGTGTATAAAACATTTGTACCAGTTCTAAAATATAGCATTTAGAGTGCTAAATATTTTAATTGTAGTTACGTGTGAAATGTATGATTTTGTGAATTTTTCTTTCTTGATGAACTACATTCAGGTACTGCACACGTCAGCATATTTAAATCACACCTTTTAAACAGTTATTAATACTTCAAAATCAAAGATATCGCGAAAATAAGCGGGATTTGTTTCGTTAACGATTGACGTCAGCCCGATATAGGCCTATAGCGTGTACGTGTATGGTCTAACAATCTATCTCGTTCTAACGTAAGCATATGCTATGCCCTTTCTCTTTTACATTGCCAATCTAACGTAAGTATATACTAAATCTATGGAAATATCATATATTTATACTAAACTTAAAAATAGTATTATCTTTAAACAAAGAGTTTTTCTTAATTTTAACTTGGTAATTAATTAATAAAACAATAATCAGATTTGTCTTTTCTCTCGATTAACAGATAACTATTGTTCTTCTAAGTCTGAAGCTGGCTGAGAAAAGTTTTCTTGCGTATTTTAATGAGGCTGTGATTCAATTTGAAGCACATGCCACCTGCTGTCATTCTTGTTGGAATTTCGAATTAGATCTTTTCCTTTTTTCTTTCAGGTCGATCAATTTCCTGATTAATTCTTCTCAGTATGTCACATACTCATACTTCTTGTCTTTTTTCACAAATTTTTTATAAATGTAAAAGGAATTCCAAACTGTGGTATCCGTAATGTAGAATAGGACCTTTTTATACCACCTTATAGTTTTTCTCGGTGCTTTCTGCCTTATTCTCTGCTACTTGAACTTGATGGCGATCGAAAATACTACAATCGTTAATGTCAGAATCACGTTCGGGCTCCTCATCACAGTTTTTTTCATTAACAGAATTCTAGTCTAACTGCTCGCCGTTATCGCTTTGTTCGTCAGCAGAACCTTGATCCGACTCCTCGCCATTACCGCTTTTTTGTCAGCGGAACTATGATCCCACTCCTCGCTTTCAGACCCAATTCTTTGTCGATTCTGTTCAAAGCGACTTCCAAGAACGTCGAAAATTTCACTACAGACACTGCTGCTATCTTCATCTTCATCAGCGGGCTCGTAATCGTAGTCTGACACATATTCGCAGTCATTGTCTGAACACGGATCGTGGTTATATTTATCATCTCGAAACAAAGATGTTGGCTTGCTTCGGCTCAATTTTTTTCTCTTTGAGGCCATCTGCAGACAATTGAAAGAGAATTAGACGCACAAGAAAAGATAAAATCGATACTTACCTACAGCAAAATGAAAGGCCGTTTATTCCATTTCATCATGAAATTTATTGTATTTTTTATACTAACGATTTCTTGAAACAAGTATACATCATTTTTTAAAGATTGGTCACTATTTTGTTACCTTCATACAAGCAATAACATATTATAACAAAAAAAAAACTGACCAGGAAAAATACGTTGATATTCAACGATAGATTTTGCGCAAGCGAGCGTGCCCTGTCCTCCCGGTGACACTACGCGACTGGTTCGTTCTTTTTTTTTTGGAGTTTATGGCCTGGTATCTAGACCTTTAGGCCAAACTGGTTCGTTCGACTCGCGACCAGAGTTGCCACCTCAAAAATTATCTTGTCACTAGATCCAGACTAAACTGTCACCATTTTTTGGAAATTCAGATTGAAAAAACCACAAGTCTCGCTACTTTTTTAATTAAAATTAACTACTTTACATGTATGAAATTAAAAAAGAGGTTATTTAGTAACAGTCAATAGTTTAAAAATAGTAACAGTCAATAGTTAAAAAAATTTGACATGATTAAAATTCAAGATATAGAAATATTATATCTTCCATCATATCCTCATTATTCACAGACTTTTCTATACTGTTGCGTATAATTTTTTTTTTGGCCGGCAGTTCCATTCTTCCTTCTTCTTCTTCTTCCAGTTTCTTTAATATTCTTAACTTTACTATTCTTACTCCCACGACGCACAGTGGCCCCGTTTTGGCGTTTTATACAAGTAGGATTTTTTACCGACACGTTTTTTTCATATATTGAAGCAAATCGGGGTTGAATATTTTTTTCCATACATTGAAAAAATAAGTCATTAATTTTTGTACGTTTTATCATTCCATCGGCACACCGATAAATATGTGATGTTAGAAGAGGCTTCCAAATAAGAATCTAAAATAAAACTAGGAAAACAGACACTTTGATTTTTCGAAAATCCTACTTGTATGAAACGCAAAAACGGGACCACTGTGTGATGATACGATACGATCGACAGACTCGTTCAACTAATTTATTTACTGTTCTTTTACTGAGCACGTGCAATTTCCTACCCACTTTAATCGACTACGACGACACTTTAAAGCCGGCCACATACATACGGAATTCCGTTTCGGGATTAATGTAGTAACTATAAAATGACAGCGTCTGGGATTCCCCGACCATAGACTAAGGCCAGAAAGAGAACAATTGCCGTCTCAAATCAGTTGTGTGTTGCCAAATTCCAAATTGAAAAATCAGCAAAAATCGCTAAAAAATAAATAGTTGCTAAACGATGAAAAAATATCGCTAAGAGCTCTGAAAAATCACCAGATCTAGTGACAAAATCACCAAGGTGGCAACACTGCTCGCGACGCGAACGCAACGGCCACATTCGTGGTGCTATAACATGTCCACTATAGGATAATTTGCATGTGTTAGATAGCACACATTTACGATAATAAAAGTTTATGTTGTGACAGTACAATCCCGAAACTGTTTGGGTTATGACAATAGACGTAGGTCTTCATATTGAATACTGCGCTTATTTACGTAGTGGCTAATACGGAAAAAAATATTTTAACGTAAATAGGCGTTGTGTCGTAATATAAATTCCGAACGTCACGTAAATGGGCGTACTGTCCGTAAAAGTGTTAATGCTTGTAACGGCTGTCAATTTTTTGTCAGTTGGTCAAATAAAATGGCAGCGGCGTATAATTTTATCAGTTGGTCAAATAAAATGGAAGCGGCGTATAATATTATTTCTGAACACAAAATGATGATATTATTTTAGATAATATTGTTCGACGTCCTAAGACATATAAAGAGCGACGTGATTATTTTGAATTAATTTCAGGACAAGGTTCCGTTTATCGAAAGAATCTTGTTTGGATGTTTTGCAAATGATTGAAGATAAACTTGAATATCCATCAAATCGGTGAGTACCTACTTTAACATTGCCTTATTTTGTGAATTGTATTAAAAATATGTCTATGTTTTGTTATTTAGTACAACTTTTTACGTAAGGTGTTTAATATTAGTTATTAAAAATGTTCGGATGCTAATTCTGCCGTGCTAATTGAAAACGCAGTAAAAAAAGTTTTTGATTAATCGAGTTATATAAAGAATAGGATAGAGTTCATCACGAGGACTCTAAAATCTATAAATAACTTATTATATATTAACTTATCCAAAAACCTTCCTTACTGCGTTTCTAATTGACACCGCAGAATTGTAACAATTTGAAAATTCACAGTGTTTCCACTACTAATAGGATCACTCCATCATCTCTACCGTGAATGTTACACAATATGTATGATGGGTATGGATGAAACTAACCTTAAATTTTGTTTGCTTACAGAAACAAGTCAATTTCGCCAATAAACCAACTTCTTTTAACTTTGAGATATTATGCCACTGATTCACAACAAATAACTATGGGTGATTACTGTGGAATGAGCAAGTCCACTTCTCACAAAATTATACACCGAGTTACTGCAGCTATAGCGTCACTCGGTCGCCAGTTTATAAAATTTCCTGTCTCGGAAGAACTAGTCGATTTACCCACGGAATATAAAAAAACAAGAGGAAGTAGCAAAACTCATAATTTGTAGCAGAACCACTGTCGCCAAACTCACACATACGCAAGAAAGAAATGTGTACCGACAATTGTGTACCATTTCAATAATTTTCGCGTGATTGGCTATTAAAAAATAAAAGAGAAAGGCATTATGTTACTCACCATTCACTTGAGTACGAACCATATGTTCTTAAAAATAGAGATCATATTACTTTTCACCAACGAAGTTACTAGAATTAATGAGCAAATTTAGCTTCTTAACGTTAGATGTCGCAATAATAAATTCACACTATTATAGACACAATGATAATAGATATAACGTTGACATTGCTACGTTGACTAACCTACACTGCTACGTGAATGATGTTAGTGATGTAGTTACTCTTCCTGAAAGTGATCTAGCTTATATCGATATTCAGTATATGTATATTATCATATACTGAATATCGATATAAGAAGAAACAGAATTGAAAAAAATATATGATAAAATGAGTAAAATTCAAAATTTATTGGAAATTGTCTTGATGTATTACGTATATCCCCGTAATTCATATAGCCGGCATATAATTGTCTTTAATGGAAATTTATTGATTGTTAGCTAAATTGGAGGTCCACTTTAGCCAAAATGGGCCAAATTAAGAGTACCCTTAACCGACGACCGTGTATGTGTAGATATATGGATGTGGAGGAGGCGAGAGAGGTGTGTCAGGATCGTGCCAAATGGAAGTCCATAGTCTCTGCCTACCCCTCTGGGTGACAGGCGTGAGTGTTTATGTTATGTTATGTAGCTAAATTATTATTTATGAAATGGAAACAAGGAAAATAATAAAAAACAATAATTTTGCAATTGTTTATTGTCATTGAAATAACACATATTTGTTAAAAATTATCGTTTTTACACTTTAATATTAAAGTTTAGACGATAATTAATTCAGATATTAATGTAGATCATGATATTAAGATCACTTTTATTTCAGCTTCTTTCCAAAAGTCGTGAGTATTACTAAACTACTTACTTACTTCTCTGACTTAGCAACCCTAACAAAAGTTCATTCATAGGGTATCACCCTATAATTTCGTATATTTTCATAGACATCCAGTATTTGCAAATTTTCATTAATAGGTTAGTAAATGAACAGGACTGTGATAAAATTTTATCGAAAACTTTAATATCGGCGTAGTCACAACACTATCACAGCTATTTTTATTCAAAATGTATTTACAGATAAACCTTAGCATAACGCAATAAGGTTGAATATCACTTGTAATAAAGGCAATTTGATATTTTGTCCAAGTTTAGTCAAGTTTCTATACAAAAAAGGAAAAAATTACACGTGCCTTTGGTACAAAACACCGCCATCCAAAATATTTTTCTTTTTACTTTCGTTTTTACACTCCAATATTGCCCGAAAAGGCATATTTTCGCATATATCACTTAAGCAGCGATCCGTCAGCTCGCAACAATTTGAGCCTGCGACTGACAGCAAAGAGAATATAATCACTACGTTTAGCTGACCGTCAATTACGCTCTACTGTCACTAATTCTGACTCGCCTGTCCCGGCCACTTTGGGCTTCCTCTTGTTTTTTATATTCCGTGGATTTAGCAAACGTCTCCGCGTTCAAAAAAAAGTCGCCATTTTGTTGGAAAATCATTTTCGTCTTTAATATTTACATGTTTGCTGATGTTTATATTTTGTGAATTGATGAAAAATTGAGAAACATTTCTATAATCTCACTTTTTTGTTTATTCAAAAATTGTTAAATTAAAATAGGGGTGTCAATAATTGGTAAGCAAATAGGCCACACTACCTATTATTAACATAGTATGTCAATGTTTGTGTACAATATGGTACAAAGAAATGAAACTTCGAAGGAGTCTCAGTGATCTATTTTAATGTACTATTTAACTTGTACACAATTATCTTAAAAATATTAAATAGGACGTGCTAACAGTTTGAGGGTCGAAAGGTAAAAGGAACATCGAATAATTCAATTGAACAGTCGTTGGCTATTGCCAGTACTACGTATGTAAACGTAACGATATGCTATTGGTAGAAGTACAAATAGATTTATAAGAAAGAAATATGGACCTTAAACGTAAACAATTACGGTGAAACTTGGTACTATTACCTAGCCTGACAAATCAAACGTACCTACATGTAAGACATAATAATTGCTATGCAAGTTACATTACATCTACTTAACTAATAAATACTTAAAACGCTAAGACGAAGCGGCGCGAACATCTTCCCGGGCCCTTGAAATCTGAGCTAAAGATTTCAAGTAGTACTTGCGTTATGTATGGGCAGGATACATAGCCAATTTATAGCTCTTCTAATCGTTCCATTAGAAGTTTTGACGTCCGCGACGCGTGGAACTCCATCCGAGCCAGGAAATATTTTGCTGATTCGCCCGAGACGCCAGCAGAGAGGCGGCAAGTTTTCTTCCTTTATCAAAACTAAATCGTTCAATTGCAGGTCCCTGCATTTCGCTCGCCATTTTATGCGCTGTTGCAGTTCTGCTATATATTCGCGTGTCCATCTTTGCCAGAAGTGCTGCCTCACTTGCTCGAGACGCTGGAATCGATCGAGACGTCCGCTATTGATGTCCACGAAGCTGGGTGATGCAATAGACGTCAATGGCCTGCCAATTAAAAAGTGAGCCGGTGTAAGAGGTTGGAAGTCATTTGGTGAAGGACTGAGAGGACACAGGGGTCTGCTGTTCAGGATGGCCTCGATCTGTGCAAATAAAGACGATAGTTCCTCAAACGTCAGATGAGTTTTTCCCATAATTTATAAATATGGAATTTGGCTGATTTAACGCCGGCCTCAGCGAGACCATTAAAGTGAGCAACGTATGCAGGGAGAATCTAAACTCAATGCCCCGAGAAGCAGCAAATTCATAAATAGAGTCATTATTTGATTGCAAAAAATTTTTTAGCTCTTTAGCAGTCGCAACAAAATTTCTGCCATTATCACAAAAAATTGTCTTTGGCAGTCCTCTGCGAGCGATGAATCTTTTAAGAGTCAACAAAAAGGCATCTTTGGATAGCTCACTTACAGCTTCTAAATGTACACATCTATAACGAAAACAGATAAATATACATAGATAACATTTTGTTATCTTACATCCCCTTCCCTTGCGGTCAGTGATAAGAAATGGGCCAGCAAAGTCAATGCCAACCGTGCAAAATGGATAATCAGGCATTAAGCGATCGGAGGGAAGATTACCCATAATATTAGTCATTGGTTGACCCTTAAAGCGACGACATACTAAGCAATTATAGGTCACTTGCCTAGCTAATTTTCTACCACCAGTCGGCCAGTAGCGCTCCCTAATAGAGGCAAGAAGGTGCTGATGTCACGACGAATGCCACTCTCATCTAGAAATGGAGTTAGAGAAGATAAAGGCGCCTTGGATGACAAGGCCCCTTTAGTACGAAGAAGCTCTATTTCATTCTGAAAGGACTCACTTTGTGCTATTTTAATTAAAACTGTTAATGATTTTTGAAGTTCTTCAACTCTAAGAGGACCTATTAATTTGCGGCTAGGATTACGACAGTTATATATAAATCGAAAAACTCTAGAATATACTCTTTGTAGCATAGTTAAGTTAGAATACCTTTTAAAATCAAATGGGGCCTTAGTGCAAGCTTCCGCGACTAAGGTGGAAATGGATTGCATTTCATGATCGAATTTTGGCCACTCAGCCTCTGGTTTAAGAAGAAAGGGTGGACCATCCCACCATATAGAGGAGGCGCACACGTCTTGAGGATCTACTCCGCGAGAGGCAAGATCGTCTGGATTTAGAGCGGTAGGAACATGCCGCCAATTCGCGGTGCTTGAAAGCTCAGTTATTGCTGCCACCCTATTTGCGACAAAAGGCTTAGCCTTATCACATGAGTTTAGCCAACCTAATACTACACTAGAGTCAGTCCAATAAACTTGACGATGAATTTTGCACCTTAGAGCTTGAATGACAGTAGAGCCTAATTGAGCACCCAAAAGAGCAGCGCAGAGTTCAAGTCTGGGGATAGTCGTAGCCTTAAGAGGCGCTACACGAGTTTTAGCGCATAAAAGTTTAACAGTTATGTCACCATTAGCGTTACACGATCTCAAATAAATACACGCGCCATATGCTATTTGCGAGGCATCGCAAAAACAATGCATTTCAATATAAATTGGTTTATCAATTAAAATCCGTCTCGGGATTTTTAGCGAAGACAACGACTCTAAATGGAGAACGAAACGCTGCCAAGTCGATTTTATTCTTTGAGAAACGGGTTCATCCCAATCTAACTTTTCGGCCCACAATTTTTGTAGCAAAATTTTTGGCTTAATTGTGCACAAAGATAATAGCCCTAAAGGGTCAAAAATTTTAAAAGTCGATGACAATATGGATCTTTTAGTGAAAACTGTCGTAGGGGTATATTCGATTTGAAAATGTATTTGATCTAAGTGTGGAGACCACCCTATACCTAGAGTGTTCGTAGCATTACTGATAACTAGATTGCCTTCTTCCTTGTTTATAGAGCTACTCTCGAAGAGCTCAGACAAGTTAGATCTATATTTTCTTAAGTTGAAGCAACCTTTTTTGAGTTCATTGGCAACCGAGCGCTGAATGTGAAGCAGTTCTTGTTTACTATCTGCTCCTGTAAGCAAATCATCACAATAAAAATCGTTTTGGATGATTGTTTTAATGTTCGATTCTTCACATTCCTCGCCAAGCTGCCACAAACACCTGGTACTCAAGAAACTCGCGTCTTGGGTAGATGTTCTGATATTGTGGGTATAGTTAAACAATACGTAATAACATTGTAGGAATCATCATGAGATTGTAGGCGGATAGCGCAACGCTCCGTCTTTATATTAAGCTGCTTGTTGCCAATTCCTATAACATTTATATTTGATTGCTGAGAAGTCAGCTTAAGTCTTTGTTTTACAGTATCAGTAATAAATGAAGACTGGCTCCCACTATCAAGTATTGCTCGCACAGTTATAGTATTTTCGGTTTTCGGATTAGAGATTCGGACCTTAGCGGTGCAAGGCGTCGTTAGTCGTTTAGGTTGTCGTAGCGTCGCGGACGTCAAAACTTCTAATGGAACGATTAGAAGAGCTATAAATCGGCTATGTATCCTGCCCATACATAACGCAAGTACTACTTGAAATCTTTAGCTCAGATTTCAAGGGCCCGGGAAGATGTTCGCGCTAGAAAAACCATAAGTAAGAGTATGTAACTGTAAAGTTTGAAAAGGATCGGACTCTTTATCACGCCATAAAATTAACTGAAGGTTTCTATCCGACGCTCTAACATTAACTTGACGATACATTTTTTCAATGTCGCCCGAAATAATGTATTTGTACAATCTAAATCGTAATAGAATATTAATGAGGGAGTCTTGGATAACAGGGCCTTTCATCTGTAAATCATTAACTGACATACCAGAAGTAGTTTGCGCCGAGGCGTCGAATACTACACGAAGCTTTGTAGACTCGCTCTTTTCCTTCATCACCGGGTGATGAGGAAGAAAATATGCATTAATTGGCCTTTTTATAGGAGATGGCGAGAGATGACCAAGATGTGCGTATTCCTGAATAAATTGAACGTAGAGCTCCTTAAGTTGTGGCTTTAATTTGAAACGCTTCTCTAAATTCATAAACCTTTTTTTGGCCAGTGAATATGAATCGCCAAGACAATTTTTTATTTCGGAGAGGCAACCCACGCAAACCTTCCATCATGTTCACGAACGGTATTCATTAAAAAATGCTCCTGGCAAAGCCTTTCCTCATTTGTTAGAGCCTTAGTTTGTGGGACACTTTCTAACTCCCAGAATTTAGATAATTGATCATCTATGTCAGCTAACTCTTGCTCCTTTGTTAAGAAATTGCAATGAATTCGTTTTGTGGATATGTTAGATTTAATGGGCATGGGGCCAGCTACCAGCCAACCAAGCTTGGAGCTACGAATGACCGGGTTATTTTTTCCTAAAGAGCGCTGCTGCGACCCAATAAGGTCCCAGAACAAATCAGCCCCTATTAACATATCGATAGGAGAAGGCTCATAAAAGTTGGGATCTGCTAGTTGAATGCCCGATAAATGAAGATGTTTTGTATCAAGTCGCGTCTTGGGTAGATGTTCTGATATTGTGGGTATAGTTAAACAATACGTAATAACATTGTAGGAATCATCATGAGATTGTAGGCGGATAGCGCAACGCTCCGTCTTTATATTAAGCTGCTTGTTGCCAATTCCTATAACATTTATATTTGATTGCTGAGAAGTCAGCTTAAGTCTTTGTTTTACAGTATCAGTAATAAATGAAGACTGGCTCCCACTATCAAGTATTGCTCGCACAGTTATAGTATTTTCGGTTTTCGGATTAGAGATTCGGACCTTAGCGGTGCATAACAAGACTTCAGAAGCGCAAACTGCTGACATAGACAACGTTTTATTTGGAACAGAGTTAGCATTTTCGGTATTAATATCTAAGTGAAGCATTGAGTTATGTCTTTTTTTACAAATACGACAAAAGATATGAAGCTTACATTCTCGTGCGTTATGACCCGGTCTTAAGCAATTTTTACAAAGATTCAATGACGTAGCCGTAGTAACCCTCTCTTCAGGAGTCTTAGATTTGAAATCTGGACACTCGAAAATACGATGATCACCCTTACATACCATACATTCGAAAGTCTTTTTCGATGGTTTACAAGAAGAAGAATTATTTAGACTAGAGCCCTTGGAAGTAACGATCAGTGATTTCGTTTGCCCTTTACTAGAGGAAGTCGTCACCTGTTTGGTTTTATTACGATGAACGCTCTCAAGAACATCTGCGCGACACTTTAAAAAAATAAATAAATCCTTAAGCGACGGAATTTCAGGGAGAGTATTTCTATGCTCTTCCCATTTTAAAGAGGTAGTGCTATCTAACCTAGCAGACACAATATGTATAATTAAAACGTCCCATTTTTCGGTAGGCAATCCCAGAGTACTGAGAGCCCGCAAGTTCTTTGATACGTGATCAATAATAAAGCGTAAGGACTTGTCGCTCTCTCGCTCACTGGTAAAATTAAAAAGCGAATTTAAATGATTGCTAATTAATTGCCTTTTGTTGTCAAATCGCTCGCAGAGGAGCTTCCAAGCCTCATTGTAGTTTTGATGTGAAACTTCTAAGTTGCAAATAACGCAAGCCGCTTCTCCTTCCAAATAGGAGATTAAATAATGAAACTTGTGAATGTTTTGAATTTTATCATTATCGTTAATCAATGAACCAAAGGTTTCCTTAAACTCTAACCATTTGTAATAAGTGCCGTCAAACTTAGGAATTTGTATTACAGGCAGCTTAAAACTCACGGATTCATTAACCGAAGTAAAATGGCTATCGTTATTTGAACAATGAGGGCTAGGTTGGTTAAGCTGTAAGCTCTTTTGCACTAAATTACGACCAATAGAAATGCAGTTATCAAAATCTTGTACAATTAGCTCACGCGAAATTAACTCAGTATCTAGATCAGAGGCTGTTATTTTCTCCTCGATCTGGTTTTGCAACTCCTCGAACTCAGAGAATAAAGATTCAATTCTTGATAATTTCATCGCATATTTACTTAACTCTAAGTCTGAGATATCCTTAATTGATGTTAAGTCATCTAAGTAATTTTTAAATTTAGTTACGCGACCCTTTATGCTACTACGTTTTAAATATAATGTCTTAAGATCCGTCTCAAATTTATCAGAATCAACCATTGCAATGAAGTTATCGAAGGTAAGCAAGTAAAAAATATATAATAAAAAAAATTAATTGCATACGATACGCTCCTCACTTTGCAGCCACTGAGCAGCAACAGCCGAAGATTATTTTCTTAACAGCTGTAGGGTAGTCGCGTTGAAGGTGACCAGCCACGAAGACAAGAGGTTGCAGCTGAGTTCAGAGCTGCAGGATTAACAGGCAGAGAAATTATACGCAGCTCCCCTTAAAATAGACAAACACACAAGCGGCTAAACACTGTATGTAAGGGAGTATGAAGAAATGAGGGACCTTTTGAGGGTGATTTTGAATAACTTAAGGGCGAAAATAATTGTATTATGTAAGGCTAAGCTTTAGTAATTAATTATAAAACAAATAATGAGCCCTTGAAAAATAAAATGGGAAAGATGATTCGTTTTAAAGTTTGATGGTATGAATTTACGATAGACAAAGGACTGTGAGTATATTTGGCCCGAAATAGCTTAAAATGCAAATTATCTGGGCTTAAGAGTGCCTTCTAGTTTATTATATAGACTAGAAGCTAATCACACGTCAAAAAAGGACTATCGCCTTGTAATGCAACAAATAATGAAATGGAAAAGGGAAATATGAAAAGGAACGAGCTCACTCTTAAAAAATGTCCAAGCGCAGCGGTTCCGCAAGCAAGCCGTAGATGCCGGTCTGCTGGTGTAAGCTGCGAAGACACTGGCGCGAAGCTCCTGTTTATTCCCGAATCCCGAAGCTGGAAGTCGTAGTGGTCTGGCTGCACGGCGCACGAAGTATTAGTTGATCCCGTAGTATTCCGGTAGATCTAGGTGCTGAGTTAGCGTGGCGTGGCTATGACCTCTTTGCCCTTCACCTTTGATCAATGTAGGTTAATCTTCAAAATCCGACGAATAATTAGCAAGTCCTGTCACGGTCGCCACTTTTGTACAATATGGTACAAAGAAATGAAACTTCGAAGGAGTCTCAGTGATCTATTTTAATGTACTATTTAACTTGTACACAATTATCTTAAAAATATTGAATAGGACGTGCTAACAGTTTGAGGGTCGAAAGGTAAAAGGAACATCGAATAATTCAATTGAACAGTCGTTGGCTATTGCCAGTACTACGTATGTAATGCTGGGGCTACACCAACGAGAAATGCCGTTAATTATCGCGTTGATGGGCGTTGAATGTAGGTGTGGCCACGCTTAACGTGATAATTTTACAACGGCATTAACAATGCCGTTTGCCGTTGGGCGATAACTCGAGTGGCGGTATATCAAAGAGATTAGCGCACGAATTAACGCGTTGAAGCGGCCACACTACGTTTGTCTCATTGTGCACGGTGAGCGCAACGGGGTCGCACGTATGGCTGTGATGGAGTGGAATAATGAAAAAGTTATTACGTTTCTTGAGATTCTGCAAACAGAGCCATGCTTAGGCAATGATAAAATATATTCATATAATAAACATTTACACTCATCAAATATAGAGTATTAGCGTCAACGTTCATCTTGCTTGAAATTCAAGGAATATTAACTTAAAGTGACCACACGTCCCGTTTTTTAACGGGACTGTCCCTCTTTTCTCGGTCACCTGTCCCGTGGTCCCCAAACAAAGCTCCGGGACGCAAAATAGTCCCGTTTTCCTGAACCGCGCGAAAATTTTAAACTATGAAGTTCGTCAGACACGAACGGTGAGAGAGCGGGACCGACCAAAAAATAACCGAATGGGATAATTTAAAAGTTTTCGCAGAAACTCGTTGGATGGAAGTATTCAAACACTTTCGCACCAACAATCTTCAACATAAATTCTTTTGCATTTTAATCGAATATATTTTATGTCTACCTGGTACAAATGCTCCAGTAGAAAAACTATTTTTCTATTATGTATAAATTGTGGACGTCTGAAAAAAATCACTTACAGGTTCCAGTTCTAAAGGCGATGTTGATAACAAAGGCCAATGTAAAAAAAACTTGCCCAGAATTTTATTCTTATTTAAAATCAATACCAACTTTATTAAAGCAAATTTGTTCCACTGACAAATATAAATATAATTAAAAAATATGTTGCATTTAATAATTACTGTCTGAGAAACTTTGCTTTAATGAAGCTGGTGAACTGGTGATTAATTTTTATTTTTCACAATTTGTTATAATAAAAATAATTATAATTAATGTGATTATAATTATAGTGAACACTAATTGTATAAAGTTACAGTTTTTAAATAAATAACATAATATTTATTTATTGTTAACCTGCTAACTGGGGAGTATAAATAAACCCATGTCCCGTTTTGAGTTAAAAAATAAATGGTCAGTTTACATTAACGCCAACTTTAACGCCGTTCAACGGCATTGAAATTGAAATGACGTTGACCGTCCAAGTGTGGCCACTCAGCACTCACTTTATCGCGTTAAAATTAAGGCAATAATTGTTGCGTTTATGGGCATTGACGTTTCTCGTTAAGTGTAGCCCCAGCATTAAAAGTATATGGACTGGGCATACCTACAGAATTAGCGTGACTGCCTACAGTACACTGGCGCATAAAATGGCCGCCTTTTATAGGGTTGTAACTCAGCAATATGGGCAGCTGATATCGATATTTTTACTAACACGTATTTGTTCTCATTTCATATAATTGAATTTGTTGCTTTATTTATTTTATTCCGTAGGTATTTATATAGATACAGGGCTATATTTTCAATCGTCAAATAACTTATCTTAGGAATAAACGAATAAATAATGTGTCTGGCAGTTTTATGGCTTTTGTGTAGATAGAAATTAAATCCGTAGCCTAATTGTGTAACACACCAAAATGACAAACCATACCAATTTGACAGTTTAACAATATCCATAGCGTTGTTTTTGTTGTCGAGCAAACGAATTTTTCAATCACATGAAGCAATGGATATTGTTGGGTTTTCAAATTAGATTTGGATATAATGTTTTTCTTTATATATATATATATATATATATATATATATATATATATATATATATATATATATATATATATATATATATATATATATATATATATATATATATATATATATATTCAGATTTTAAATGAAAAATATTATTTTTCGCAGGTAGGTACATTAATTGTGTTTATTTGAAATTCGAAAATCTGGCATGATCATGAAACATGATATCCGGGAATTATAAACTATTAATATTATTTATTCATTTCTGAACAAAATTAATCTATTAAAATAATTTCTAGTACAACACTTTGTCACTACTTTTTGACAGTTTGACAGCAGATCTACCTCAAAACTTGGCGCTTAACATGGCGGCGCAGTCACGCATGGATGAGCTAATGACGTCACACGAAAGTGTTACGAAAATAAGCACTTGACAAAGTGTAGTTGTCTCTCTTTTCTATTGCAGCTACTGCTTTGTTAAAAAAGAGACAAAACTGTTTTTGACAAGTGTGTGTCGATATTATAGATATATGTATAACTATTATTTCTATAGTAGAATATGCCGCCTCCATAGGTATATCTCTATGGTTGCTATATGTAATGCTGGGGCTACACCAACGAGAAATGCCGTTAATTATCGCGTTGATGGGCGTTGAATGTAGGTGTGGCCACGCTTAACGTGATAATTTTACAACGGCATTAACAATGCCGTTTGCCGTTGGGCGATAACTCGAGTGGCGGTACATCAAAGAGATTAACGCACGAATTAACGTGTTGAAGCGGCCACACTACGTTTGTCTCATTGTACACGGTAATCGCAACGGGGTCACACGTATGGCTGTGATGGAGTGGAATAATGAAAAAGTTATTACGTTTCTTGAGATTCTGCAAACAGAGCCATGCTTAGGCAATGATAAAATATATTCATATAATAAACATTTACACTCATCAAATATAGAGTTTACGTTAATATTCCCACGTGAAATTCAAGGAATATTAACGTAAAGTGACCACACGTCCCGTTTTTAACGGAACTTTTAAACGAAAAAATTTTTTAAACTATGAAGTTCGTCAGACACGAACGGTGCGAGAGCGGGACCGACCAAAAAATAACCGAATGGGATAATTTAAAAGTTTTCGCAGAAACTCGTTGGGTGGAAGTATTCAAACACTTTCGCACCAACAATCTTCAACATAAATTCTTTTGCATTTTAATCGAATATATTTTATGTCTACCTGGTACAAATGCTCCAGTAGAAAAACTATTTTTCTATTATGTATAAATTGTGGACGTCTGAAAAAAATCACTTACAGGTTCCAGTTCTCAAGGCGATGTTGATAACAAAGGTCGATGTAAAAAAAACTTGCCTAGAATTTTATTCTTATTTAAAATCATCACCAACTTTATTAAAGCAAATTTGTTCCACGGACAAATACAAATATAATTAAAAAATATGTTGCATTTAATAATTACCGTCTGAGGAACTTTGCTTTAATGAAGCTGGTGAACTGGTGGTTAATTTTTATTTTTCACAATTTGTTATAATAAAAATAATTATAATTAATGTGATTATAATTATAGTGAACACTAATTGTATAAAGTTACAGTTTTTAAATAAATAACATGATATTTATTTATTGTTAAGCTGCTAAATGGGGAGTATAAATAAACCCATGTCCCGTTTTGAGTTAAAAAATAAATGATCAGTTTACATTAATGCCAACTTTAACGCCGTTCAACGGCATTGAAATTAAAATGACGTTGACCGTCCAAGTGTGGCCACTCACTTTATCACGTTAAAATTAAGGCAGTAATTGTTGCGTTTATGGGCATTGACGTTTCTCGTTAGGTGTAGCCCCAGCATAAGAAAGAAATATGGACCTTAAACGTAAACAATTACGGTGAAACTTGGTACTATTACCTAGCCTGACAAATCAAACGTACCTACACGTAAGACATAATAATTGCTATGCAAGTTACATTACATCTACTTAACTAATAAATACTTAAAACGCTAAGACGAAGCGGCGCGAACAGTTTGGATTCATATAATTATTTATTTTGATGAGACTTATGCAAAAAATATTTGTTTTAACGACAGGGATCATTTTGAATATAAATTAAAAGACGTCTGGCTTACTTTTTCAATTTTTTGACACTGTGTCAATAACTTAATATCCTATTATGGACACCGTGTCAATGATAGGAAATAAATATGTCAATAATAAGTTTTTTACTACAATTTATAACGATTTATTTCAATCTATTATTTTACCAATAACTTAAAAGATATTTAAGGGTAGGTATGAGCTCAAAGCTCAAAGGTATGAGCGTTTTCGAGAGTCATTACGAATCGTCTCGCATGCAGACTCGACAACTTCCAGCCTCCCGAACAAGCCGGTTTCCGAAAAGGCTTTAGCACCATAGACCACATACATACTCTTCGGCAAATTGTACAGAAGACCGACGAGTACAATCTGCCACTTTGCCTTGCGTATGTGGACTATGAGAAAGCCTTTGATTCCGTCGAAATTTGGGCGGTGCTGCAGTCCCTTCAGCGGTGCCAAGTGGACTGTCGGTATATCGAGGTGCTGAAGTGTTTGTACAGTAGGGCTACGATGGCTATCCGAGTACAGAACCAGAGTACGAAACCTATCCAACTGCAGAGAGGTGTAAGACAGGGTGACGTAATATCCCGAAACTCTTCACCGCTGCATTGGAAGACGTTTTCAAGCTACTGGACTGGAAAGGATACGGTATTAACATCAATGGCGAGTACATCACTCACCTTCGATTTGCCGACGATATAGTCCTTATGGCAGAATCGCTGGAGGATCTAAGCACTATGCTCAATGACTCAATAGTGTCTCCCAACGGATAGGTCTCAAGATGAACATGGACAAAACAAAATAATGTTTAATGTCCATGTCACACCTATGCCGGTAGTTGTTGGGAGCACTAAGCTCGAAGTTGTTGACGAATATGTTTACCTGGGACAAATAGTCCGACTAGGTAAGTCCAACTTCGACCGAGAGGTCAATCGACGGATTCAACTCGGCTGGGCAGCGTTCGGGAGATTACGACCCATCTTCTCGTCAGGCATACCTCAAAACCTCAAAACTAAATTGTACAACCAGTGCGTGTTGCCAGTGATGACATACGGAACTGAGACGTGGTCCTTCACTGCTGGCCGTATGAGGAAGCTCAAGGTCGCTCAGCGAGCTATGGAGAGGGCTATGCTCGGGGTTTCTCTGCGTGATAAACTTAGAAATGAGAATATCCGCAGTAGAACCAGAGTAACCGACATAGCCCAAAGGATTAGTAAGCTGAAGTGGCAATGGGCCGGCCATATAGCTCGAAGAACCGACAACCGATGGGGAAGAAAGGTTCTCGAGTGGCAGCCTCGTACCGGCAGGCGAAGTGTAGGGCGTCCCCACTAGATGGAGTGACGACCTGGTAAGACATGCAGGAAGTCAATGGATGCAGGTGGCTCGGGACCGTGCTTTGTGGCATTCCGTGGGGGAGGCCTATGTTCAGCAGTGGACTTGTGAAGGGCTGTAATGAATGAATGAATGAATGAGCTCAAAAATATTAAAAAAAATTCAATCTGTTATTTACAATATGGCCAAAGATAAAGCAAATCCTGGTTTAAATAAAGGCAAAGGTTCTCTAAATAAGATTAATAAAAAGAAAAAATCTCCAAAAAAAAGAAAGCAATACTCTTCAGAAAATATCAAATTAGCATTAGAAAGGGATGCCCAAGAAATTGGCTTCAAAAACGTATGGTGTCCCTAGGACTACACTTATTTTTCATACCAACCATCCAGACAAAAATGACAGACCAGGTCCACCTACTGTCCTGACAGCAAAAGAGGAAGAATATTTAGTAAATTGGATCAAAGTTAATAGCAGAAAAGGCTTTCCAAGACGAAAAGAAGACCTGATTACAAGTGTAGCTGAATTCTTAAAAAAGGCCAATAGACCGTATCCATTTAAGGATGGTGTTCCAGGGGAAGATGGTATCATCTCTATATAAAAAGACACAAGGATTTGGCTATTAGAACCCCAGAAAGTGTCACTGATGCAAGTTCTTGCGTATCTGAAAAAGATATAAGACGTTGGTTTCGTGATATATATTCTTATTTAGAAATGAATAATTATATTCACATTCTCCAAGACCCTTCGCGCATTTTAAATGGTGACGAGACAAACTTCCAACTGTGTTCAAAGAGTGGGAAAGTTCTTTCCATAAAAGGTGACAAAAATGTCTACGAAATTGATCGAGGTCAAGCCAAGGCATCCTTGACTGTTTTATTTACCTTTAAAGCAAATGGAGAATGAACTCCACCATTAATAATTTACCTAAATAAAAGACTACCCAAATAAATTGCTACAAAAGTGCCTAAATATTGGGGTATTGGCCTCAGCGATAACGGTTGGATGAAAACAGACATTTTTGGTGATTATATTAGGAATGTTTTACATCCATACCTCACGCGAACAGCAACAAAATTTCCTGTCGTCCTGTTTGTGCAAACCCTATTTCAGTAAAATTAAAGAGTAAACTACGCAGAATGTACCTACATTTCTACCTAATTCGCGGAACGACAAAAATTTTAAAAGACCTAACCTAACGAAACGACCTAAACGAACACATACTTTTTCATAATAAACGTCAAATTTATAGAAACGGCTCAAAGTGTGCTCCGCCTTGCTCAATATACAACCTCGCTCGTCGGGATATGGCTTGTGTCGTATTTCGCACCATCGTCGGTGTTATTGATGCGAAAACCGATCTAACACGCTGTTCCATCTCGGCAACCGTTGGGCAATCGGAGAAATACACTCTGTCCTTCACTAACCCCACAAAAAGAAGTCCAAGGGTGTGAGGTCCGGAGAACGAGCAGGCCATAGCATCCTTGCGGAAAGCGAACGTTAAGATGTTCTCGAACGTTGCGAGCAAAATGTGCCGAAGCTCCAACATGCTAACACCATGTTTCTTTGGTTCTCAAAGTAATCCCAGTCAGCCACAGGAAAGTCGTCAATCGCCTCTCCGTTTCTTTCCGTTCTTCCGTTTGTAAAAACGTTAGATAGTTGCTACCCTTCAGACGTGATGGCATAATGACGGGACCGATGACATGCCCGTCATAAAGGCCAGCCCACACTTTCAGCCGCCACTGGTGTTGGAATCTGCCCTGCCGTGAAGCATGTGGATTCACGCGAGCCCAAGCGTGATCGTTATGCATATTTTAAAGTCCTGACCTCGTGAATGTTGCCCCGTCCGTCCAAAGAACATAGTTTACGTAATTAGGGTTTTCCTCTAACTGCCTGAGGTACCACTCGCAGAAGTTCCTTCTGGGTGCAAAATCGGAGGGTATCAGCTCCTGTGTACGGCGATAGTGATAAGGGTGACGATTGTCGTCACGAAGAATTCGCCAAACTGTAACATGGTTTATACCGAATCTTGTTCCAGCTCGCCTCGTACTTGTGGTCGGCTCTTCTTCAAAATGCTCTAACACTGATTCAGCCTGCCTGGCGTCGACTGTGCTTGGACGTCCACTTCCAGTAGACCGATGAAAAGAGCCGGTGGAATGTAGTCGTCTCGACATGTTCAGAAAACACTGGTATGAAGGCAGTCGTCGCTGTTCAATTGGGGGTCTACCATTGATAAATCGTTGCCGATACAGTTCGCTAGCACGATTTAAATTGCTATCTTCATGGCCTACGCATAACATCATATCGTAATATTCCGAGTTAGAAAGCATCGTTATTTTGCAAAAAATGTTGGAAAAAAAACTAGAAACAGTTGTAGGATATCGATTAGAAGATTTGAAATTGACAAAATATTTTTTTTTCAACTTGACATTTTTTGAAGCCAGTACTTGAGTATAATGACATCCTTGTATTGAGGTAGCAAACATTTATGAATGAAAAATAGAAAAACTATTACAGTAGACAATTATTAGGTAAAATAGGTACGTAGGCCTTTCTGTTAAATAATCTGGTTCCCTGACATGACAGCTTACTAGGGTTGACAAAATTAATTATATTTTTACGGGGTATTTTGTAACACGTTGTATAAATCGAACAAAGACTTTTTTATTATTTATAAAGTGAATTTTTTTAACCTTTGGCTTAAAAAATTTCACTTTATACTTTTACTTTACACTTTAATGGTACGTCAATCTCGTAAATAGACGACGAAAATAGATAAGAAGAAGAGGCGCGTCATAGTCTTACACCAACACTATTCGAAGATTAAATGTGAGTGATAACAGGGACTTTATCCCAATTCTTATGTAAGAAATTAGAATGTAGAGCTACAAGAAAAGGCTTTAATCCCACTTCTGATGTAAGAAATTGTTCTACTTCTGATGTTATAAATTATTCTCAAAATTATTTAAATAAAAGAACTCGGTAACAAACGCTGCTTACTATCAGGACCCAATTACATGATAACACCAAAGTATGCAAACCAACAGCATCACTACCCATCCCAATGTAACACAGGGCAGCCTCTCAGTAACACGATCTTCCTTGCCTACACTAGTAGAATACCCCAACGGGCATAGTAACGACAGTGAGACTCGTAGAATTACATACTGATCTCTCTTAGTCGCCTCCGCGTACGCGATACTTCATCATGCTAGTACAAGTGAGAGATTACCGAGTACCGATTACCATCATCATTTGTTCGTATTTAATTTTATTGTTTTACCCTCGTTCCCGACAATACATATTTTAATTGTACAAAAATGCAGACGTAATAATATTTAAGGTTATTATGTTACACAATTATTCGATCGAATGCAATAAGGACATTGTGTAATGTTTAATTTTAACCGACTTCAAAAAAAGGAGGAGGTTCTCAGTTCAGTCATCATCATCATCATCATTACAGCCCTTCACAAGTCCACTGCTGAACATAGGCCTCCCCCACGGAATGCCACAAAGCACGGTCCCGAGCCACCTGCATCCATTGACTTCCTGCATGTCTTACCAGGTCGTCACTCCATCTAGTGGGGGGACGCCCTACACTTCGCCTGCCGGTACGAGGCTGCCACTCGAGAACCTTTCTTCCCCATCGTTTGTCGGTTCTTCGAGCTATATGGCCGGCCCATTGCCACTTCAGCTTACTAATCCTTTGGGCTATGTCGGTTACTCTGGTTCTACTGCGGATATCCTCATTTCTAAGTTTATCACGCAGAGAAACCCCGAGCATAGCCCTCTCCATAGCTAGCTGAGCGACCTTCAGCTTACTCATACGGCCAGCAGTGAAGGACCACGTCTCAGTTCCGTATGTCATCACTGGCAACACGCACTGGTTGTACAATTTAGTTTTGAGGTTTTGAGGTATGCCTGACGAGAAGATGGGTCGTAATCTCCCGAACGCTACCCAGCCGAGTTGAATCCGTCGATTGACCTCTCGGTCGAAGTTGGACTTACCTAGTCGGACTATTTGTCCCAGGTAAACATATTCGTCAACAACTTCGAGCTTAGTGCTCCCAACAACTACCGGCATAGGTGTGACATGGACATTAAACATTATTTTGTTTTGTCCATGTTCATCTTGAGACCTATCCGTTGGGAGACACTATTGAGGTCATTGAGCATAGTGCTTAGGTCCTCCAGCGATTCTGCCATAAGGACTATATCGTCGGCAAATCGAAGGTGAGTGATGTACTCGCCATTGATGTTAATACCGTATCCTTTCCAGTCCAGTAGCTTGAAAACGTCTTCCAATGCAGCGGTGAAGAGTTTCGGGGATATTACGTCACCCTGTCTTACACCTCTCTGAAGTTGGATAGGTTTCGTACTCTGGTTCTGTACTCGGATAGCCATCGTAGCCCTACTGTACAAACACTTTAACACCTCGATATACCGACAGTCCAATTGGCACCGCTGAAGGGACTGCAGCACCGCCCAAATTTCGACGGAATCAAAGGTTTTCTCATAGTCCACATACGCAAGGCAAAGTGGCAGATTGTACTCGTCGGTCTTCTGTACAATTTGCCGAAGGGTATGTATGTGGTCTATGGTGCTAAAGCCTTTTCGGAAACCGGCTTGTTCGGGGAGCTGGAAGTCGTCGAGTCTGCATGGGAGACGATTCGTAATGACTCTCGAAAACAGCACGTAGACGCGGCTCAGAAGGGAAATCGGTCTGTAGTTCTTCAAGAGAGCGTTGTCGCCTTTCTTGAAGAACAAGACCAAAATTTGAAAAAAGAAAATTTTGAAGAATAGTGGGTTTTTATTGTAAGCCCTGGTAAGTCAAATTAAAATATAATGCTTTCATTAAATAATTAAACTATTGCCTTGTAGAGTTAAAGGAGACAATTTATTTTTGTATGGAGAATGGCCTCGCCAAAATTTTTATAATATGTTTAAAAAGTGACCGCCCAGCTTTTGCTGAACTGTCAGTAAATCTTTTAAAAAAAAGATATTGATATTAATTTAGTGGAATCTCAGTGGAGAAAATTGATCGATTTTGATTTTAAATCTATATTCGATTAATGTTTTACGTGGTAGAGCCATGCTGCAGCTATATTAATAGTATAGTTGTAGCACGAATGAACGGAGAAGGACCACGCTCTCACAGAATAACAGTGTAAAATAGCAGCTTAATGCTGCTGTGTTTCGTGTAGAGAACCGGAGACCCTTTTTACTGGAAAAGAGGCATTCTATCTTAGTCCTCACGGCTGACAACGCATCTGCATTTAAATTCGCAAACGATGTAGATGTCTATGGGCCACAGCAACCACTTACCATCAGGTGGACTGTGTGCTCGTTTGTCACCCTTATTCTATAAAAAAAGAAAATCTCAGGGTCCAATGTTTTGGTCAAATGTGATGAAATTGACCGCCTCTGAAGGGAATTTCATTTTCAAAGATCTAGCATCACTAGCACTGACAGTATACAGCCTACCAGTGAGTAATGCTATAGTTGAGCGGGTGTTCTCAAAAGTAACCGTTACTAAAACTAAGCTTTGTAATCGCACGAATCTACCTTTATTATCGTCAATATTACGAATTAAGATGAGTTTAGAAGAGAATGAGTGTGCTGTACTGAATTTGAGCCTGCTGATGATATGCTAAAACAATTCTACAACTTATGATAAAAAACAGCCAAATACCATAGAAGAAGAAAACGTAGAGGAACTATTCACATCTTTACATTTTTAATTAATAAAACTTTATATATTTTGTTATTTATGTGTGTAAAAAAAATATAATAACGTTATAGTTTATCAATCTTTATTTATTGTAATATATTTATCGTTAATATTTTCTAATAAGCTACAAAAAAAGAACGATAAATTAAGAGTATTTGATTTCAAATATATTGGGCGTTGTTTTTTTTATTAGTTTGCGATTTTTTCCGTAAGGCGCGTGCTTTTCCTTCAAAATACTTCTGGCAAGTGGCAACCCTGCCAATCGCCATCGCCATCTTTGATCTTAATAATTGTGGTGTGGTCGTGTTACTGCGGTGTGTTTTATTAAATTTTAATAATAATATGCCTGTTATTAGATTAAGTATATTATCAACATAAACCAATCAAATTTAAGACAAAGGTAATTTGATTTACATCTAGTATTGTATTATGAATAAATCGGACCCAATTAGGTCTAAACCTAACTAAAACAAAATGGCGTCCGTACCCGGTGCGTAAAGTGTGATTATATCGCTCTTTTATTTCATGTAACAATTTATTATCTACAGTTAAATATGGAGACAACCTTGGATGCGTCTTTAGTGGCGCAATCCATCAACTACCATGGGCAACAATTGCAAAAAACGTGGGAGTCGGAACGAGGTGAAGATGATTTATCGAAGATTGGCGTGGGTGCTTTGGATTTCGCTGTATACCAATCGCGGCACAAGCATCTTACATTCCAAGATCGTAGCAAGCGTCTGAAGCTCCATCAGTTTATTGCTAAAGAAGCAAACGCATTATTTGATGCATCCTTAATGGAGGAAACTCCATCTTCATCCAGCATAGGGGTTGATGCGACTACACCGGAAGACAGTGAGTGAGATTTGTTATTACCGTGTGTATATATAATATCCATGGAATTCCTCATTATGACTGAGAATCTCCCAAAATCGCATAATGAGATATAAAAATTAAATTTTAGCAGTCTGACAGAATCGTCGTTGTCAAACCAAAATCTGCAATGTGCACTTTTTCGAGATTTTAACATTTTGACTAGGAATAGTAGTTCACTTATTAATCTTTCGTATTAAATAACTGCTATGTGCTTTTGAGGACTGTACGACGAACCATGACAAATTTTTAAAACATGCTATGTGCAGCAGTTAGAATATTGTCAAATTACACCTAGATCCTACGTCCTTCAAAATAATAAATTAGATGATAAGCTAAAACTGTTTGCACCCATAATTTCCTGATAAGTTGACAGGCAAGTAAGTTTTTCTAAAGTATTTTGGGAATAGCAAGTTAATCTTAACCTTTCAAGCGTCCAGCCCGCGCGATTGTTGTACCCTTGTACGTCCAGATACGCGCGGCCCTAATTCGGCTGCTACCGCGCTCGAATGTTGTAACAAAAAAACCTACATAGCTACTTAACTATGATAGCTAGAATAAAGAAAACAACTACGAAAAATTTATAGAAGAATACAAATTAAACCTATGTATGTTTTAAGACCTAAAAATTTAATTTAAGATATTAAAAATAGGTGTGAACATTGAATTCGGAGAAAAATAAACGTATAAATTTTATTAATTTACACCACAACAAAGAAATATTGTATTTTTTACCAATAATACAATGTCACAACAAACTAGAGGTATTTTCCTTTCTTATGATGCTTAGATGTTTATGTTTAATTAACGCTAAGTAGTTAAATAAATTGAAACAAAACACCTACTCCTCATAATTTTACCACAACAGTACTTTCGACTCGCTCGCGAAGGCAAAATATAAGCAAGATGGCTGCCTGGATCTAAGGTCTCATTAACACTTTGTAATTTACGCAACTTAAAAAAAAGGTAGTTATGAATTTTTTAATTGGGGTTTTAAATTAAACACCAATAATAAAATCAATGTACAGTTTCATACAGTTTATTGACATAACAATTTTTTTTTTCACAAATACATACTTATTATCATTCACTGTTTTAAGTAAATTTATTACTAACTAAATATTTTATTAAAAACTAAGAATTGATTATAAACTAAATATTTACAAAAAAAGGACTAAATTAAGACGAAAATAAATAAATAAAACAATAAATTATATGTGGTACTGCGCAAAGCAACCATCAATGCATAGATTTTTGTCGCATTCTAGGCAAATAGTTCTGGCTGTAACTTTTCACTGGGCGCACAACCAACAGCGACTTTACCGGTTTTGATTGGGAAATGTCGATGCTCGACTTTAGGTCTGCTGGTCGTGGTTGGCGTTGGCGTTTTCGTCAGTCCAGTTCTTAAATTCATAAGTCGTGGTTCTGTCGTGAGGTCAATATGTCAGTGTAACTTTAGTAAGTGTTCTGAACTGTCTAATGTGATACATTTGGATTGGGAGTTTTAAATAAAATGAAACAATTAAAATGGCACAGT
Source organism: Parnassius orleans (assembly GCA_029286625.1). Taxonomy (NCBI): domain Eukaryota; kingdom Metazoa; phylum Arthropoda; class Insecta; order Lepidoptera; family Papilionidae; genus Parnassius; species Parnassius orleans. The sequence goes on from JAGSMP010000330.1 coordinate 116,539, forward strand.
TAAAGAGACCTCTATGACTCCCGTGGTCAGAGAGTAGATCATTTTCACTAGGTGATCTACAATATAATATAACTATTTAAAACTTACTAAATATATAAGATGAGAAAAACAAAATGTACGATAGTAGTTATTTGTAACAAAATTACAAAAAATAGAAAATACCTCTTAACTTGAGATGGTCCATTCCCACCTCCACTACGAACCCCTCGGCCTCTACGACTTCCACAAGCCAAGTTAGTTTCAGTCGGTGATCTAAAATTGTTGTATGTCTTAATTTAAACCATCAATATCATCAAGGAAAAAAAACAATAATAATGTGGTAAAGAAGCATTAAAAGTTACCCGCGTTAACTTGGAAGAGAGTTATTTTAAATGAGTAGGTATCCAATCCCTACTAATATGTAAGTATAATAAATGCAAAATTATGTATGTTTGTTTGTATGTATGTTCCGTTTTCACGTCAAAACGGCTGAAACGATTTTGATTACTAAATTAAATATGAGAGATGTCAATACATCAGAAGGAAAATTAAGTGAGTTGAAATCGTAGAAAACATCATCCATGTAAGTAAAGTGCAGCTCTTAAAAAGCAGCTCTCAAACTCCAATATTTCATCAATCGAAAGCTAAACGCCGCCGTTTACTGGGTAAACAATACATGGGTTACCAGAAAAAAGATGGGAAGCTAGAACAAAGCATTCCAAAAGAATCCAGATCTGTAAAAAACTCGTTGTAATCATACTGCAATAAAACAAAAATCTAAAAATAGTTTTATGTGTGGTTTAGTATCAGAAGAAGAACGAGCTGCATTGCTTGTCAAGTTTTGGAATATGAATTCATGGGGCGAAAAGAAAGCTTTTGTACAAGGATTAGTATCCAAAAGAAATGTTCGTAAGCAAAGAAAACGTGATAAATCTATTACTGTCAGGAAAGAAATTGCTTTTGATATTTTTGTACCTAAGTTTGATTCCCAAAATGCCAAAGTAAAAGTGTGCAGAATGTTTTTTTTTAAACACACTTGATCTCGGACGTGATTCTTTCTTACGCTGGGTTAAAGATACATCAGCAATGCCAGTCATGGCAGATGACAATTAATCCCCTACTTTAATCGGACGTAATCGTAGTGTCTTGGCCACCACCAGAAGTACACGAGGAGCGGTGTCCGAATGGCTCAATTTACTCCCGAAAGTGCCTAGTCACTATTGCTGGGCATCAACAAAGTGCATTTACGTAGAGTCAACTTTGGATCACACCTGCACATGCATGCGGTTTATAAAACATGGTGTAATGAACAAAACAAAAAGCCAGTTTCACGAAATACTTTCTTAAGTGTACTTAGTAAAGAGAACATTTCAATTCACAAACCAAGGAAGGACCAATGCGATGTCTGCACTAGTTTTCAGTTAAAACATATTTCGCAAGAGGATTATGAAACACATATTCAGAAAAAAGATGAAGCACGTTGTGCTAAAAACAAGGCAATAGAAATCTTGAAGGGTAACCCAGACCACCTAGTAATATCTGTTGACGTGCAAAGTGTTCTTTTAGCAACAAAATTGCTTGCAGGAGAACATTGTATTATAAACAAAAACTACAATGTCATAATTTTATAATTTATAACTTGCGTACTGGAGATGTCGTTATTTATTTTTTGGCATGAAGCAGATGGAGGAGTTACGTCCATCGAATTTACAAGCTTATAATTGATTACCTTAAAACAGTTTGCAATGTCTATGAACACATTACAATAATTAGTGATGGGTGTAACTACCAAAACAGAAATAAGATTTTGGCAAGTGCATTAAGTAATTACGCTTATTTTTTTTAAGGTAGAAGTGGAACAAATCAAATTAGAAAAGGGACACACTATGATGGAAGTTGACAGTGTCCACTCTACTATAGAACATTATATAAAGCCGCCTATTTATGCACCTCAAGATTACATTTCGACAATGCGTCAAGCGCGGTCCAAACAACCCTATGATATTAGAGTAGTTTGTTTTGATTTTTTCAAGAATTATGAGCATTTCAATAGCAATTTTCAGTCTATTCGACCAGGTAAAAGGAAGGGTGATCCCATTGTGAATGATATCAGAGCATTTTTGTATAAGTCTACTGGTGAAGTGTACTTCAAACTTCGCCATCCACAAGAGTACACAATTTTGTCACAATGTAGGCAGCTTCCTCAATAATATCCTTCGGCATTGTATGACAGGTCATTAGAAATAACTCAATCAAAGTTCAACCAATTATAAGAATTAAAACCATTTATAGACCAAGACTGTCATCCATTTTATGATTGTTTAAAATTTAAGTCTGATTAAAACTTATTGTTAATATTTTTCAGTATTAAAAGTCTAGTGTAAATCAGATATCATTTTCACTAATACCTGTTTTGTGCCAAAGAATTGACAATTTAAAATCTGTTATGTCCAAAAAATAATTTGATTTAAAAATATAAAATAAAGTAAATAATCTAAATACTCAAAACACAAATAAAATTACGTATGATGTCTATGACTTTAACTTGATATGGTTTTTAAAATTCACCTTCATATTAAATTTTACAGGAGAACTTTTTTCTTTAATATACCAAAAGTATACTTTTTGCGTATAGCAGATATTGGTTTGACAACGACGAGATGATAAATATTTGTTCTAATATGAAAAGAATGGATTTGATTTGACCTTCGGTCAAAGTCGCATTTTAATGAGATATTTGTGTAATAACTTCCATGACTCAACAAAATTATAGTAACAAAAGTATATTTTTTTTGCTGTTTCAGATTTATTTGCTTTGATGCCACCATTTGAAACATTCTTAAATGTTGATAAATCTGCAAGATTAAGGCATTTTTTTGAAGTAAGTACTAGTGTTAACTATCATCATAATATAATGTTATGAGTGTTGCCAAGAGCAACCAGGTATATTTTTATTTAAAAAAGGATACAAAGGATAGTCTAAGATGCATTTAGCCAGCTATATTTTATAACTTTCAACCCATGGAGGAGGAGGATTAATATTTTAGTTTATATATCATACAATGTGTTCCCCTATGTATGACATTAAATGAAAACTCATATTCAATATTACATTTTCAGATATTCAACAACTATTATACACTATTTGTGAATATTTATAGAGCTATCAATACTTTGCCAATGCATAATTTCAGAGTAACCGGTACTACAACTTGCAATCAAAGATGTCAAATCATAGGGTGACAAATAATTAGACTTATTAATGAAGTTTAAGCAAGAAAGAAAAATGTTCCATTTGCACACTTTAGAAAGAAATTAATAATGTATGTGGTGTTGTCAAATTTCTTTAAATGTGAGCTGCACATTGTGTTGCACATGCGACCCACCTGAGGCGTGGGGTGTGAATTCCTAGTTTTAGTTAGGTGACCTGAATGTGTATCACAATAATTTTAAGACACATTCAGGTCAACATTGCATATTTACAATACTCATATATAGGTATCTGCTGATTTTAGTTCGTTATTGTTGTCAACATTATAACCCATCACAAAGTCCACTGCTAAACATATACATACAACAGTAATATATAGTTCAAATCACGGTTTTGAGCCACCTGCATTCATCGCATCCTGAATAGTCTAGCGAGGGGCCGTAGTTATGTGTGTTAAAACTTATGATGAAAAGACTATCTTAACAAAGATAGTCTTTTCATCATAAGTATTAGTATGTTTCAATAACAATTTATTAACAAAATCAGATTTTAATAATTTTATCAAATAAAAGAAATTGTTATTTGACTAAATTTACTGTGGAAAAGATTTTTTATTTCATTTGTGTTCATGTATGTGTTGACTGATGTACTAAAGTTTCACAAAACAGTTGCCTTCTTTTGTATTATACTTATGGATTTGCCATGCTATTTGGTAGATAAATATATAAATATACCAGAATGTAGCACTTGCAATAAGAACTTATCACAATTGGCATAGGGAAACAAGGTGTTTTGTGATATTTATTTTGATATTTCAGCTTAGATACTTATAGTATGCAGTTATTAGTGGATTGTCACCAAACCGTGATAAGTAACTGCCGCTAAAAGATCTTGCGCCCACTTAAAAACAACCGCGCTAGATTGCCACTTTTACTAGTATATTGAACTTAATGGTGTGGCTTAGACTGTTTTGTAACTTGGAATTTTACAAAAAATTTAATTGCTTGAAATTTAAAAATGTTTAGATATGGACGAATTTTAAATTAATTAATTTTACAAGATTACTACCAATTAGCACTACCGGTGTATTAAGTTAATGTCGTACTAACTGCAACACATTGTATTTATATTTTAAATTATGTACTTCAAGGTCTATGTTCTATATTTCTAAAAATTCTTTCCAAAATATTTTTGCTGCAATTTACACCTGCTTTTCAGAATGTCAAAACGGGAGAACTTATCATTGGAGCCGTCATTAACAGAACTCAATCAGGCATGATGCTCAAGGTTTTGTGTACAGCTGGTCCTACCTCCAGATTTGTGGCAGATATCAATGTGAAGGTATTGTTATTGTATTACTATAATTTTGCAAAATATACAGGGGCTTAAATTTTGCCATCAGCTAACAAAATGTCGTAGTTTTAGTATCTTTAAATTAATATTTGAAGAGAAAAATTTGTACCCCTTTTTAAGGCATATTGCGCGCATGGAGGAGTGTGACCTTTAGCATAGTAAAAGTTTATGTGGAAAAGTAATACAGAAGGCTAAAACTTATATATAGCAGCCGCAAAAGACATAATTGTGGAAATATTGTTATAACAAATCATCAATAAATTCGTGTGAATAAAGGTCGGATTCGCGTTACCTACTGTAAATTAATTGTAATATGCCTATAACCTTCACGCAAGTGCAAGCAATTTGTTGACAAAGTTTTACTGTAATCTGATGATCAGTATGGCAGCGCATAAAATACAAATAAACATTAATATCATATATTAAGATATTATGTATTACAAATACATAAAATTAAATAAAATAAAACATTAATTGTTTACATTAATACTGTCAATGTCAATTGTCAAACATGGTCTATGATTAAACAGTTGCAAACAGTAGAGATGGTTGCAAAAATTTAATTTTATTGTTGCCGACAATATAATTACTGACTGAATGAGCTGTTAGTTTAGTTTACGACGGGCTGTTTTCCGCAACTCCACGTCCAAGCGCGTATTTTGCGTGTGGGCAGGAATAATGTAATTATTCGAGCCATGAGATCTCCCCGAAGAAGTTCAACACTCCTTTGATGTTGCGTGCAACTTCGGGGAGTGATCCCGGCGTGCCGAGATGTTTAGCCCTGTATGTAGCGACCTCCGGACATTTCAGCAACACGTGGGCCGCCGTTTCTTCCTCCCCCATACATGCCCTGCACAGGGGACTATCTGTAACACCTATAGTAAATAAATATTTGTTAAAAGTGCCGTGTCCTGTGATAGCACTTGTTACTATCCTGATCTGCGGCTTGTTCAGTTTCATTAGAACTTTGGTTAAGCGACTGTTTATTTCAGGCAGGGCTTGCCTAGCTTTGTCTGCAGTCTACTAGATTTTTCCAAAGCTGAGCGTGTTGATTAGTGAAGTGTCTACATACCAGTGAACGAACATTACCAAAGGGGATTGATGATTGGTTCCGACCCTATAGTGGCCAGAGCCGATCCTCTTCTGGCCAGTTCTGTCTGCTGCATCGTTGCCTCTGGATCCACTGTGTCCCTTTATCCATTGCAGAGTCACATTGTTGATTTTACATATCTCATTTAATCATTGATGGCATTCATATATCAGTCCCGAGTTCACCACATTGCAACTCAGAGCTTGTAGTACCGTCCTACTGTCAGTCAGTATTCTGATGTAGCATCTATTGTTATGGCCGCTTGAATGATGCCCATACATTCTGCCTAAAAGACTGTGTTGTAGGTACCCAGCGGTGTGCATATGTGGATATTGAGGTCTTCAGAGAAAGTTCCAGATCCTACACCTTCATTTGTTTTAGAACCATCGGTGAAAACTCTAAGCTCTTTAGGGCTTAATCCTTCCGGCTGGCTGGTTTCATTTAATTGTATCTTGTACTTCTTATCGAATACAAATTGTTTAGGGATTTTATCGTACTTGGCTTGTAAGATAGGAATTTTTGAGTGAATTCTATTAATTATGCCTGTATGAGGAACACTATTCTTACTCCAAAGATTTTAGGTCTTGAGTCTGATGGCAGCTAAAGTCGCTTCTTGTTGTATATGTAGATGAAGCGGGGTTAGCTCCAGCATCGCTTTTAAGGCTGCTGTTGGCGTAGTCCTTATGCAGCCTGTGGCAGTCATACATGCCAGTCTCTGGTAGCGCTGAAGCTTCTTTATAGTGAGTGGTGGCTTCATTTGTCTTGGTCCACCATACCAGAGCGCCGTATGTAATCATGGGCCGAATTACAGTTTTGTACAGCCACAGTATGATTTTAGGCGTCAGACCCCATCTTTTGCACATTATGTTTCTGCATTGCCAGAAAGTTATACTAGCTTTGTTGATTTTGTTTTCTATGTGCTTATTCCAATTAAGTTTGCTGTCCAAGGTAAGACCTAAATATTTTGCCTCGGAGGATAGCTGGAGTTTTGTGCTGAAAAGACTTGAGAGATGATAGTTATTCAGCATTCGTTTTTGTGTGAACATTACTAGAACCGTTTTATTTGGATTGACGGTTAAGTCGTATTCCCTGCACCATCTCTCCACTATATGGAGAGCCGCTTGGGTCAGGTCGCACACCATGCTTGCTGTCTTTCCAGAGACCAGTATTGTCAGGTCATCAGCATAACCTACTGTGTAGAAGTGATTGGCATTTAATTTGCTGGATGAGTTCATTAATGACCATATTCCACAGGAGAGGTGAAAGAACCCCACCCTGCGGGCAGCCTTTCCTAATCTGGATTGTTTGAGATCCACCAGCAATCTTTATTGTTCGTGTACTGAGCATGTTTACTATCCAGTCAATCAGTGCCGGTTCAACTTTATGTCTACTGAGTGCACCTTTTATGCTGGAGAAGTTCGTTCTGTTAAAAGCACCTTCTATATCTATGAAGGAACCTAGACATATTTCTTTGTTTTGGATGGCCTCTTCAATCTTTTTTACTACTGCTACTTTGTTTGTTGTTGTTGAATGTGCTGTTAATTTTATGTGATTTCTAATATTCCTTTTTCAACGTCGCTAATGTTCATAATACTTTGCACGTCTCGGATGAGACCTTGGTTAAAATGTAATATAAAAAAAGTATTAAAAAGCATCTTACGTCTGCGTGCGAGAGTCTGTATCACTTAGCCCGTTACGCGCCTTTGTTAAGGCCGCTCTTACTGTAGGGTTAGGTGTTGTGAGAAAACAAATTGAATCCTTTGATATTAGTTGGTAGTAGAATACACGAAGGTGTTATGCAATGTATTAGTAATTTGCTGTAATTAGAACATTATTGTTCAATGTGAGGAAGGTTAAAATGTAACATCTAGAAAAATTAAGATTATAACAACGTGAATGTCTTTGAAACTCGGATAATTTAGGTATTTACCATTTTGTTTCACATTTTTGGCTATTTACAAACATGCGACACGCGACGGCTTTATTAATGAAAGAGTGGCAATTAAAAGTGCTGCTATTTTCAATCTTTTTCCTTTATCGAACAAGTGTTTAAGTAACTAGTACTGGGAGGTGTACTTATACTGAAAGATTATTTAAGGTCATTGACATTATACGCGAAAAAATCGAAAATTGCGAATTGTCGGGTCGCTAATCAAATTATTAATCGGTAACTAAGGAGTCAGTAAATAGGTACCTAATTATCTAGATCTACCTATAAATAATAATATCTTACCTTTCGGTATCATTAGGAACAGTAAAGAATGCAAAGTCGACATTCCTATTGTTATTTAAGCACTCGTATGCTATGCAGTACCTTTTGGCTTTTTGAGAGGCCATACTTGAATAAAAACTCAAAAATAAATATCAAAAGTGCCTAAATACTTATAAGAGAAAAATACCTTTTTTTTAACGTAAGGCGCGCAACAGTTCGAGCGCGCGCGTGACAACCTCACGGAATTAGCCCCTTGTAGGGGGCCGCGCACTGTAGGTATATTTTCATGCCTAAAGCGCGGAGTGAGACAGGCCTGGTTTTATTAAAAATCATATGCAAGATTCTTTTACCATTGGAATGTGTATGAAATGCACACACTACCACTCAGTACAGGAAAAAAGAGAGGTTGAAGTGTTATTTCTTTTGGCATGTTAATACTTATGGTTAGTGGTCTATACTATTAGGATATAAATTTTGTTTCACTCACTATCTAACTGACAGGTAAGTTGCCATTTATTTTACGACATATGAGCAGTTGTTTTATATGAAACAAATCTGCCTTATATTTCCTTAATAAACTATGTCAACACCTACTATTTTCCTCAGGTATATTTTTGACCAAAAATTACTGATTGATTTGATTTTATTATGAAATATGACATAGCTTTATCATAGAATAGTTTTTATATGAAGTAAAAACTTTCGGCAGTTTCTTAGTTATCACTATGTTTGCAAAAATTGGCAATATTTGCTTGCATTGCCATGACGGTCTCCAGCTTAAGAGTGTTAACCATGAAAGATGATGCTCAAGTCTACATTAACAACAATGGGTTACTTTGTATCATTGTGTTGCATCTACAGTTGTAAACAAATGATTGATTTTTCTTAACCCGGCGTCATGGGGGTGTAAAAGTGTTACACGGACGTTGGGGTGGGTCATATAGATCCGCTTATTAGATATGAATTATACCAGTACTTTATTTTAAAAAGAAGATAATATTTATTCGGGTTTATTTTTTAGGTATTCATGTAAATAAATAAAATAAAAATATCATATAATATTATGTTTTAATCATATTAATAAAGCATTTAAAAAAAACAACAAAATCTTTCTCTTCTAGTTAAATGTAACTCTATTATTAATTAACAATCAGTCTTAATGTTTTAATGGCACATTTTTATAGGAATCTAGAATATATTTTGGTACAGTCAGCACAGAAAGGTACAATATGTTCTAAACAAATATGTTTGTTGAGACTCGCAATTGTAATTTGTTTCACGGTCTTTCTTAACACATCTGGCACCTTTTGCGAACATTAGATTTCGTTGCCTGAGGTTCCCTTAAAGACTCGCCAACAAATTGTCCAATCTTTTTGCGCAATCCGCGTGGTAGGCGTGAGACATTTTGGCGAAGTTTTAGGTGTTCAATGACAAGACCTAGGCTTCTTAGGCTTTTTGTAAATCGTCTTCGTTTTGTACTTGAATTATTAGTATTTTTTTTTACTATAGTATGTTTCTAGGGCAGGCGGAAAAACGTACATTGACCTAAAGTATACCATACATTTCATTATCGATTATGTATCGTTATGCGCTAAGCGTGTTTCATGGTACGGGGTGGGGTGAAGGAAGCGGTCATTCAGAGATGACAAACCTAAACCGAAACAATACCACTTTTAAAATGGCAGACGTCAAAAAACTATTTGAAGAAGGGCTATACAATATTGACCATATAAAGTGGAAAAACTGCATTAACCACGTCATAAAAGAAGAAAACAAATTAAATGAATTGGATAATGCCATTGATAAAACTGTAGATAGTTTTATAATCAATCCACGTCTTTATCATCAGAAAATGATTCTGAAATAGTTACAAAAGCATAGTTTGTCAAGTGTCTCTGACAATCTATTATGAGAAGTTTTATGCATGCTTCAAAGTTGACTGCAAAAAGAGTGCATTAAAAGTTCGCCATTTTACCCGACGGCCAAGAAGTGGTTATGTTTTGTACAACTACCTACCTACCTACTTATTACACTACTTACCTACTGTTAACGTAATAATTAAATTTGTATTAACTCTTATGGTTTATAAATAATAAATTTAAATTAATGTTAATTTGCTTTTTAATTCATATAAGTACAGGATAATCTTCTTTCTTCATAATAAAATAATAAACACAGGACCTCGAAGAACTTCGCACTCGGCACTCTTATCTTTCACTCTGATGATGTATGTAATGATACAAGGATAAAAAGATAAAACCTAAGAAAAAGGTTGGCTACCCCGATGATATCGTCAAAGGTCAATGTACGTTTTTCCACCTGCTCTAGAAACATACTATATCAGGCCATTAATGGTGGCAACGTTCAATGAAGCATAAAAAATGCCAATGTCAATGGCCACCTCTTAGAATTATGACTTACGTCGTATGCAGATATAGAATGCTCCCCCAACTGTGGCGACAATTTCTATTCGACAGCATAGACAGCGGAATATCATCACCATCAGAGTCTGACAATTCTTGCTCTTTGTCATTGGGTCGAATACGCTCACTCAATTGATCTTTATCATCACACTCCTGATATGACAGTGTAATATCCGACTCTTGTAGAATTGACAATATACGCTGTCGTTCTGCCTCTTCTCGATCCATTTTTTAATTACCTACAAAAAACAATTAAAATGTATAATATTATATTTTGGCTACTATAATCATAAACAATAATAAAAAATTATATATTAAAAGCATAAATACATTGTAAATAATTAAAATCATATGTATACAAAATGGCGCAAAATTGTTACACTAAATACGGGGATGGGTCTCACTTACCTTTTTCAACTTTGTGCACATGTAACTCTCAGTGCGGTTGCCGCTCGACTATTCGACTAATGTGCTGCAACAATTAGAACAACTCAACAGTTCTAGCTACTGAGAAGAACGGCAACGTTGCATGCATAGTAACCGAACTTCAAACTAAATAAAATGTGTCAGGTCTCACAGACCGAATCCCCATGGTGCCAGGTTAAATGCTTGAAGAGGGTGATTGCCATAAAAATAATACATGAAAATATACTGTTGAGTAGTTGTCATAATTAGTTAATATATTATCATTTAATTTGAATTTTCTACTCATAGTATTGTCTCAAGCATTTGAATGATTTTCTCTATTAAATTACGTTTGGTATTAAATATAAAAAAAAATACAATTGAATTATTTGAATGATTTATTAATCAGTTATCAAATTATCATTAATCATTCAAATGATAATTTTCGGTATTGGTATAATAATTTTATTCATAGGCAACAAATAGTCATATTACAAACATATAGTTCACGCTTTACTAGAGTTAAAAGAACTATTGTTCCAAAAAATACTTATAAAACGTAATACATATAGAAAAGTTACTGTCATAAAATTTGTGCAATTGCTATTTTATGTTAATTTCCTTCACATGGAACTTTTTTTCATTTCAATAAACTAACATGTTTGAAAAAAATTTCATTCAGTGTTGTTTTTGTTATACCATTTATTTATTACACAGTCAGTGTAGTCTCTGCAAATATATTGTCTATAGATCTCTTATTCATAGAGATATATTCTGAGAATATTCTTTAAGTCATATTATGTCATAGATATCTCTGCTTGTGTTTTTTTACAATTGTGTTTGAGTTGTTGCTGTTTATTTCTTGAAACTAATAAAAATTGTGTCCTAATAAACTATAATATCTGTTGCCTGACCTGTAAGTAAATTTAGAAAGAAATAAAATACCTAGAAAAAAACTGAACCACACGGTGGACTATGCAAAGTGTGTAAACATAGTGAATGTTATCTCAACATGAATCCCTGCAATAAATGCCATATAATATTTAATTGAGTTGATATGTGAGCCAGTTTGTAAGTTGTTTTATATCCCATAAATGAGCTTTTGAGTAAAAGTGCTGGCAAAAATATTATGATATTTATAATTCCATAGTAATTGTAAAATCAGATGTATTTCAATAAACTAAAATATCTGGAATAAAATTTATACATATTATTATGTACTAACGTTATATTCATTAATTTTTCATCAGGCTTTCCTTCCTGTTGCAAACATTATACCTGCAGTGGACAAGAAAAATGTTTCAAGAAGCTACCTGATGAATGACACTGTCTGCTGTGAAGTAATAGAAGTAATCCCAGATACAGACAAAATGGTGTGCGGTATGAAGGGTGTTACTCGCGGCCCTGATGACCCGCCGCCCAAGCCGCCTCTTGGACTCCTCAGCACTGACGACTTTCCTCTTATTTACAAGTATGTACTATAAAAGTTTTATTAATATATTAAACCAATTTATTTTCACACTTACAGAATTTTCAATGCAATTTTTAACACATTTTGTATGTGTAGATTTGTATGTACATGTTGTTTCATGAAGATATTGGATCTGTGAAATCAGTGGTATCAAGTATACACAGAAAGATTGGATAACTACAACAAACTTTTAGTGATATGTATTGAAGATTGATAATCTGGCCCAAGGATATTTTAAACTAACATGAAATTATTGCCCTAAGGTGGTTGAATAATGGCATTAAATGAATACTTCATTATACATATTTAACTTGGAAATTATTCTGCATACAAAATATATTAATACCTCTGCTTTTATAGAAACACTGGAAATTGTGACACAATGTTTGATTTATACACCGCTGTCTGCCATGGAATTTTTGCAACACAGTCCAAAATGTCAAGTGTACATTTTGTGAATATATGTTTCACCGGTTTCTGATCACATTTCAGTACAATTTCACCCTGCTCACCTAAGTTGTGCAAATGCAAATATATTATGCATGATACCATTGCTATAAATTGACCATTTAAACATTTATTGGAATTTGGAATTTTGAAGGATGTGAATTGTAAGCGGTCTTTTGAAGATTTTACATTTTGTTTTTTCAAGAATTTTAAGCTGATATAAAGTCGATACAGTAAACATTAATATACTAAAGGAAAAGGTCAGTACAATTCTTTAGGGTTCACTACTGCATTCTGATTCTGTAAATGGGACTTGTAATTCTATATTAAAGTTAATATTTAATATTCCAGCAATTATCTCAAACAATTGATTGGACTTATACTTGACTTATAATGAACATTTATTGGATGTTGGAGTTATTTATTTCTAATAAAATGGACTAGTCATCGGCACTTAATCTATTTAGCTGATGTGAGAGGCTCCCCAAGAAAGAAATTAGCAGCCAAGCTGTTTCTGCAGTTTGAATAGTTGTTTTGGACACAGCTGTTTGATTGCCTGTAAAGGAACACTGTTTGTCATTATTTTAGGGTGGTTTTTTTCTAGGTTTAGCAACGATTTCCAAGACCTGTTTGTCACACCTACTACATTAATGCTGTGACTGTAGCTGAGACAATTTTGGTAATATTAATGTCTTGAGGCGACATCATCTAATCTATGATGTTCTATTTGTGTGTGAAAGAATAAAATACCAGTAAAATAAACATTTTTAGAACAGCTTCATGGGAACAGGTGAGGATTAAGTTCGTGTGACATTTCGCAGACAGTTTTGATAGGATATATAAATATTGAAACTAAAATAAATCAATTTTAACCATATCTTTTTCGTTTTCAAGTATCATTGGAATGACTTCGTAACATAACAAAGGAAAGATATATAGTTTTGTTAAATGTACATTTAATTTAATTTATCAATCCTTTGAACAGGAAAACATTGGATATGAAGGGAGAAAGTTATGAAGCTATTTTAGAGAAGAGCCCTGGCTTCAATAATCCAAACTGCGTCCAATATCTTTCTGAACTTCTTGGAATTGCCAATATGCATTGCACAAATTTTGCATCCCTAAGGTAATACTAATTTGTTTTTGATTGTATTATTTTTATATTGTTTACTAGCTGTCTCCCGCGACTTCGCCCGCGTGGAATTTATTACGATTTGTTTTCAGGGGTTTTAATTTTTTTTGCACGGAACCCTAATTTTTCCTAAATTAAAAGTAGCCTAAGTTACTCCTTATAACATCAGCTATCTGCCAGTGAAAGTCCCTCAAAATCGGTCCAGCCGTTTCGGAGATTAGCTGGAACAAACAGACAGACAATTTTTTTTTTAAATAGTCTTTTTTTATTAATACCGTAAATACTTTCATATGCATTTAGTAAAAAGCTGTTATTTTGACATTACAAACAGACACTTCAATTTTATTTATTTGTATAGATGTAACATTTAATATAAAAAATTATTTTCTTTTTAATAGAGGAGGATTCCAAACATCGGAATATGCAGATGAACTTCGACAAGCTCAAGCAAGCAAGTGGGCATTCCGTTCTGTTGCTGAAGGAATAGAACATTTTAAGGCAGGAAGACATTCAGAAGCATTTCAATGCCTCAACAAAGCACTTAGTATTGACCCCAGAAATGTTGAAGGACTTGTGGCAAGAGGAGCTTTATATGCAAATAGTGGAACATTTAAGAAAGCTATAGAAGACTTTGAAACATCACTGAAATTAAATCCAAATCATGCTAATGCCCGTAAGTATTTGGGCGAAACTTTGGTAGCTCTAGGACGCAGCTATGAAGATGAAAATAAGATCACAGAAGCACAAAAAGCATATGAAGACTGTTTAGCTATCATACCATTTCATGAAGAAGCTCAAAATTCTTTAGATTTTTTGAAGAGTAAAACCTCTACTACAAAACCATTAATAGAACCTGCAGAGCTTCTGTTGCCTGGCCTAACTGGAGCAAAGTCATTTGAAATGAAAGAAACTCTTAAGCAGTTGCTAAATTTAACAGAGAAGAAAGATAAAAAAAAGAAGAAGAAGCGAGGAAAAGGAAAGAAAAAGAGATCCAGTAGTTCTTCTTCGTCATCCAGTGACTCTTCAAGTTCAAGTTCTTCATCAGAATCATCATCGTCATCATCTGATACAAGTGGTAAGGGTGTTTTAAAACTGTCTTCTATCATCATAACAGATATTTTGGAGTTGTATTACTTCCTAATTGGTTAATTTTGACAGACCACCAATATTATTTGTAAGTTAGTATGTTTTTTTTAAATATATATAATATGGGTGACAAATAAGCACATAGGCCACCTGAGGTTAAGTGGATGCTATGGCCCATAAACATCTACATCTATTTTCAATTAAGAATCAAAATTTAGATGCGTTCTCGCCCATGAAGATTAAGATGGAATGCCTCATTTTCAGTAATAAAGGTCTCTGGGTCTCTACACTAACCATATGTATATTTTGTGAGTGTGATCCTTTCCCGGTCAAGCTAACCCATTTGTGTTACAACCATCATATAGCTGCAGAGTGACTACCATGTATAAAAATGTGTTTAGTGTGTGTGAGTATGTTTTGTATGTGTGTATAATGTATATATATATATATATATATATGTATTGGTGCTTAAGCTATTTATGTATATCATATTTGTATAATTACATGTGTCTAGTAGCAAAATACTATCACTAAGTATCTATAGTAATTGTATATAATATTTACGCACTTAATCAACAACAAAAAAAAATTTAGTTTTTATACATTACACATTTAACATTAGGGTTAATACAGTAATATTTAGAGTATTTTTCTATCGACAAAAATGGTTTTTTTTAATAATGAAATATTAGATTTCAAATAGTGTATATTTTTAATAAATACTATATAAGAAGTGCTGTATAGTGCATCCATACATTTGCATAAATATGACATTTTATAATTCACTGTTGATATATATTTGTATTTTGTTCTACTTCATATTAAATATATAAAGACCTTGTCATTTATTGCAACCTGTCAATAGTCCACTGCTGAAAATAGGCATAATTTTGCTACAGTTACCATGCAGCCCTGCCAAGGCAGGTTGGCAACTGCAGTTTTTATCATTTTTAGTTGTAATCAGGAAAATGCTGCTCCAACGCATCTATGATACAGGAGAAATTCCTAAATAATATATTTCTTTTGACTAATTTACTAGCACGAAATTTTCCATAACAAAATTTAATATAGATAAACCATTAGATTCTGAAGGACCCAACCGTAAGAAGAAACGACGTTCACAATCAAACAGCAAAAGACAGCGCTCCCTGTCGCCGCTCAGCAAACGCATGGCCATCTTGGGTGACGCTGACTCAGCATCCCGCACGCATAACTCGCAGTTCAACCATCCCTATGGTTACCAGCCACCTCCTCCACAAGTAGAAGAACGTAATAGTGCACCAATGCGGTCACAAGAAGATATTGATTATGAAATGAAAGTAAGTAATCTATAACAATTACAGGAATAATTCTCAGATCTTTAATATTTTTCATAAAACTATTTTGTTTATCTTTTATATATAAAAATTATGTGTCACATTGTTGTTTGTCCGCGATCAACTCCTAAACTACAGAACTGATTTCAATGAAATTTTGCACACTGTGCAGTTTGGTCCAACTTTAGAGATGGATAGTTTTTATCCCGATTAGTGACCCTTAATATTTTTATTGCGAATTTAAGGGTTGTCGGAGAGGGCAGAACAACGTCTGCCTGGCCAGCTAGTTATTTATAAAAGAATAAACAAAGTTATTTTATTATTAGCTATATATATAGCAAAAACATTGTAACTTCATACATTATTTTTATTTCTACGTCTTACTCGATAGAGTCGTTGTCACATACATCTTGGTATAAAATAGTGTTGCTTGTCGAGTGATGCACGTACGGCTACGTGAAAGAGCCTTATCCATGTAACAGATTGCCACCTAATTATTGGTGAATCATACCTTAACTATGGCTGGTGTATTAATAAGAAATATTACATTGTTGTTTTCAATTTCTTCTCAGTTCATGTTTCTATCATTCATTTTATTTTTTGAATTATCAGTTTTATTATACTGGGTGTTATCGCGTTTATTTTCTCAATTTTATTTTATTTCTAAAATTAGTTTCCCTCAAATATAGTATTAGAGTTTATCTAACACTATTTATTACTACAACAGCGATAGCCCAAAATAAGTTTTCTGCTTTTGAATGAACCAACTGGTACGACATGATAAGGTATGCAGAAAGTCGATAGATACAAGAAGCTCAGGACTGTGCTTTGTGACATTCTTTGGAGGAGGCCTGTGCTCAGCGGTGGACTTGTGATGGGCTGTAATGATGATGATGACTTTGTTAAATGCACCTTCCAATTGTCAATTGCTTACAGAAGCTCTGATAATATTGTATTTGTTATGTGGGTGCATTATAGATAACAAATACAATATTACTTTTGTATTTGTTATCTATAATGTATCTATGATTGTAAAAGCTCACTAATAGTGTATAATTTTTAATATTAATTTAGGTACGCAAGTTCTTAGAAATGACGAAAGAGGACTCAGACTATGAAGACAAAGTGCGCAACTTCCTTGAAGAGACTGCCCAGTACAAAAGAAATCGCAAAATGCAAGAACTTGGCCAACAGCCTCAGCCAGGTGCTGATCATGAGAAGAAAAAGAAGAAGAAAAAAGACAAGTAAGTGGAGGAGAGAGTTAAATTTTTAACAGCCCTACGTCCAGGAGCTATATCACTGTCTGGCGAGCAGCATTTTATATGTTTTAAAAAACCAATTATGATAAATTAAACTATAGTTCAGAGGTTGAATGGCTCCTTAACTATCATCTTTATAAATAAAAATTATGTGTCACATTGTTTGTCCGCGATGAACTAAACTACTGAACTGATTCAACGAATGAAATATTGTTAATGTGTATTGCTTGCTCCAATTTTGAGACATAGGATAGTTTTTATCCCGATAAGTGACGATCAATATTTTTTATTGCTAATTTAAGGATTTTTTTATAGGACAAAGGGTCGTCGGAATAGGCAGAACGACGTCTGCCTGGTCAGCTAGTAGAATTATATAGCTTTAATACTAGTTTGTTTTCCACTAGTATTCCGTACCATACAAATTGACTTTGTTTTTCATAATATTTTTTGTTTCATATGAAAGAAAAAAGAAGAAAGAGTCCAAGAGGAAGCGAAAAGAACAAGAAAGAGAGGATAAAAGAAAAGCAAAATTGGCGCGTTCAGCTGCTAACAACTCTGAATACAGCTTACGGGACTTAGACACTATAGGAGACAAGAAACTTAGAGATGCTATCAGGTATTATATATATATTTCAGTGGCTTAGCAAAGAGTTGCAGCGCTGGGGGCCGCGTGCTTTGAATCCCGCACGGAACAATTATTTGTATGGCCTACAAATAGTTGTTCCAGGTCTGGGATGTTTGTCCTTGTGCAATTTATGTTTGTAAACTGCCTCTACGATTCAGGAAAAAATCCTAATGTCACGTGGTAGGGTTATCTTGGCGGGACTAGGGTAACATGTTTAAAAAAAATATTAACATTTTATTTTTTAATGTTGTTATAATTTTTTTATCTCACTCACTATATGGCGACTGTGGTCTTACTTGTGAGTGTAGCAAATTGTTTTACTGTGCATAAGCTTAGCAGTAAAAAAAGATTATTAAATACCGTCAGTACGGAAAGTAAATGGCGAAAATTTGTCTGCAGTGATGTGAGGAAATAATTAATGTGTCCTTTGATAAGCAGAGTGTAAGTTTGATTGTAACCAACAATTATATGTTTTTATTACATATTGCGTATTTAAAGGGGCTGTCCTATGATTACAAGTTGTATTATTTTTACAAAACAATATTTTTTTTTATTTTATTTAATTAGATTACCAACGATTATTACATTACTAAAAATCTTAATTGCTAAAGCTTAGTATCTAGGACATAATGCACAATCACTTATAGGTAATCATCGCTTACACAATGAAACATTAAATAATAAGGCTAAAATCTAAAAGCTACATCTCTAAAATTGTAATGTAAAATTTAGTGGTTGTCATACAATGTACGTCAAGGATTTGTTGATGGTCACAGTATTTGTTGTAAATATGGCTCATTCTAGAGATCGGGAATTCGATCCTAGTAGCGTCCTCTGGAATGGGCATACTAGAGGCTTGATAGGAGCACGAGGTATTCTCCGCGCCACTCTAAAGCAAAATTTTGAGAGGAGTTCTGGACAGCATACGTAGTTTCTAATAATTTTATAGAAGAACATTAGGTCAGTTATATCTCTTCGCTTGTCCAGTGATGTCAACTTAAAGTATTTTAATGATTTAGAGTACGAATAGGGATTACTCAGCTTGCCAACGGAGTACGATAAATGACGTATGAACCTTTTTTGAATTCGTTCGATCCTCAGACTATGAGTTGCAAAATGGGGACGCCATACTACATTTCCGTATTCTAAAATTGAGCGCACTAGGCTGCAGTAGAGCAAAATTTTGGTTGCTGGTTTTCTGAAAAATTTCCCATTTCTTATTACGAAACCTAACATTTTTGATGCTCTCCTTGTAGCATGATCAATATGATTGACGAATGTTAGTTTTTGATCCAAAAGAATACCCAAATCTTTGACAACATTTACCTCTTTGATTTCACACATTTATCTATGTTCAATTTCATGCCGTTTGTTGCACACCAAACCACCAAGGAGTCGATATCCCTTTGCACAAGTACAGCATCCTCAAGTGAACTAACGGCTCTAGCCAACTTCAAGTCGTCAGCAAACATGTATGGTTTCGTAAATGTAAGACTAAGAGGAAGGTCATTAACGAAGATGTTGAATAATACCGGTGCGATGTGAGAACCTTGGGGTACACCTGAAGGGATGGGATGCAATTCTGATGCAAAGCCATTCACTACCACATAAAAAGCTCGACCAGTAAGATAAAACTCAAGCCATTTTAAAAGAGAACCATGAATACCATTAATTGATAGCTTCTTAAGAACGTAATATGAATTCATTCAAAACATTTTATTTCACTAGATTACAAAACATAGTTCACTTCATTATTTTGTTTCATTATGATGGGCTGGCTAATAGTACCCCCAATTGCACACTTAAGTATGCATGTCTTTTCACATCACTGATACAAGTAAGGGCCGTCTTCGCGAGATAAACATCTATACTTTTGCTAAGCATTCTAGAACTTCTTATTAAAATGAGAATTATTCTGCATAGTTTAAAATACATAACCAGAAAGAAATGGCTATTAGTGTTAAATTACTATATACGCTAGATAAGAACAATGTTTTATTTAAATTTTATTTCATTTATCTTAGATGTTACCTCATAAAAAGTCTTGTTATACATAAATTTTTTCCATTGATCCTCTGCTCAAATTTTTATATTTTTGGGTAACTTAAAATTGAACTATGAAAATTACAGGAAGGAATTGAAAGGAAAATCTAAAAGGGACCTCAGTTCCGATGGGGAATACGAAAGAAAACACAGTGATAAGAGGTACTAATTATTATCACAATCAATATCTATATATAACCAATTTAAATTAAATCTCATAGCTAAATTAAAAAAATATAATTTTACTTAAAATGTTATTCTCTTTGTATAAATATTCATGTATAAGTAAGTCATTTAATACATGAGTATTGATACAAATGTGGTAATTGTGGACATAAAATACTTAACTACCATCACTAGTTTAGTTTTAAAAGTAATAAATTCGAAATATTATCGTCAGGTTATTAGATGACATGCCGGGCTTAGAAGAATTGGAATCAAAACTTAATGCATACCATGTGATGGTGGAGAAGGAAGTATTGGGGAAGCGTGACGGCCGCGGCTCAGTGAGCCCTATCGACCAGGCGCCGCCACCGCCCCTTGAGAAACCCAAATGGAAAATGTCCATGAGTGCTGTCAAAGACACGTTAGTATTTTGCTTATACGCTGAGCTAGCTTTGCGTCATAGTTAAGCATGTAAAATATTTTGTTTCTAATAATTGATATTTTATGTACACATGATCAATAAACCAGTAAAATAAAATTTTGAATACTAATTTTAGAGAAACCATTTTGAGATTTTTTTTAAATTGTGTTCTCTCTAAGATAATTATGTAATGGTTTTTCATTTTTAATATTTAATTGTCATATTAATTTTATTAACATGTATATTTAGATTTTTTTTTACATTCCTTAACATAAACAAAGTTTTATTTTTTCAGTAGGGTTAAGAAGAAGGACACACCAACTCAAAAGGGTTATAAAGAACGGTACGCATTCGAAGACAGCTCCGACGATTCACAAGAGCCGACTAAAGTGAGATTTGTATACTTAAATTTATTGCTTATTAATATTGCTACAGTGAAACTTGGATAACTGGAAAGTTTCTATAATTATAATTCTTGGAATAATGATACTTTTGCTCTGAAGTAAGCTTATATATAGCTTGGATATATATATACTTCTGATATGTATATCCAAGATATAATTTATAATACCGTAAATCACTCTCAATCATTAATAACTGTGTTGTTAGTACACTTATTTATTTCATTTTCTTATTGTTTATTACAGTATGTTATATACTTTACAATTCATGAAGCACAAATTATGCATAATTTCTTCAATTAGTTCTATTCAAATCTCTATTTCTGGGCCTCTGTTGGGATATATTTTTATTGAAGTAATTAACCCTTTGGACTTTTGAGATTCCAGTTTACCTAGATTTCACGTTTTATCAACTTATTTTACATTTACGTTTTTGTGTACGTCATGACACACAGCCATCACCTTCGAGCGGAGACAAGAACGTGTCGGTGCGGCGAGCGATGGCGATGAAGGAGCCGCCGCCGCTGCCGAGCGCGCCGGCGGGCGGCAAGTCGCGCGAGCCCGACCCGCCCGGCACCGAGCCGCACCACGCGCACGCCGCGCACCCCGCCCACCCCGCCCACCCGCCGGTACCCTCACCCTCCTCACTGCCACCCCATATACCCCACGTAGTCCTGTAGCTGTCGTAAGAGGCGACAGAGGGCAATTGAAACAGGTGATGCGCAGCAGCATCTTCCTGATAACAACTCAAAATAATAAATAACTGCACTTGCTAACCCGCCTGCCAAGCGTGGCAACTATGGCAATATACCCCCTTTGAAGCAATCTATGGGGGGGCCTATGTTCAATAGTGGACTTTTATAGACTGTAATGGATGTATAAATAGGTAAATAGGCGCTACGGTAATCAGCGTGACTGCTAATCCTGTGGTTCAAATCCCAGGTCAGGCTAAAATCAGTTATTGAGTTATTCAGTCAATAAATTTTCAATAGCAACGCGGAGTCAGAAAGTTGACGGTGTTTCAATCTCATGCCTATGAAAGTACGCAAAGTTGCGCCTTATCGCGTCCCCTGATTGTGGATGATTACTGTGTCATCGAACTAGGAGAGTGATGGCATAGGAGTGCACCTTTGCTTAACATGTGTATAGTGCATGAGTGTGTGCCCAAACACTTGTGCACTATAGCCCTGTTGTACTGCAGAATATGCTATTATTCCCATGCCATTGGATTATATTCATAGTCATTATCTTTTATGATTTTTACAACTTATTCTGCAAATATTGTTATAATTTTGATTTTCTTTTTACTAGGGCAACATTTACGAATGCTGCTTTGCCGGGTTTCAAAATATAGCAAATTCTTATTTTTATTTATATTTACAGGTGCGCAAAGGCAATATAGTCCTAGACAAATTCGGTTCATTCCGATTGGCGCAGGAAGGCGAGACCCCGGTGTCGGTCGGCGACGGGCGACCGGAACAGTTCGTGACCCGCATAAAGCCGCCGTCTCCGTCGGGACGTCGCCCGCGCTCGCCGCCCTCGCCTCGCAGACACTCTTCTAATTCCTCCGACGAAGACCGGCGCTCACCTAAAAGATCTCGGAGCAGGTTTGTTAATGTTATTTATATTTTTAAACAGTTACTCCACACTAAAATGTAGGTGTCAATGGGCCACAGCATTTACCATCAGCTGGGCTGTATGCTCGTTTGTTTAAAAAAAACTATTGCTGCCAGTACATTACAGTAATAAAGATATTGTATGTATCATAGTTTCCCAGAGAAATCTTATGAATGACGATTTTCGTAATGCAAGCATGTTGATCAGTTGGTTAAAATGCTTGCATAACGAAAACACGCGTTCGTCACATACATTCAAGGCGGTGTCTCGTTTAAGAGGCGCGCTTTCGTATTTTTTTTCCCTTAAACGTAACCACACTGTCAGGTGTTAGCTGTTTCAATTTTTTATATTACTCATATAGTTTTCATCATGTTAATTTGTTTAAATTCGGAATAAGTGTTGTAGGAGGCGACAGTATATATATATAATATAGATACCCTTATCAAATAATTTATTTAGCAGGCTTATGTTTAGCAGTGGACTTTTTTAGGCTGTAATGAATTAATTGAGCATCTGTAGCCAAAGACTTCATTGTTGATGATGATGATAACCCATCACCCCTTCTTTTTCAAGATTTTCAAATATTTTTTGCACAATAGGTATGACATACAAATCAACCCCCATTTTCGAAGTTTGTTAGCCAAGTTTATGAAGAGGTTCAACTCGCTTTGGCAGCTCTAACCATTTAGCGTGAGGAACTAAAACAAGATATGTTTCGATATACACTGTCACCACTGTAAGGTGTGACGTCAATTCAATATACTGTGAAGCCGTTCCTTTTTGGTTAGCTATACTGGTTACTTTTTAAAACGGAACGTAGTAGTCCAGTATACTGTCATCCCCATTTTTCGATACTGTTTTCAAATGAAAATATTTATCATGTACACGTTTTCTGTTCAACAAGAAAAATTATTATTTGAATGTTGTTGCTTTTAAAACTTAATGTCCGAGTTTATTTTGCATAACAATATTAATTAATAATAACAATTATTCGTGGAAGCTGTTAAATCTCTAGGCGCTGTTTTTTTTTTTGATCACGTTATCAAAGTACTGAGAGCACCTTACCTCGAAAGCGCCAGTGCTCACAGTACAAAAATAGCGGCGATTTATGACGTCATATATTTCTCTAGAGTACTGCTGCAGTATACTGGGAGTCCATAACGGAACGAATTTTTCACCAGTGAGAGCAACTGAGCTGTGCTCACAGTGTATATCTGAACACGACCACAATTTAAAATCGAACAAAACTGATTGATTGCATTGTAGTAATAAATGAATTGTGGTGCACAGGTCGCGGCCGCGCAAGTACCGGTCGCGGTCGGGGTCGCGGTCGCGGTCCGGGTCGAGCGGCAGCGCGTCGCCGGCGTCGCGCCGCCGCCGCTCGCCGTCGCCGCGCTCGCGCTCGCGCTCGGACGCGAGCCGCTCCTACTACTCGCGCAGTCGCTCGCGCAGCCGCTCCGGCTCCAGGGACAGGTACGTACCCACTAGCTCACTACCAGCCGCTCGCCGTCGCCGCGCTCGCGCTCGGACGCGAGCCGCTCCTACTACTCGCGCAGTCGCTCGCGCAGCCGCTCCGGCTCCAGGGACAAGTACGTACCCACTAGCTCACCAGCCGCTCGCCGTCGCCGCGCTCGCGCTCGGACGCGAGCCGCTCTACTCGCGCAGTCGCTCGCGCAGCCGCTCCGGCTCCAGGGACAGGTACGTACCCACTAGCTCACTACCAGCCGCTCGCCGTCGCCGCGCTCGCGCTCGGACGCGAGCCGCTCCTACTACTCGCGCAGTCGCTCGCGCAGCCGCTCCGGC
Source organism: Parnassius orleans (assembly GCA_029286625.1). NCBI lineage: Eukaryota > Metazoa > Arthropoda > Insecta > Lepidoptera > Papilionidae > Parnassius > Parnassius orleans. Next base: position 140,998 of record JAGSMP010000330.1, read on the forward strand.
TCCAGGGACAGGTACGTACCCACTAGCTCACTACCAGCCGCTCGCCGTCGCCGCGCTCGCGCTCGGACGCGAGCCGCTCTACTCGCGCAGTCGCTCGCGCAGCCGCTCCGGCTCCAGGGACAGGTACGTACCCACTAGCTCACTACCAGCCGCTCGCCGTCGCCGCGCTCGCGCTCGCGCTCGGACGCGAGCCGCTCCTACTACTCGCGCAGTCGCTCCGGCTCAGGGACAGGTACGTACCCACTAGCTCACTACCAGCCGCTCGCCGTCGCCGCGCTCGCGCTCGCGCTCGGACGCGAGCCGCTCCTATTACTCGCGCAGTCGCTCCAGCTCTAGGGACAGGTACGTACCCACTAGCTCACTAGCTAACTCTACCAGCAGCGCGCGTTCGGAATTTGATACAACCTTTTCGAACTGAAACATGCAACTGCCACTGCCTACCTACTAGTAGCAATTGCAAACTGCATCGTAGATTGCCAGACGATACACGTGTAATTTGATGTGGATTTTTGCTCGTGTTTATTATGATTATTTTCCTTGTTATTTTTTTTTTTTTTAGATTTATGTTATCGTGAAAAGAATGGTAAAATTTCGAAATTTTATTCTGTATATTAAAAAATATGAATGAATTTATAAACATACTTTAAAGATATAGATAGTTATCACTATTTTAACTAATCATGCATATCTGTGATATGTCATTATTATTGATTAATCAATAATATTTTTTTATTAATTGCATACATTATAAATCATTTTTGTACTAAAAAGGAACATTTGTAATTAAAAGTCATTTGTTAGTGATCAAATATTTTAAATGTTCTAAGTAACTATAAATGTGGTATTCAAAAATAAATAGCGACACATCAGAGTCACAATCATGCAACTCAAATTTTACACTACGCATGATTGCATAATGAACACCCGATTAAGTTTTCAACTTATAATCAAACTTACAAATGTGAAGATAATAGTGATGGCAAAATGTACACATATTTTTGTTTATGCGGCATACTAAGTGACAGATTTTTTCTATCAAAATTGTAGAACCCGTCGTTTTAATCGGCGTGGCAACTGGCGCGGTCGCGGCGGGTACGAGCGCGGCACGTACTACCGGCCGCGCTTCCACACGTACAACGGCAACAACCGCGGGCGCGGCCGCGGCGGCGGGGACTTCCGCCGCGACGACGGCCGCCGCTTCCAGCACGAGTGGAGGGACAACCGCTCGCGGGGAGGCCGCCCCTTCCGCCCGAGGAGGGGCGGGGGAGGCAGAGGACGACCGTTTAGGTATGAATCTTCTATCATTAGTGTTTATTCAAAGAAAACAAATACATGTAAATACTTTCAATGTTGCTGTAGTAAAGATCTTTTACCAGCTTTTTAGGGATATACACAAAACAATGACAGATGCCTGACAGTGACAATTTTTTTTACAATGTAAATTCGTTAAAAATATGAAATGTCAATTTAAATCATATTGTTTGCAAATCCATAACTAACTAGTAATCATTTTACATCATAATATGCAGAGGCGGCTTCCGTGATTTCCGCGACAGAAGAGGTGGACGGTACTCCCGTTCTAGAAGTCCAGACCGAACTCGCCGCTCCAGATCATACAGTCCTGAAAGACGTGATAAAGACAGGGACAGGTCTGTAACCTTGCCAGTTTTATTTTAATTTTTCTATAATTTCACAGCAGATATTATATTAAATTTATTTGCAATATCTTTCAATAAAAGTTTCATGATAATAATCTAAACCTCTTTCTTATTTATTTTTTGTGGTAGTAGATTAAATATGATGTTCTTAGTGATAGTAGATTAAATATGTTTTTAGAAGTTTAAAACAAAACTAAAATCATTTATTTAATTTCTTCATAAATGTTTTGAAATAAAATCAAATTTACCCATTTAACTACTCTAAATTAATTTTTCTCTCATTTAATTATTAAAATAAATAAAAAATATTTCAAGTAGTTAATTAAATCTTAAAATAACTTTTTCGAAAAATCGAAGCTTTATTTTAGCAATATGCACAGTAAATCGTTATTACAGCTACTCTCGTTATTCCGAACGCAACAGCCACCGCAGTGAAGGGGAGTATGAGGAGGAAAGGTATGTGGACAGAAAAGAATACGACGGAAAGTGGGCCGATGGCAATGAACCTGAGAGAAACCATGCTGAAGAAAAACCTGCTGAAGAACCTCCCAAAGAATAAGCTATTTCCGTTCATTCATGTTAGCTTTAGATTTAATAAAGTTAATTTTAAGGTGCTTATATGTTTTATAAGTTTCCCTCTAAACATTGTATTAATTTTTATTGTAAATATAGTTACACAAGTAACAATTCCCATTTGCTATTATTTTGAAATATTCTATCGATAATTTTTACTGTGCTGTGTGTGCAGTTTGCATTGTTTTGCCATAACTCTAAAAACTGTTTTTCATTAGTTCTTTAAAATAGTAGTATGTTGTAGCGATCATTCCACTGTAAAAACTTTAAACATTACTTAATTGCAAATTATTTTCACTGATGTTATAATGGTGTGTGAAACAATCTTTAACAATAAATGGAAAAATTGTATTCTGTTTAGATTTTTAATCTTCCTCAAAATAAATTTAATCCTTTATAGTAGATGTATTTTTTCGTTTTTATAATTTCTCAGTAGAAATACTAAATACTCATTTATAACGGTAATGTAACTTTAGTGCCTTGATTACAGATAAAATATGCAATCAAAGATTACCTGATTATGTAGCTACGTAAATTACTTTACTAATATTGTGTATTATGAGAGAGTGGCAGCGCTTTGTAATTAAGATTATTAATGATCGAAGCACTAGCGTGTTCCTGATAACAACTCAAAAAACTGCGATTGTCACCCGCCTGCTAAGCGGCAGATATAGGGGAGACTTATATTTAGCAGAGGACTTGGTAGGCTGTAATAAAATAGCTGATATTTTACTTATTGAGAGAATATGTGAGCAGCAAGACTGGCGGAGACTACGATCAGTACGATTCGAATATCAAAATTATGCCGAAAATAGTCTTGCTTGACAAAGACACCATAGTCAATATTCACTTACACAACGATGTGTGTATATTTTTATGTTATAATCTGACGTGGTAACACAGGGGCTAAGCGCTCGTCTTTACAGTACACGAGCAATCTGGATTCGATCCGCTGGCATGAAAACGCACAAGATAGTTTCGATACCGGTATTCGCGGGACCGAATATTTTCAGTCTCGCGGGATTGCTTGCAGATCCCGCAGGGTATAGGGTATAGGTACATACCGCAGGATACTGTAAGACTTCACCTATGAATCATGAACTAGTACCACATTTGAAGAGTTGAAATTCGAGAAAATTTAAATATCAATTTCTTTATTTTATAATTTTTCAAAGAAAATTAAACATTATTTTGAAAATAACTATGCCAAAAATAATGTATTATGTCATCAGCTAAACAGCCGAGACTATTAAAATTAAAACATCGTATAATCAATCCCAAGCATACTACTGCAAGACTTCTGTAAGCTCGTCCTACGTAGATCGGACCAAACATTATTAGTTAAAAGTTGATTGTAGTCTTCGTAAACTATGACATCGGGACGTTAACTCAGTCCCCCCCCCTCTCCAACCCGTCTCCATGGGTTTTTTATAGTGCCCGAAATGAGGTTCTATTCGCAGTGAACGTGGGTAGAACTACACTAATGATCGGAAGCTGATAAAGGTTCGCCTTGTTGTGGCGGCGAAAGAGAATCTGCCACCTCATATCGTTCCGTGTGTGTCCTAAGAGGCGATAGATGAAACAAACAGGAGATGGGCAACATCATCTTTCTGACAACAGTTCAAAATAATAAAGGTTGCGGTTGCCAAGTATAGCAAATATCCAGCCTATTTGACAATTTATGGGGGATACCTAAGTTCAGTGGACTTTTGATAGGTTGTAATGATCACGATGATGAGTTCTATTCTTTCGAATCTTTGCTAACGTTGATATTTACGGTAGTGTGAAAACAAAAAAGTAACATCTCCGAAAATATGAATAAAATAAAAACCGCATAATTGCCCCATAAAATAAAAAAGTAGCAGCCTACGTACATGCCACTGCTGGGCACAGGCCACAGAGCTTATGGCCAAAAAAGTGCCAACGCGCGATCACCTCAACTGGGGAACTTCTCAGATATGCAGGTTTTCTTTCACCGCCGAGAACGTGGTTAATCGACACTTCAAATTGCAATTAACATATATGTAAAAATATATAATAATGCTTATGTACTATGAATATATAAATTTTCAACTCGCAATATTTATTCGCTCAAGTAAACACACAGAGTAAATATTGAAATGTGAAGTGAACTTGCAAAGGCAATACCTTTACAATGGCAATACCCGCGCTTGACTAATGACTAACTTCACACTAAAAATCGGGCTTTTCGCTACGAACAAATTGCTATATAAACAATCGTAGTTATATTTCATTTTTTTTGGAGTTTATGGCCTGGTATCTAGACCTTTAGGCCAAGTCTTAGGTATTTTTATTCGGTTTATTATAATTTCCCCAAATGTTTATTTATCCTTCATGCTTCTGCATGAAGGATAAATAAACATTTGGTGTAAACACATGCACTGCTTCACAATATGTTGATGCGTCACATTGTGCAGCCCTTGGGAGATTTTGACGGCAACTTGAGTCAGCAGACAGCTAATAGTTGGCGATGGTATCTCAAGGCGCCTAAGCAGATAGACACTTTATCTTGAGAATCACATCACCATCAGAGCACTTGTTTCACCGTTTCCACTAATAGTTAACATGCGCAGACACTTAATACACAAAATCGCACCACTTTTACATATCAAAACCCACTTCAAACCATTATTCAAACAATAATACAGGAGCAGCAAACCGCCGCCGATCAAGTTCCCGCCAAAACTCTCTATATTTCATTATAGAGCATTTTACCACAGGTTAGAAAGGGAGCGATCGTCTTCTCGAAAGCCCGGTAAAAGCCCACGCGTGCGAGAGAGACGACTAATTTTTATGACAACCTAATCGCGCAGTTTTGCCGCGTGTTGACGTTATAAGGGCTGTGTATATACAGTAATCTATGGCCTGTGTAGAACAGGTCAGCGACAGCGACAGAGAAGCGCGCGGGAAATTTGAAATAGTTTGAAACAGTTTACTAGTTATTTTATTAGTTGATATTATTGATTGAGCAGTTTGATAGGCCAAGCCCGGCTTCTCGGCTTCTATGGAGGCTTCGCTACCGAGTGTTTGTGGGCAGAAAAGAGTATGCCGCAATCCTTCAACTACTACTCGGACATTTAGGTTTGCCCACTAAGTTATTCTTCACCACCTCAATGGATACATGGTAAGTCAGCACGTAAAATTTATTAACATCAGATAACGTGATAACATATGAAGTTGGTAATATGAAACCCATGCCGACAGACACCCAATATATTAAACTAAAGAGCTTCTCTCCTAATCTTAGTTTTGTGTACACAGTACTGGATACTGTGCGTTGTTAGCCATTTTGCCAAACGTGGTAATTGTGGTAAATCATCCCGTTAATGGCCACCGGTCTAGATATTTTTAAGTGTGACAATTTTTGATGCTGCACGAATAAGTATTCAGTAGCATTATAAAATTTAATTTTATCAGTTATTTAATGATTTCTTATATTTACGCGAACACTACACATTGAATAAAACTAATTTTTCGGATTATAACGCGTTTAATCAACTTATTTTTATTAATACCCGACGTTTCGGGTGCTTTACAGCACCCATGGTCACGGGGGACTGAGGTGATTGACGTCCCGATGTCGGAGTTAATCCGGAGTACCTTCAGCTTTTTAATTATTAATTTTGGTCCGATCTACGCAGAATGAACTAACTGTGTCTTGAAGTCTTGCAGTGGTATGCTTGGGTTTAGTTTTAATTTTATTAATTTCAGGATACCAAGCAGGTGGTAGTACCCAGCCTCCCTCTCTATTGAAATTAGGATGTTTTTTAATTTCAATAGCCTCACGTATCATCCTTGGCAGGAATCGATGTTCTTTCGCGAGAATTTGTGGTTTTAATTTGTGGTGAAACCGATATTTAAATGGTGAATCCCACCATCATCCTTCACAGTTAGCTACCGTGAGCAAATCTTTGTTAGAGAGAGCACGAGGGATCTGTGACAGCAAACACCTGGCCGCCGAGCTTCAGCACGTCAAGCAGGTTCTGCACGACAACAAGCTTCGGGTCCCGCGCCTACGTCACAGTGACCGAGTGAAGCCGGCCACAGTCGAGCGTGTGCCTGCTGTACTACCATATGTCAGAGGTGTCACAGACAAGATTGGCTACATCTTGAAGCGAGCTTCTATTAGAACATTCTTCAAACCGCCGAAGAAGATTAGTCAGTTCTTACCATCCGTCAAGTGCAATATTCCTCTACAAGATGCAGGAGTGTACAAGCTTGATTGAGAATGTGGTCTCTCATATATAGGGCAAACAAAACGATCTATTAAAACCCGCGTAAAAGAACACATAGCTGACGTGAAGCACCAAAGTTCTGGGAAGTCTGCAGTTTGTGATCATATCCTAGACGTCCCCCGCCATTACATTAGATTTGATAAACCACAAATTCTCGCGAAAGAACATCGATTCCTGCCAAGGATGATACGTGAGGCTATTGAAATTAAAAAACATCCTAATTTCAATAGAGAGGGAGGCTGGGTGCTACCACCTGCTTGGGATCCTGTAATTAATAAAATTAAAACTAAACCCAAGCATACCACTGCAAGACTTCAAGACACAGTTAGTTCATTCTGCGTAGATCGGACCAAAATTAATAATTAAAAAGCTGAAGGTACTCCGGATTAACTCTGACATCAGGACGTCAATCACCTCAGTCCCCCGTGACCATGGGTGCTGTAAAGCACCCGAAACGTCGGGAATTAATAAAAATAAGTTGATTAAACGCGATATAATCCGTAAAATTAGTTTTATTCAATTTATCAGTTATTTATCATTAGTTTGTTTAGCAGAAAGTAGAGGGCGCTATATTACATTAATACTATGAAAGTCAAAACTATACTATCTAGTAATATCAGCTATATAAGGTTGGGGTGCGATTATATAAAAAAAGGTATAAAGTGATGTTGATTGTGTTAAAAATCTGTTTATGTTAAAAAACACGCTATCAGCGCCGCCAGCAGTGAAAACTATTTGACGATATGACCATATTATTATCATGAAATAGCTATGATGTGTTTAGTTATTAATATCGTTAAATGATCTCTATTCATTGATTTGGCTAAGCTATATCATGACATGGTCACCAAACAGTGATAAATATCATGACAAATGACACCATTTCACGAAATAATGATTTAATGAGAATTTTGCAATAATTGCAGGCAGACCAGTTTTAATCAGTTTACATACAGATATAGTGTCAAACGTATGAAAATTGATATTTTTTTTAATTTAAAAAAAATATCAATTTTCATACGTTTGATAGATGTCACTATTATCTATTATTTTTTAAATTTTAATAATTACACTTTTAAAATGAAATAACGATTAAATGAAACGTTAGAATTTTTAAATAATTTTATAAATGTAATTATTTAAACATATAAATGTAAGTTATTTATATTATTTAATTTATTAGTTACTAAAGGCAAGATATAGGTTTTTTCATTTGATGATAGATGGCGCTGTTTTGTCAATTAAAACGTATTTCGTCAGCAGAGTTTCAAATTTTTATGCAAAGGTTAAAACTAATTTTAAACTTTATTTACAAATATGATATTTATTTGAAAAACACCTGTCATCCCGCCTATTAACTAACATAATCATATATAATAAAAAATTAACATCTAAAGGAAGAAAAATACTTAACCTTCTTTTTTAAGTTCCGTAATCGGATAAAAAGTAGCCTATAAGTTGCCCCGGATTACTAACTACCTACATACAGAATGTCATATAAATCGGTCCAGTAGTTTTTGCGTGAATCCGGAATACACAGACAGACAGACAGACAAAAATTCTAAAAACCACTAATTTGGCTTCAGTACCCTTTATTTAGTCCCCCGGACTTGTTTTTTCAAGAGTATATTAGAATTACAGACACGACTTTTCTACAGATTTATTATATGTATAGATTACTTACTATTTACTACTATACTATACTAAAACTTTTTAAATACTTTTTAATCCCTAAAGTCACTGACCTAATTATTATGATCTATTACAATGTTCAGTAGTCAGGAATAGTGGGGCCATTTCTTTGTACCTCTGAACCATACAGCTCGAAGAACCGACAACCGATGACGAACAGATTCTCTAGTGGCAGCCTCGTACAGGTAAGCCAAGTGTAGGGCGGTCCCCCACTAGACGGAGTGACGACCTGATAAGAGATGCAGGTGGCTCAGATGGTCTATAATGATGATGATTACAATGAACTGTCTTGCAAGTCTAACACGAAACTATGACTTACATTGACCGATAGTTCTAAAACGTAGTGATTATTAATGATATTTATATTTATAAAAAGGATACGTTACTAACACGCCAAAACTGAAGCGTCGGAAAGTGTTCAATTAACCACTCTAGCCCTTGGTTAAGTCAACAATTATGACGCCATGATTACATAAGCTTATAGAAAAGCACAACAATAGACGTACCAGAACTGGTGCGATAAGAACACTGAGAGAGAATGTAGGGAAATGTAAGTAAAACATAGTGTATGGGTGCTACCGCTGGGTCAACTAGGAATTATCGAATTTATAAAAAAGAACTCTATGTATGAGTAACCGTTTTACCGAATGCCTCGTTGGCCAATTTACGTTCATTGTTATCATAGATCCACTTAAAACCATTATAACTATAAAACAAGAACAGAAATCGCTGGCGGTCAAGTTCTCGTCAAAACCCCCTTAATTTTAATTTTGTTTATATGAGATTAGAGAACAGAGTACCAACTTTTTCTGTAGTCAGTAGGTAGAGGAATTGAATGAGTTCATGTGTTGGTACTTGTTTAGTCCCCGGAATAGTGGTTCGTAGTTCGTAGTGGAATAATAACTGCTATATAGTCCCTTGGGTGATTGAATTAGGGTATCCTAGTGGAAAGCGGAAAATGCTTGTTCTGCTTCTGCCACTAGACTACTTTTACTTAATTTTTAACGTTTGAACAACGTTGTTTTTTGTAAACCTATCTGATTTATAATAAATCATAATTTTGTAGCTGTGTCTCGCCAGCAACGCAGTCAGGAATTTGCATTTAGAAAAACCCAAAATTAGGGGCTTTTTAGGTGCTAATTAGGTGCCAAGTTTAAAAATTAGGTGCTCTAAAATTTTCACCGCAACGTACTGTTGAAATTTGCGTTGCTAGCAAAACGTATCGCTAGCAACGCAATGAGGTTATTAGATACACGATAAATATTAATAGCAAGGAATTAAGTGCTTATTAGTTGCTGCAAGTATAGGCAACGACAAGGCGCCCCTAATAAAAATAAAGTCGTTATTCAGAACAAAGCAGATGCAAAATTCAGGTTTTCTTAAAATCAGAATAGAATCAAAATTGCTTTTAGAAAAAGCCGAAATTAGGGGCTTTTTTGGTGCTAATTAGGTACGAAGTTTAAAAATTAGTTGCTCTAAAATTTTCACCGCAACGAACTGTTGAAATTTGCGTCGCCTGCAAAACGTATCGCTAGCAACGCAATGAGGTTATTAGATACACGATAAATATTAATAGCAAGGAATTAAGTGCTTATTAGGTGCTGCAAGTATAGGCAACGACAAGGCGCCCCTAATAAAAATAAAGTCGTTATTCAGAACAAAGCAGATGCAAAATTCAGGTTTGCTTAAAATCAGAATAGAATCAAAATTGCTTTTAGAAAAAGCCGAAATTAGGGGCTTTTTTGGTGCTAATTAGGTACGAAGTTTAAAAATTAGTTGCTCTAAAATTTTCACCGCAACGAACTGTTGAAATTTGCGTCGCCTGCAAAACGTATCGCTAGCAACGCAGTGACGATAATAGATATACGATAAAGATTAATAGCAATAAATTAAGTGCTAATTAGGTGCTGCAAGTATAGGCAATGACAAGGCACCCCTAATAAAAATAAAGTCGTTATTCAGAACAAAGCAGATGCAAAAATCAGGTCTTCTGAAAATCAGAATAGAATCAAAATTGCTTTTAGAAAAAGCCCAAATTAGGGGCTTTTTTGGCGCTAATTAGGTACCAAGTTTAAAAATTAGTTGCTCTAAAATTTTCACCGCAACGAACTGTTGAAATTTGCGTCGCCTGCAAAACGTATCGCTACCAACGCAGTGACGATAATAGATATACGATAAAGATTAATAGCAATAAATTAAGTGCTAATTAGGTGCTGCAAGTATAAGCAATGACAAGGCACCCCTAATAAAAATAAAGTCGTTATTCAGAACAAAGCAGATGCAAAAATCAGGTCTTCTGAAAATCAGAATAGAATAAAAATTGCTTTTAGAAAAAGCCCAAATTAGGGGCTTTTTTGGCGCTAATTAGGTACCAAGTTTAAAAATTAGTTGCTCTAAAATTTTCACCGCAACGCACTGTTGAAATTTGCGTTGCCTGCAAAACGTATCGCTAGCAACGCAGTGACGATAATAGATATACGATAAATATTAATAGCAAGAAATTAAGTGCTAATTAAGTGCTGAAAGATTATTGGGGGTCGGATGTAGATTAGAGATGGGCCGAATATTCGTTTCATATTCGGTATTCGGCAGCTTTACCAAATATTCTTATTCGGCCGAATATTCGGCTAAATCACCCAACATTCGTTAAAGTGGTTCTCAAAGTGTCCACTGTATTGAAATGTACGAACATGTTTGTCCACATGTCAGATGTAGCCGATAGACATTTGGAATTAGATAGCTCACCTTGAATAGTGCTTTTCAATTTTTCATACAGTTGTGGAATCACTGTTTCACCTATATATTTAGTATTTGGTATTTGGGCTTTACCAACTGCATGAGCCGGCCGATTAAAGCCTTTATCTTCGACTATAGAAATTGGCTGGTTATCTATTGCTATCATTTCAGCAATTGAATTAGTTGGATGTGATCTGGGGTCGTCGATTCGCCACTTGGAAATAACTTAAAATTAAAAATTTTGTACAACCGACATCAATATAAATTATTAAGGATAACTCAAAAACTATTGGTCAGACCTTGATCGAATTTATATGGGACCACATGAGAAGCACCAGCTTACAAATAAAAAAAGAATCATCGAAATCGGTTCACCTAGAAAAAGTTATGAGGTAACACACAAAAAAAGAACATACAGTCAAATTGAATATGTACCTCCTCCTTTTGAAGTTGGTAGATAAATGAATCTTCTAGTGTAGTTTGAGTGGTTGGACAGGTTTTGGTATTTGTAGATTGAGCACCAGTGGTAGAGGATTGGGTGACCTGTGCTACTTCACATTCATGCTGTGTTGTTTCAATATTTTGTATATTTGAGCCTGCCTGATGCACAGGTTTTCGCAAATAGTACATTTCACTTTACTTTGGTCGCCAGTTTCTCTAAAATAAGTCCAAATAGTAGATCTCCTCCTGCCACTCATTTTTATCATATAATTATCAATTTTCACTAAGAATAATACAACGAAACACTATTTTTCTCTTATATAAATAAGTCTCGACATGAATTGGTTAGGTACCGAGGTAATCCTGCCGAATAATGTTCGGCCGAATATTCGGTTCGGTAAACATTAATAGCAAGGAATTAAGTGCTAATTAAGTGCTGAAAGATTATTGGGGGTCGGATGTAGATTAGAGATGGGCCGAATTTTCGTTTCATATTCGGTATTCGGCATATTCGGCAGCTTTAACGAATATTCGTATTCGGCCGAATATTCGGCTAAATCACCGAACATTCGTTAAAGTGGTTCTCAAAGTGTCCACTGTATTGATATGTACGAACATGTTTGTCCACATGTCAGATGTAGCCGATAGACATTTGGAATTAGAGCTAGTTCAGACATGGCGGAATCCGTGCGGATGCAAATCGCGCGGTTCTAAACGCAAGTGTTCAGACAGGCGCGGATGTAAATGCGGAGTGCCGTAATCCGCATAGAGTGACAGTCGTTCCAGTCCAATCATGGAAGTCGAAGAAGCAATATGTGTGTACTTGTTGCTCCGTAAAAAAAAAAAGAAAGAAGAAACGGCAGTATTGGGTGCATCCAATATTACGTGATCGGCTCACCCATGGTCAGTTTCAGACTTTATATCCAAAATTAAGAAGTTTTGAACCAAAATTCTTCAATTATTTGAGAATGTCGATAAATTCATTTGATGAATTATTAGAAATGATCAGTGAACAAATTGCATCTAATGATACCCATATGAGGTCAAGCGTGGCCCCAGAAGAAAAACTCGTGATTACATTAAGGTAAGATATTTATTTTATACATCAGAATATATATTTTGTACTATAGAAGACTGTGAGTCGTCAGTGCTATTGCATGATAAAGGCGATGGAGACTCTCCTGGTACGATTGTAGAATATCCAGTAAAATATCCTTGTGGGTTTGAATATTGTTATTTAGGCGTGTTCTGCTGGCTCGTGATATGAATAGGCGCTAGTGATTTCTGCCCTTTCTGTATTACCTGGAGTAATTGAATTTTAGTAGCCAAACGCTTATTTTCTGGGACTTTTTTTTAACTCTTTATACAATGACATACAAAAAAGCTTATCATCATCATCTTGCTTTGACATACTTTCTTGTTATTGTCTCTGTATTTTATCCCTTGATTCAATGCTATTTTCTAATATGTCAGCCAATCGCTCTTCTGAAGTAATTTTAGTCTTCTTCCTTTTATTGGGTACTGATTGCATTTCACGTGCATTAACAAAATTATCTTGGTTTTGGTCAATGTTTTGAATTCCTTCATTTTTGGCTTCATGTATGTTTGAGGTCGTTTATTTGTTTTCTACCGTCTTCTGAAGAAAAGAAAGCCGGTCAAAATACATGTATTTTGAACCTTTACATGCACCAGAACCAGAAGGAATTGATTTGCCTTTCTTGAATTCCTTATTATAAGCATCCCGTATGTTCTTCCACTTTTTTTGTAATGTTACACCTGGAACAGAAATCACTATCTTTAACAAAATTGTAGACTTATAAATACAGGAGCGGTCAAATAATTGAAGACACTCATTAAAAGTTTGAAAATTTTTAAATAAAATAATTGACACTCATTATATTCAACTAGCTGGTGCCCGCGACTTATAATGTATAAATGAAAAGCTTACAATTTTTTTAACAAAACGATACAGATCAAGATTATATTGTTTCAGATATCTGGGTACTGGTTGTTCCTTTGGAGAACTGCATTACAACTTTCGTATTGGCAAATCTACAATTACAGGAATTGTCCGTGAAGTATGTGAAGCTCTGTGGGAAAAAGTCGCAAAAAATGTCATGCCTGAACCCAGCGAAGATATATGGAAGAAAATAGCTAAAGATTTTGAAAAATATGCAAATTTCCCCAATTGCATTGGCGCCATAGATGGCAAGCATATAAGGATCACAAAACCCAATGATTGTGGATCTTTGTATTACAATTACAAAACTTTTTTTTTCCATAGTGCTGTTGGTACTTTGTGATAGTAACTATTGTTTTTCTTTCATAGATATTGGATCATATGGAAAAAGTAGTGATTCTGCAATTTTTAAAAATTCGGTATTTTATAAAAGATTAATAGAAAAGTCATTACACATACCAAAACCTAAACCAATATCTAACACAGATCCTACGCCATTGCCATACGTCATAGTTGGCGATGAAGCGTTTGGTTTATCCGAAACTGTAATGCGACCCTATGCAGGTAGAGGGCTTTCATACGGAAAAAATAATAAAATTACAGGTTATCAAGAGCTCGACGTTATATTGAATGCACTTTTGGAGATTTTGACGGCAACTTGAGTCAGCAGACAGTTAATAGTTGGCGATGGTATCTCAAGGCGCCTAAACAGATAGACACCTTATCTTGAGAATCACATCACCATCAGAGCACTTGTTTCACCGTTTCCACTAATAGTTCACATGCGCAGACACTTAATACACAAAATCGCACCACTTTTACATATCAAAACCCACTTCAAACCATTATTCAAACAATAATACAGGAGCAGCAAACCGCCGCCGATCAAGTTCCCGCCAAAACTCTCTATATTTCATTATAGAACATTTTACCACAGGTTAGAAAGGGAGCGATCGTCTTCTCGAAAGCCCGGTAAAGCCCACGCGTGCGAGATAGACGACTAATTTTATGACAACCTAATCGCGCAGTTTTGCTGCGTGTTGACGTTATAAGGGCTGTGTATATACAGTAATCTATGGCCTGTAGAACAGGTCAGCGACAGCGACAGAGAAGCGCGGGAAATTTGAAATAGTTTGAAACAGTTTACTAGTTATTTTATTAGTTGATATTATTGATTGAGCAGTTTGATAGGCTGCCCGGCTTCTCGGCTTCTATGGAGGCTTCGCTACCGAGTGTTTGTGGGCAGAAAAGAGTATGCCGCAATCCTTCAACTACTACTGGACATTTAGGTTTGCCCACCAAGTTATTCTTCACCACCTCAATGGATACATGGTAAGTCAGCACGTAAAATTTATTAACATCAGATAACGTGATAACATATGAAGTTGGTAATATGAAACCCATGCCGACAGACACCCAATATATTAAACTAAAGAGCTTCTTCCTAATCTTAGTTTTGTGTACACAGTACTGATATCAGTGTTGTTAGCCATTTTGCCAAACGTGGTAATTGTGGTAAATGGCCACCGGTCTAGATATTTTTAAGTGTGACAATTTTTGATGCTGCACGAATAAGTATTCAGTAGCATTATAAAATTTAATTTTATCAGTTATTTAATGATTTCTTATATTTACGCGAACACTACACATTGAATAAAACTAATTTTTCGGATTATAACGCGTTTAATCAACTTATTTTTATTAATACCCGACGTTTCGGGTGCTTTACAGCACCCATGGTCACGGGGGACTGAGGTGATTGACGTCCCGATGTCGGAGTTAATCCGGAGTACCTTCAGCTTTTTAATTATTAATTTTGGTCCGATCTACGCAGAATGAACTAACTGTGTCTTGAAGTCTTGCAGTGGTATGCTTGGGTTTAGTTTTAATTTTATTAATTACCAAGCAGGTGGTAGTACCCAGCCTCCCTCTCTATTGAAATTAGGATGTTTTTTAATTTCAATAGCCTCACGTATCATCCTTGGCAGGAATCGATGTTCTTTCGTAAGAATTTGTGGAAGGTACTCCGGATTAACTCTGACATCAGGACGTCAATCACCTCAGTCCCCCGTGACCATGGGTGCTGTAAAGCACCCGAAACGTCGGGAATTAATAAAAATAAGTTGATTAAACGCGATATAATCCGTAAAATTAGTTTTATTCAATTTATCAGTTATTTATCATTAGTTTGTTTAGCAGAAAGTAGAGGGCGCTATATTACATTAATACTATGAAAGTCAAAACTATACTATCTAGTAATATCAGCTATAAGGTTGGGGTGCGATTATATAAAAAAGGTATAAAGTGATGTTGATTGTGTTAAAAATCTGTTTATGTTAAAAAACACGCTATCAGCGCCGCCAGCAGTGAAAAACTATTTGACGATATGACCATATTATTATCATGAAATAGCTATGATGTGTTTAGTTATTAATATCGTTAAATGATCTCTATTCATTGATTTGGCTAAGCTATATCATGACATGGTCACCAAACAGTGATAAATATCATGACAAATGACACCATTTCACGAAATAATGATTTAATGAGAATTTTGCAATAATTGCAGGCAGACCAGTTTTAATCAGTTTACATACAGATATAGTGTCAAACGTATGAAAATTGATATTTTGCGCCAATGAGTAATCTTAATACATTACATGCAGGAAGGGGTACACCGTCATCATTAAACATTAGAGACAAATATGCTAATTACTTTGTAAATGAGGGTCGTGTAGAATGGCAAGACACAAAAATATAAAATTAAAATTTGTTACAGTTCGCGCCAAATAACTAAACTCAAGATGGCGTCGCGTCGGTTGCACATAGTCACCAGCTACTCCGTTACTATGGTAACGTGATATTTTTCCCGCGCCCGATACTTACCTCCAATCACAATAACAACGTTTTTATATAGTTTAGTTATTTGGGGTGGACTGTCAATTACAAAATATGTAAACTACCCTTAAATACTTACTGACCAAAAAGAACCTTTTTTTCCAAAGAATCCTCATTTTCTCCAAAAATCTCCACCAGCTCCTGCCAAGCTCCGTTTTTAATAATTTTATTAGAATATTCTGCACATTGGATGTCCCACAAAGCAGGTCTCTTTTCCACCTCATCGATGAATAGCTCGGTGTCGAAGCGATCCATTGTCACCGTCCGATACGCGCGGCTTCCGCAGAGCAACTGAACGCGCTCTAGGTACGTCAAGTAAATAGATACGAGCGGCGACCGCGCGAATTCATTTTCTAGCGGTTGAATGGCGGTAGCCGCGCGGATTGTCAACCCTCGCGGACAGGTATGAACGAATTATAGGCGCTAATCTAAATAAGATCCGCGCAGTCTAACCGCGCGATTTGCATCCGCACGGATTCCGCCATGTCTGAACTAGCTCTTAGATAGCTCACCTTGAATAGTGCTTTTCAATTTTTCATACAGTTGTGGAATCACTGTTTCACCTATATATTTAGTATTTGGTATTTGGGCTTTACCAACTGCATGAGCCGGCCGATTAAAGCCTTTATCTTCGACTATAGAAATTGGCTGGTTATCTATTGCTATCATTTCAGCAATTGAATTAGTTGGATGTGATCTGGGGTCGTCGAATCGCCACTTGGAAATAACTTAAAATTAAAAATTTTGTACAACCGACATCAATATAAATTATTAAGGATAACTCAAAAACTATTGGTCAGACCTTGATCGAATTTATATGGGACCACATGTGAAGCACCAGCTTTCAAATAAAAAAAGAATCATCAAAATCGGTTCACCTAGAAAAAAGTTATGAGGCGCATAAAAAAAAGAACACGGAGTCAAATTGAATATGTACCTCCTCCTTTTTGAAGTCGGTAGATAAATGAATCTTCTACTGTAGTTTGAGTGGTTGGACAGGTTTTGGTATTTGTAGATTGAGCACCAGTGGTAGAGGATTGGGTGACCTGTGCTACTTCACATTCATGCTGTGTTGTTTCAATATTTTGTATATTTGAGCCTGCCTGATGCACAGGTTTTCGCAAATAGTACATTTCACTTTACTTTGGTCGCCAGTTTCTCTAAAGTAAGTCCAAATAGTAGATCTCCTCCTGCCACTCATTTTTATCATATAACTAGCTGTTTCCCGCGACTTCGCCCGCGTGGAATTTATAACGATGGATTTCATGGGTTTTAATTTTTTTGTGCGGAACCCTAGTTCTCTTTCTAAAATAAAAGTAGGCTACATTACTCCTTATAACATCAGCTATCTGCCAGTGAAAATCCCGTTAAAATAGGTTCAGCCGTTTCGGAGATTAGCGAACAAACAGACAGACAGACAGACAAAAATTTTAAAAATTGTTTTTTTGTTGGAAGTACCATAAATACTTTCATATGCATTTATTAAAAAGTTGTTATTTTGACATTACAAACAGACACTTCAATTTTATTTCTTTGTATAGATTATCAATTTTCACTAAGAATAATACAACGAAACACTTTTTTTCTCACAAGAACAGTGAAAACATAAGCATGTGCCGGCAATTAGCTCAGTACTAGATGATGCAATAACATGTCAGGTGTGGCGGGGGAGCGAGGGGCAGGGTCCAGCTCTAATCCCGCGCGCTTTATGTAAATAAGTCTCGACATGAATTGGTTAGGTACCGAGGTAATCCTGCCGAATAATGTTTGGCCGAATATTCGGTTCGGTAAAAGTTTTACCGAACTTTCGGCTGAATATTCGTATTCGGTGAAATCCATATTCGGCCCATCTCTAATGTAGATGACGGTAATATTCTAGGAATTATCGGGTCCAGGACCACCATTACCTTACTATAAGGTATGAATGGCATTTTTTGTTCTTTATCAGTTATATATTATAGATAAGATTACGATGTAGGCGCAGAGGGAGGGCAGCCCCCGCCCGCTGTGGCAAATCGCAGGCATCTGGGCGAGCCGTAGAGGCTGAGGCTGGTCGGCGAAGGCGACCAATTAGCCAAAGCTGCGGAGGTGAGCATTAACATTTTCTATCATAACTTATTTATGTTATGATAGAAAATGTTGTATTCAGAAAAATTATCATAAAATTGTTATAGATTTCGGTACGTCAAGAAAGTTGTTCACCGCACGCTGGTGTTTCAAGCGGCTTGAACGGGACATATTACAAGCCACCACCAGCGTTCGTGGGTATGGCTAGAAAATAGGCAAGTTTCGGTCCTGGCCACCCCTGGTGACGAAGGCAATAGAACCGCTCTGTTGGAAAGGGGGGTTTACACGCTCTTCCCAGTGGACCAGCAGTCCCTTCGATCATTCCCCGGCATTGTTGAAATGAGAACGGTAGAAACTGTATCCAGCTGTCAGCCGCGGTATAACCACCATCTCGTTTACGCCAGGCGTAATATACCCAGACTGGCAACGAGGAGCAGTCAACGTTTACATGTTGAAGATCATGAAGAAGAATAGTGTGCTTAGAAGAATATATTGCCCCTGCTGGGAGCTGACTAATCATACATGACAAACCGACTTCAAAAAAAGGTGGTTCTCTATTCGATAATGTTTTTTTGTTTGTCAATTCAATTGTGAACTGATTTTAACGATTCTCTTTTTATTAAATAGATTATACTTTTAGAGGTCCAAAAGTGGCTATGAAAAATTCCAACCCTAAATATGGGGAATATAGGTAATGGACTTTTAAATGTATCTATTTAGACAACATCTTAGTTACTTGAGCTTTTGATATCCTAATAAAAAAAACAGGTATAATAAAATAATTTCCACATAGCTACTAAATTTGGGGCTGCGATTATTTAATAGCTCCAACTTGAAGCTGTTAAGTGAAAATTATTGCATTTGTTTATTTTAAGTTCGACTTTTTACAAACGCACCCTTAAAAATTTAGTTTAATTTTTAAGGGTGCGTTTGCAAATCGGGCAAAATTATGCTGTTTTTCGGTACATTTTGTGACAAAACTAAACCAAATCAAACATAGCTAATAACTACCACGTATAGAACGGTTCTTCATCTTCAAATGGTAGTAACTTTTTTGTTGAAAATAATAGTTTTTTATATTGTAAAAACGATCTTCTAGCCATTTCCTACTAAATTAACGATACCGGCTCATGTTTAGGTACATTTTTGTTCTTTTATCAACATGTATTAAGATTTCTAAAAATACCATAAGTAGGCAGACATATTCAATAAAAAATAGTGGTGTTTACTTTTTATCAAAATGTCACAAATAGTCGTAAAAAAAAAACTGATGCCTATTTTTTCACATATTTTGCTAATACGGATGAATCATAACATATTGCAATAAGGGTTATTTTATTTTTGGTGCCTGTTTTGATTTGTTGTACAAAAATTTCGGTGAAACCACAGTGCAGTCCGCGCTCGGCCGCCGTCGTGAGTGGATACTGTATCGCCTGCCTGATTGCAGCAGCTGAAAAAGATCGCTGTACATACACAAAATATTCATACTCCATCAAGTCCGGGGTAAGTTCTCATCATAACTAACAAAACGAGCCCAACTCGTCACACCTAGTTCTACTCGTCCAGGAGTTCTAGTAGTAGTCAACAAAGTACACCATGAGGTCTCTCCATCAAGCCCGGGGGTTAGGTCTCATCGTAACTAACAAAACGAGCCCAAACTCGGCACACCTAGTACCTACTACTCGTCGAGTAGCTGTCACCGAAGTATACCTTCAAGTCACTTCACCAGGTCCGGAGCTAAAGTCTTATCATAACTAACAAAACCAGCCCAAAGTTCACAGCCACCATCTCACTGCTAGTAGAGGGCTTCTAGTGCCTAGCAGTATCTGGAGCAGCTATTCGTATTTCGTATTTAAGTATATTTTTGTAGGTATAAGAAATGTGAAAAAAATATCAATGTTTCAAATTATCAAAATGTTTTTACTTGATTACGATTCCCGCACCCGCAGCTAACCGTGCGTACACTTGTGTGTGTGACCCGTGTCAATGTAATAGTTCGATTCTATACCTATCAATTTTGCAAACTTGATTTTTTATTATGTGTGAAAAATTTTTATTACGTGGTAGAGCCATGCTGCAGCTATATTAGTAGTATAGTTGTAGTACGAATGGGTCGGCTCGACCGGGGAAGGACCACGCTCTCACAGAATACCAGCGTAAAATAGCAGCTTAACACTGCTGTGTTTCGTATGGTGAGTGTAGAGAACCGGAGACCCTTTTTACTGGAAAAGAGGTATTCCATCTTAGTCCTCACGGGTGACAACGCATCTGCATTTTGATTCTTTATTGAAGACAGATGTAGATGTCTATGGGTCACAGCAACCACTTACCATCAGGTGGACTGTGTGCTCGTTTGTCACCCTATCCTATAAAAAAAAAAAAAACGCGTCCTTAATAGTAGCACTTTAGGAAGTGAGTAAGAGATGCTAGACATAAAATCGGATTTATGTAGTATCCTAATTCAACATAATGATTAAATGCATGCACTGATGTTTTAAATGCCATTATTTAATTTTAAAAAACATAAAATTATTGTACACTTCAAAGCTCTAAAACAAGGCATGTTATAAATGATGGTTTTAAAGCTTAATTATTAGAGATGGGCCGAATATGGATTTCACCGAATACGAATATTCGGCCGAGTTCGGTAAATCTTTTACCGAACCGAATATTCGGCCGAACATTATTCGGCAGGATTACCTCGGTACCTAACCAATTCATGTCGAGACTTATTTACATATTTACATAAAGCGCGCGGGATTAGAGCTGGACCCTGCCCCTCGCTCCCCCGCCACACCCGACATGTTATTGCATCATATAGTACTGAGGTAATTGCCGGCACATGCTTATGTTTTGACTGTTTTTGTGAGAAAAATAGTGTTTCGTTGTATTATTCTTAGTGAAAATTGATAATTATATGATAAAAAAGAGTGGCAGGAGGAGATCTACTATTTGGACTTATTTTAGAGAAACTGGCGACCAAAGTAAAGTGAAATGTACTATTTGCGAAAACCTGTGCATCAGGCAGGCTCAAATATACAAAATATTGAAACAACACAGCATGAATGTGAAGTAGCACAGGTCACCCAACCCTCTACCACTGGTGCTCAATCTACAAATACCAAAACCTGTCCAACCACTCAAACTACACTAGAAGATTCATTTATCTACCAACTTCAAAAAGGAGGAGGTACATATTCAATTTGACTGTATGTTCTTTTTTTTTTGTGTGTTACCTCATAACTTTTTTCTAGGTGAACCGATTTTGATGATTCTTTTTTTATTTGTAAGCTGGTGCTTCTCATGTGGTCCCATATAAATTCGATCAAGGTCTGACCAATAGTTTTTGAGTTATCCTTAATAATTTATATTGATGTCGGTTGTACAAAATTTTTAATTTTAAGTTATTTCCAAGTGGCGAATCGACGACCCCAGATCACATCCAACTAATTCAATTGCTGAAATGATAGCAATAGATAACCAGCCAATTTCTATAGTCGAAGATAAATGCTTTAATCGGCCGGCTCATGCAGTTGGTAAAGCCCAAATACCAAATACTAAATATATATGTGAAACAGTGATTCCACAACTGTATGAAAAATTGAAAAGCACTATTCAAGGTGAGCTATTTAATTCCAAATGTCTATCGGCTACATCTGACATGTGGACAAACATGTTCGTACATTTCAATACAGTGGACATTTTGAGTACCACTTTACGAATGTTCGGTGATTTAGCCGAATCTTCGTCCGAATACGAATATTCGGTAAAGCTGCCGAATATGCCGAATACCGAATATGAAACGAATATTTGGCCCATCTCTATTAATTATTTCAGTATCACATATAAATAACAATAACTTAGGTAGGTATCAAAATATTATTATGCAAACACCAATATAATTGACAAACAATAATTGTCTTTAAAAGCCCAAGCATGTTAATAAAGTTCTATGCTCGCTTCTTCTTTTTCCTATTCTTGTTCTTGCTAGTCTTATCATTATTCCAGTACCAGAAGAGTTGCAATACCAAAGCTGCATTAGCAGCAGTAGACACACAATATGTAAGTATCATAATGAAGTCTCCAGTCTCTTGAATAGATGTAAATATTCTTGCAATGCTTCCACCAAACAACAACAAACAGGTGACAGCTGACAATTGGCCTGTACTACCATTTATGTAGTTTGTAATTACTTGAATCGCCTGAAATAATAAAACTCATAAAATTTTTATTAACAAGTCCTACACAGCCTTACTCATAAAAATCTACAATAGAAAGAGACTGGTATAAAGATAATAAAAACTTAATTTAAGTAAGCAATAATGATTTTAAGTAAGGCCAATAGAATGACATAAGTTTTCTATTTTCTATTGTGATAATTAACTTCATCTTTGCACTTTTTGCACCTCTTTAATTTCATATAGCAATTGTAAAAAAAAAATTCTTTTGACTACCTTTGCAACAACAATTATGGGCACATTCAATGCTTGCATTAACCATAAAACATCTTTGGGTGTATAATCACTGACAAGTATTGAAACAACTCCAATGTAAATAGCTAAAAATAATCCTGCTTTTATTGAACTTCCTCCGTAATGTAGTACTAGAGCTGCAATAATTGCCGTTTGAATAGCAAGAAATGTTCCTTCACCCCAAGCACTGTAAGATATAACTTTAATTAATAAATATATATTTTTAATTTAACAATTTATTTTATTTTAATCCATTGACCCATTGACACTTACCTAAAAGGAAAATTCATAACATAACTATAGGCAAAATTAGCTGTAATGGCAAATAGTTCCAAATATACTCCATAAACATTGATACCCGCAGCACTTTTACTACCAAGTATTTTCAATATTTGTGGAACTTTCACTAATATAGATCCAGCGATTATTCCAATTCCAAGACCTTTGCTCAAAGTGCTTTTGAAACATGGGACTAAAATTAAAAATAATATTAAAAACACAATGTTAACAAATACCAGGAGTAAGTTTTAATCAAAAATCAAAGAAATTTGTGTTGGTTTCATTCAGTGGTTGTGAGTTGTGATAGCTTATTCATTCTAATATATCTTTAACTTAGCTCTAGGAGGAAAGAGGTCAATGTATCTTCAATTTGAACAACGGATTTTGAAGGTTACACCCGTTAAACAACCTACCCCTAACAACCCTTCTGGGACCGTCAGGTAAAAAGTAACGTATCACGTGTTACTCACCGTCAAGAAAATTATATTTGAGAAAATACTGGTCGTAGCATTTTTCTGACAAAATCGATAAAAGTAAACCTTTTATAAAGTCTTCCATTATTTTTATTTCGCTCAATAGTTATGAAGTCGATGTTTAAATAATAAGTTAATTCATTTACATCTAGAATTTTCTAAAATAACTTGATTTTTAAATCAAGACCGCATTATGTGATAATACAAAGTGATTACATCAACAGGGAAGATTACACTCCCTCGGTTACACGGCGATCCAACGACTATTCCCAACTATTCCACGTTAACTTCACATTCACACGTTCCATGACAAGCGACATCACAAATTACAATTTGTGACAACATCAACATCAACAACTGTCAATGTCAAATTTCAGATCAGAGATATTATTGTTGTTGTTACGATTCACCAATTAAACAGTAAAGATGTTGGACTATACAGTCTAGTCTAAATTGTATTTTGTTCAAAAAACTCTTCACATTATGCTGATACGTCAAATAATGAAGTACCTGGGAGATTTTGATGAGAGCCTAGCTGATAGTTGTTGAATAGTTAATAAAAAACCTGAGATTTATAACACTATAGTAGCATTTGTAAGATCATCTCCATATAGCTTGATTAGAATGACAGCTGTCATTCTGATGTGACTAGTGCTGAGAACATTAAATCGATACATCGATAAAGTATTCATAAATATTAATAACAAATATGCACCCAATACTTATTTTAACCAAGTATTTAAACATTGGGACTCATTTTGGGCTAATAAAAAAAATAAAACAAAATTAGCAATAATAAATTTATTGACACAAGGGTGTACATCCTAAGTCACAATCATCATCATCAGAATCAGAGTCACTGGAACAATGTTCGAAAGTAATTATTAATTCCTGATCACACAAATAATCAAAGCGGACATCACGTTGCCAATCTTCTGTGATAATTCTTCACGTTTTATCGACCACCTTCTTCCAATCATTTGGTGTTACATGTTCACATGCATTGTTCAGCAAATTTAACATTTTATTTACCGTGAACGGTGGGGTAGTGTTGTGTCTTGCTGCATGACCTAAAACGAATACAATGAGTTAATTTTTTTTTAGTGATGCACTAATTAATCAGCTTCATTTAATATTTAAATGTAATACCTTTAACTTGCGCCCAAATTAATTCTATTGCGTTATACTAGCAATGATACGGTAGCAGGCGGATAACGGTATGTCCCTTTTCTTTTGCCATCTCATCCAAAACATATATTGGCATTTAGGGCTTGTGTATTCCCACTAATCGCAAAAGTTCTTTTTTCAACGCAGTGCCGTCGGCTTGTACTCCATTGGTTTGCAACCACTAAATTATTTCATTCTTCCGGTTATTCGCTGTCGGAGCCTTATTTTTTTGAACTGAATGATAGGGTGCAGTGTCCATTAGTATCACATGGGGTTCATCTAAATTATTTAGAAGTTTTATAAACCATTCTTCGAATTTTTCAAAATTCATCTCTTCGTGGTACTCCGTCGTCTTGACAGACTTGAATGCCAGTAAACAATTTGGTACAAATCCAGACGAGGTACCAGCATGGCAAATTATTAACCTTTGACCTTTGCCCTCAGGTACCTTGGTAGACGATTCGGGTTTATCATCAGTTCAAGTTTTAGAAACCGTGTGGTTTGCATTCAGCCATGTTTCATCCAGGAACACCACTTTATCTCAATTATCAATATGTATCACTTTTCCTAAAAAATCAATGAGTGCAAGAGCAATGTTGTTACGTTCCATAATAATTTTTCTTTTGTTACTCTTTTTATAATCGAATCCATTTTTTTAATATGGTTGATAAAGATTGTAGGCTCCCACTGAACATATTTGCATCTTTCCGAGAAACTGCTAATTTTGTTAATGTTGGCAGCTCTTTACGTGTGTTGTATCCGTAGATGTGATTACGAATTGCTGCAGCGTCGAAATCGTCTATGTCAGTTACAGGGCAACGTTTCTTTCTCTTTTTATTTGGAGTAAGATAACTTATTCTCCTCCGTTGATGTATCTCCAAATTTTTCTTTGCTGATTCACAGTAGTCACAGTAGCTCTTCCAATTCCAAGAGCCTCAGCAACTCTGTCACACACTTGTGACACTGGCAACAGCGGTCCGCCGTTTTGGTATTCACGTTCAAAATAGTCACGCAAACGAATCACAAACTCGCGAGATTCGCTATTTAAAACAGTTTTTCTGGTTCTTTTTGGCATTGTAACAACAAAAATACAAAACAAAAAAACAAAATAGGAACAACAAATATTCAAAATAACGAAATAAACGAAAACTGGGGAACACAAAGCGTATACAAGGCGTCTGGCGTCGGCACTCGTACTGACTGACGCTCAAACAAACAAAATGGCGGCACAATGTGCTCAGTGTTACCAAAATTAAAAAAACGAACGCATGATTATTTTTTTGAAAGGAAACATTTTTTCTGAAACAATAATTAAAATAAATTTATTTTAATTTAATAAATTCACATTTGTCGATTTGTCCCATCTCTAACATTTTTGCAACTTGGGGTAACCTTGTAAGGTGGTAGTAAATTATTAGGCTTATTTTTTGTGATAATGAATTTTAAAGCCGAATTTATGTGTTATGCAAGTTTTTAAGTGAAGAACTGTCATCAAAATATTGTTCACTCGCCAGAATTTTTTTTACCAATATTTTTTTAAAAATTAATTCCAATATTAATCAAATCACTCGTTACGTTGGACGCTACTACAAAGTTATGCCGTCTCTTTTGATGACAGCTGTCATTCTAATCAAGCTATATTTAAAGAGCTATAATAGTTTACATGGGCAGACATTTTATACACAAAATCGCATCGCTTTTACGTATCAAAATCCACTCTAAACCAATATTCAAGCGATAAAACAGACGCACGAGGAATCCACAGGCAGTCACGTACCCGCCAAAAACTAATTCTGAGTTAAATACATTCAAAGAGTATTGTTATGTGCGAGGTGAGTAAAAATCCCAATTAGGGAATAATAGATGTATTCAAAGTGTATAATAATTGTCGTACACAGGAAGATGTATTTCAGACGTATTGTGATTCTTTCACGCGTACAAAATCGCTAGGCTTCTTTCGTGAGGTCCTTAATAATTGCAGATGTCGTTGGTCGATTGTTCGTATTCGCTTCCCGAAGTAGAGTTCACTTTCACGTCCCCGAAACAATAATTCTTGGATCGCCAGCGTACGCTTTTATACCCATTATGAGAAATTAACAGAAGGTTAATAGCGATATATAGATATACAGGGTGGTCCAAACAGTGAGGTTATAAATTTTTTTTTGATTCCTCACACCTAGGGGTCAGGTTAGCAAAAATAACATCCAGTGTCTTTACTTATTGTTTAAAATTTATTGACAACAAAATTGCCGGCAAACTTCTTGAACATTGACCTTGACTGCGCAGAGTCGGTTTTACATACAAAAATGCGTGCGCAAACCTTCCCCCACTACGCTTATTGTTCAAGATGTTTGCCGGGAACTGGACAAATGATTTCAAGATTCATACTAAAACTAGTAAATAATTTAAGATAAATTTATTTAAAGTAAATTTTCGAAATGGCGGCCATTAACTTCGATACACAGTCTACATCGTCTTAAAAAAAATTGCTTTTAGTCTTCGAAAAGCATTCGTATTTTCTTTGATTTTTTCTGCGCACTGTCTCAATTTTCCCCTTAATTCATTTTCCGAATTAATTTCTCTAGCATACACCATCTCTTTGTAGAATCCCCAAATAAAAAAATCTATAGGGTTTAAATCTGGTGAGCGTGCAGGCCATTCGATTGGCCCTGCACGCCCAATCCACCTTCCTGGGAAAGTTCTGTTGAGGTGCTCCCTCACTTGTCTTTCAAAATGGCAAGGAGCACCGTCATTTTGAAATATCATATCCCTCCTCGTTTGTAAATTAACTTCAAACAATAAACCATTTAGGTTATTTTGTAGAAAGTTCAGGTACTGGGACCCGTTCAACCTAGCCGACAATTCAAAGGGCCCAATCATTTCTCCATTTGTGACTCCTGACCACATGTTGATACTAAATCTGTTCTGAAAATTTGACTGCCTTGCTTTTTTTGGGTTTTCAATGGCTCAGCTATGATAATTATGAATGTTAAAGACGCCAGTCCTTTCAAACCGGGATTCATCCGTCAAGAGTATCTTGTAAAAAAAATCCGGGTCTTCCGCAGATCTTTCCAGCATTATTTGGCAGAAAGCAACACGCCTTGGATAGTCTGCGTCGTTAAGTTGTTGAACACGCTGAATATGAAACGCGTGATATCCCTCTGGAAAAAAAATTATTAGTATTTTTATTGTAGGTTGTCATTGTACGCAATACTAGAGGTACGTACCGATAGAGCACGTGAACGTGAAACTAAAAGTTGGGATTCGCTAGAGTGGCGTCCTAGCGCCTATTTTGAATTACGAGCGCTTGTTTAAGGGTCCTCTACATTTCTCTTTTACACGCACACACAACACATTAGACATCGACAATTGACAGTAAATTAAATGAGTGTGATTTGAAATGGCAGTGCAGCAATGTGTTGGGATTTTGAATAAAGAGGTCTACAAAATAATAAAATGCACTCATCTGATTTCAGTATTCTTAAACTGAAGTCCTTGGGATTCAGTCCTTCTCGTAATCGCTCGTGAACTAGTAGAAGGGTCTCTTTCTACTTCTTCAATGATTACATCTCTTCTTTCTGGATCCACTCTGGGTAGTCCCTCGCGACGTTGATTACGCCCAGAACGCGTCCAGCCATCAGGGTTACGTGGGTGTTATCAAAACCCTGTAGCTCGGGTATTGCTCTAACACTTCTCTCGCCGCTCAAGTTGCTCTCGATAAAGCCGTGCCGCTAATGCGCCGTTTCCTTGGGCAACGCCATGCATCTCTGCGTATTGACTGAGAGAATAACTCATTGCTGAAAGTAATCCAAATCACTAAGCAACTCAAGGTCCATAAAACAAGCACAGGTCTATCGTAAGGCAAATCAAGAATCCGGGAAACAAAGCGAAGGTAGTAAAATAAGAGATCCAAATAAACGTAAACGTGAGTAGTGGTTGCGCAGGAAAGCAGTGAACGACTGGCGGGACCGAGCGAGGTGAAAAAGGGACGCGGTCGGTGTGGCGCGGGGCGCGGGGTGCGGCCTGGTAACAAAATGGAGCGCAAAGCAGGAATGTTTACCTGAGCCTTTGTTTAAAATTCCTTTGTGTGTTTGTGACTGAATGTGCTATCATTTAGTTTGAGTGAAATAAAAAAAATGTAGTTTGTAGTAAAATGATACCTTAATAAATGTCACGTTTTAACAATAAGTAGTTTTCTTTGCTAACCTGAAGCATTTACTATCTTAGTTTAGCCCTAGAAATGATAAAAGATTTTTTAAATCAAATTAACTATTCAGGTAGTTTCCTGCCTGAGTAACTTCAGAAGTCTGTAACAGAAGAACTGGCCTATTAAGTGTCATTTTTTTAATGTTATTATGAAAGATTAAGGTACTGCCAAGTTTTTAAAATTAATTAGAAAGTATGAAATCATTTATTACTACTTTTCGTTTAATGTTGAAAATTCAAGCCCCACTCTCCTGACTGAAATTTTTTAAGTTTCGATTAAAATTATTGTATCTTCGGTGAATGTTAGGAAGCTAATTATTTTATGCATAATAGGGCAACTCATAAGGATCATGCTACAAACAAAAAAACTTGGGAAAAATTTCACAATTACATTTTTTTTTAATGTTAGGCTGTTTAGGGTGAACATTTTCAAAAAAAGGATAAAAAAAATCATAACTCGAAAACTACAAAAAATCGCGGAACATACATAGGGTATTTTCGGATACCCCTAGGTGTGAGGAATCAAAAAAAAAAAATTATAACCTCACTGTCTGGACCACTCCGTATATACCTTTAGGCACGACCACCATATTCGGCCGCCAGATCCCATGGGAAACGACGGCCAAATACCTAGGGGTTACATTCGACCATGGTATGACCTTCGAGAAACATATTCGCACTATCCGCAACCGTGCCAAATTCATCACTAGTCACCCCCACCCGCTAGTAAACAGCAAGAGCAAACTGTCTCTAAGACACAAGCTCCACCTTTACAAAGCTTGCGTAAGATCTATCATGTTCTATGCAAGCGTAGCTTTCGCGCAAGCTGCCCATCGAAATTTGTACGACCTCCAAGTCTTCCAAAATAGATTTATCCGCATAGCCACCAGAGCTCGGTGGTACCAGCGAAGCTCCGACTTGCACAAAGACAGTCAACTCCCGACAATCTCTGAATATTTCAAGGAAATGTCTGGGCCTTCCAGTTCCGCTAGATTCCGACGACCCAAATGTCGCCGGCCAGTCACACACAAACACTACACATTCACCCAGTGCCACAAACACTGTTAGGACAACGGATGGGACGCAGTGAGTCCGCTGATGGGCACGCCACACACCCCTTCACACCGCGTACACACACCCGCGTCTCTGGGCAATTCTCATTGCCTAGAAAATTGAACGATACGAGTTAGCCGTCAGAGCTGGGGCCCGCCACCCTTGTTCAGACGGCGGTTAGACAATTCATCCATGTCATGAGGTGCGTTCAATTGTTGCATGAGCAAACTTTCTATTTGAAAATTAGAAAATTAATGAAGTGTCATCAGCAAATACCCCCCTACTACGTAAGGTAAGTCATTAATTTATACAAGAAACAGAAAGGGGCCAAGAATTGAGCTCTGAAGCATACCCATTTGTACTATCGACCCGGAAGAGCTCATACTATTAACTTTTTGCGTTCTGTTACTTAATTATGAAATAATTAATTTAAGAGCATCACTTCTTACACCGTAGTTTTGAAGTTTCCTGATTAATGTATCATGGTGAACACAATCGAAGGCTATGGATAGGTCACAGAATATACCCAAAGCATCCTGTGAATTCTCCCATGCATTGAAGATATATTTAATAAGCTCAACACCAGCATCATTTGTAGCACGAACCCTTGTGAAACCGAATTGATTTTTATGTAGTAAATTATTTACATTAAAAAAAAACCACATTTGATGAAGAAAAAGTGTCGGCAGTACAGAAATAGGTCTAAAATTGGCGGGGTCTAATGTTCTACAGAGAGAGATAAACTGCTTTAAACCGGCTCGGCCAGTGCTCATACTCAGGGTTATGTAAAAAATAATAAGTGTCAAATTTGGTTTTTAAAGAATAATTCGTATCAAATGAAATATAAAAACGTGTAAATATGGTTTACTAATACCTACGTAGATTTAAATCTTATCGAGGTTGCCGCAAGAGATACCCGTGATTTTGTATATAAAATTAATAATTTGTTTGATTTCTTACACTCAAGTACACTGCGATCTCCTAATAAATATAAAAGAGCTTTTCAATGCGATAGTTATCAGATTAAGTTTTTAGAAGAAATGTTAACATTTTTCAGGAACTTAAAATCAATAAGAAGTGATAGGCAGAAAGACGTTACAAATAGCATGAATTTCATTCACGGATTTCAAGTATCTATAAAATCTTTAATAAAACTTCATGGAGAATTAAAATTAGAAGAAATTAAATTAATTTATATTTACGAGACGTCTCAATCAAGATTGTCTCGAAAATTTCTTTGGAAAAGTCACACAGGCGGGTTGTAACTGCTATGACCAACGTGTCGACTAGTTAGTACTGCCTTCAATAAGATGTTTATAACCAATATCTTAAGAAAACCTCAAAATACTAATTGCGAATACGATTTCGATATGTTACTTATAAAACCAGACGATTGTCTTATTTTAATACACCATCACCGCAACCTGACGATGTTACTGCCCCTGTGTTAACAGTAGGAGCAAATGATTATCGATTTGATTTACCAGAAAAAAATGGTTTAGTCTATGTGTCGGGATATTTGTATAGAGAATGTTGTCTCGAACACCACAAATGTGAAAAAATAAAACTGTACGTTAATAGGATCTGAACAACCTATAAATATGGGAAAAGATTATTTTTTCAGCCATTACAAGGATTTTAATAAAGACAGTGTTCAATCGGGTTTTTTTAATAATACTTCGTGACAATTTTATCCCGTTTTGTTGAATTGCTTGAGCAAAAATTTCGCGAATATTTTGACCTCGAAAGAAACATTGTAAATATTGGTAGTAAAATATTAAAACGTGTGCAAGAGTTTATATTTGTTATGAAATGCGAGTGCATTCCAAAGATTATTAAAAAAAACTTTACATTAAATTTAGAATTTACTTTTTAATTAAAATCCACAACGAATTGTTGAAGGACAATAATTATACAAGTAAAATATTGAGAATACGTAGTTTGTAAGAAAATATTATATTGAATAAAACTACTTTTATGGATTTTATTGCGTTTAATTATACTTATTTTTAAATTCCCGACGTTTCGGGTGCTTTCCAGCACCCATGGTCACGGAGGACTGAGTTGATTGATGTCCCGATGTCAGAAAACATCCTAATTTCAATAGAGAGGGAGGCTGGGTACTACTACCTGCTTGGGATCCTGTAATTAATAAAATTTAAACTTAATCCAAGCATGCAAGACTGCAAGATCAAGACACAGTAAGTTCATTCTGCGTAGATCGGACCAAAACTAAATATTAAAAAGCTGAAGGTACTCCGGGTTAACTCTGACATCGGGACGTCATCACCTCAGTCCCCTGTGACCATGGGTGCTGGAAAGCACCCGAATCGTCGGGAATTAAAAAAAAAGCTAAATTATACGCGATAAAATCCGTAAAAGCAGTTTTATTCAATGTGTAGTGTTCGCGTAAATATAAGAAACCATTATAAAATATTATATCTTAAGTATCTATTAAAATGCTGATAAACGTTTTGTTTATTTAATTTATCCTCCTGTGCCAACCCTACCAAAATAGGTAAAAATTTTGACAGCTCCTTAGAAGCTTTGCCTCTGTACAGTTTCTTTACACATGTGGCAGTATGTAAGTGTGATGGAACGAGGGAGTTTTGGCGGGAACTTGATCGGTGGCGGTTTGCTGCTCCTGTATTATTGTTTAAATAATGGTTTGAAGTGGATTTTGATATGTGAAAGTGGTGCGATTTTGTGTATTAAGTGTCTGCGCATGTGAACTTTTAGTGGAAACGGTGACACAAGTGCTCTGATGTGATTCTCAAGACAAGGTGTCTGTCTGCTCCTTGAGATACCATCGCCAACTGTCAGCTGTCTGCTGACTCAAGTTGCCGTCAAAATCTCCCAAGGGCTGCACAATGTGACGCATCAACATATTGTGAAGCAGTGTACTATGAAGGATAATTAGACATTGTAACTTCAGGCTCAGAAGGGCTAGAACCCAGAGCCGTAAAGCCAGTTATAAAGAAATGTGATGGAACGAGCTACTAGTTAGTCTGCAATTTTTGAATCCTGGAAATGTGAGATGGAACAAATATTAGGAACAAAAATAAAAAGTTATAATTATAAACCATTTGTAAGTGACGATGAAAAAAGAGATCATTTTCTAAGATACGCTAAAAATGTAGTTAAAAGAGTTAATGAATGGAATTGGTGCGAGCATGAAATTTATCGATTAATAGATAGAGTAACATAAAGGGAAAAGACGTAAATGACGAGAATTGGCATGAGAACTTAAAAAAATGTAATAAATAAAGATTAAAAAAATGTATACAAAGATAACAAAAAAATAATACAAAGAATAAAAGATCCTGCATAATAAATAGCAGCAGTTTAAAAAGTTATAATCTAACCTAACCTTTTTTTTTCGTGGGGTAGTCCTCATGGATACCTTCCGCTGCGGGAGCAAGGAAATGGTTATGCCAGACTCCTACCGGCTAAAACCCCACGGTGGTCACCATCAGCGTATACGAGGGGTCCCGGGATCTCTGTTCGGAACGCAACCGGGGCCCCTCCATCGCTTTGCTACACTTATAGCACGTCCCGGGGGCAGTACTTGCTGCCCCCAGCACCCTCGCAATGCTATCACGATGTCTCGAGACCACTTCCGAGTCATCGTTCGAGGCCCCCGCCCCGAGCGTCTGCAACCCCGGAGGCCCCGTTTCTGGTAGGGGAACACCGTTTTCAAGAGGAGGACCGTGACGAACGCCTTGGCGACGTCGTCTCCGCGCGGGATCCGCCCTCTCCCGATCTTGCTCAGAAGCCTCCTTCTGAATCATAACAGATTCACAGAAGGTGGCTACGGCCTACGGCCCTCCACGCCGAATCAGCATCGCCGACACGACTGCTGGCAGGGAGAGGTTCCGTCCGATGCGGTTCACCAGGATCGTCCGCTCCCGTTCCCACGCTGGGCATACTGCGAGCGTATAGGAAGCGAAGTCCTGGTCCCGTCCACCACAGTGGAAGCAGTTCGCCGTCGCCTCACGTCCGATCGTACACAGATAAACACCGAAGCACCCATGCCCGGTAATTATCTGTGTAAGTCTGTAGGTGAGTCTTCCTGCTCGTCGCTGCATCCAGGCTTCGAAGACCGGCAGGATTGCTCCAATGACGCGTTTGCGTTCATAGCGCTCCTCGAGAGGAGTGCGTCATGTCGCCAGGGCGTTTTGTCGTTCCTGCCGTTTAATTGATTCGAGCGCCTCTTCTGGCTCACTACCACCGCTCTGGCGGAGGGCACGGATTCGGACGTACACCCTTGCGTCCATTTCAGCCAGTATATCTAGTGGTGGAAAGCGAGCCAGGATTGTCGCCGCCTCGAAGGATATGGTGCGGTATCCTCGTACGATCCGTATGGCCATCCTCCGCCGGACACTGTAGATTTTAGTTCTACAGCGTCGGATGGCCAGCCTTTGTGCCCATACAGAGCTACGGACCGTATAACTCCCGCATAGAGGCGACGTACTTCCTCCGTCGGTACCCCTAGATTGGACAGCAGTCTATGCATAGCACCCGCCACCCTTTCGATCCGGGGGACTAGGCTCGAAATGTTCTTCAAAGCCCCAGCGGCTGTCCAGGTGGAGGCCTAGGTACTTCATGTACCTCGCCACTCTGACTTCGGACTCACCCTCGCGGACGCACGAGTCGGGTGGTTCCCTGCCCCGTGGTAGTTTATGGAACCATAGGGCCTCGGTCTTGTGAGGCGCTATTTCTAAACCTAACTCATGGATTTTGGCGAAGACGACTTCCACCCCAAGCTCGGCGAGCTCCTTGGCCCTCTCGAAAGTTATTCCGCTGGCGATCACCAAGGTGTTGTTGGTATTGCACACGATATTTACGCCAGCGGGAAGGTCGACTCGCAGAACCGCATCGTATGCGAGGTTCCACAGTAGTGGACACAGCACCGAGCCCTGTGGAACCCCACGTTTAATCTCCCTCCGGATCTTTCTACCATCTTGCCCCATGTACAGAATGTACCTGTCGCGCAAGTAGTCCCCAATAATACCTTGCAGGCAGGGGGCACCTGATGATGTGCCAGTGCCCTCCTGATTGCGTCTCAGGGTAGAGTTAAAGGCGTTGACGATATCAAGACTTATCGCCAACGCCACGCCACCCTGTGATACTGTTTGTTCGGACAGGGAGCGGACGCGCATAATCGCATCTACAGTGGAACGCTTCCGTCGGAACCCAAACTGGCTGTCAGCGAAATCGGGTCCGACGCGCGACAGATGCCCGCTGAGCAGAGTGGCAACTATCCTCTCGAACAATTTGCCAATCTCGTCCAACAGGCATATGGGGCGGTACGCAGAGGGAGAATCAGCGGCCCTGCCCTCCTTTTTCAAGAGGACCAGCCTTGCCTCTTTCCAGGCTGTAGGGAACGTGGCACACCGCAGACAGCTGGTAAACAGCTGCCTGAGCCTGTCCCCCAGGGCAGCCAGACTCAACACTAGGGCCCGGCCCGGGATTCCGTCGGGCCCCGGTGCTGTGTTCCGGACTTTTAAGCAGTTAACGGCTCAGTCCAGCTCCTCGACGGTCACCCCCATCTCATCTTGCCACTCCCATGAAGACGGCAGGTGACCTGCGGGACTTGACCGGTCCTCTGGGAAGAACGTGCTGATCACCCTTACCAGAAGATCCGGATCGATTCTCTGTCAGAGGGGGCGACCAGGGTCGGAGCTTACCCAGCACCATCCTGTATGGGTGCCCCCAGGGATCTTTGTTGAGTCCCTCCATAAGCTCTTTCCAGGATCAAGACCTGGCGTTGGTAATGGCGATTTGCAACGCCTTTGTAGCCGCTCGGTATGCCCCGAAGTGTCTGGCTGTCTCCTCAGGCGGAGCTCGCCATCTTCTCCTTCGGGCTCTAGTGTACTGGCGCCGACACCGCAAGCAGAGTGCACGGAGCCGTGCAATTTCTGCTGACTACTAGTATACTGCTTTGGTCTTGGGCATCGACAGGGCGCAATTTTGCGCCATCGTACCCCGACACCAGTTCGCTTCCACTTCAGGATCGGACTGAACCTCTTCGGAGTTTTCTGCCCAGGACACGACGATGGCGGCGGTTTCGTGCTTGTCTCAGTGGAGCCACTTGAGACATCAACACCGCGGTGGGCTGCTCTCTCGGCGACTGGGGTTACTGTCGGGCTGTCGAAGTGCGACATCGAATACGATGTGGCGGTGGTCAAACAATGTGACCGCCTCCTCCGCCACTCGCCAGCCCGACAGCATTTGCATTGCAGGAGGAGTTGCCTACGTAAGATCCACGATGGAATCCCCTGCCACCGCACATAAGTGCTAACGGACCCCTGATTCATTAATCGGAGGTCCAGCCCAGCCGCCCATACCATCACTGTCTCTCCCTTGGGATCGTCTCTGGAGTTGCCCCAAGCCCTTGTGTGGGCGTTAAAATCTCCCAGAGCGATCAACGGACGAGGTTGACATTCGCGAACACAATTCGCCACCTCGTCTAGGTACGCCTCGGAGGCCGATTTGTCACCGAACCAGCGAGGATGGTCGGGGACGGCATAGGGCTCCGCTACTACTGCAAGGGCAACCCGCCACTCCGTAATGATTTGCATAAGCAGATACTGCGCATTGCAGCACTGGTTCAGATTGCCCTGGAGGACTTTGAGGGAGGCGAATTTATAACTTAGCCACCTCCATAGCCGAGCTAATACTCGGTGCAGCGACAGAAGTCTTTGTGGCCGCCTAAAAAAGGTAACCGCTCTGATCCGTCCAACTATACAGGCTTATCGCCATCACCTCCTTGTTCTCGAAAATAATGGAGTCCATTATTAACTGCCAGCTCATGCGGTACCTTGAGGAGCACCAGCTGATTAGTGACTGCCAGTACGGTTTCCGTCGGGGTCGCTCAGCTGGTGATCTTCTTGTTTACCTGACACATAGATGGGCGCAGGCGATCGAGTCCAAGGGGGAGGCATTGGCCGTTAGTTTGGACATAGCGAAGGCCTTCGATCGGGTCTGGCACAAAGCGCTTCTTTCGAAGCTCCCTTCCTATGGGCTTCCCGAGAAAATTGTGTAATTGGATCACCAGTTTTCTGGCTGATCGGAGCATCAAGGTCGTAGTAGACGGTACATGCTCCGATTACAAGCCTATTAACGCTGGTGTTCCACAAGGCTGCGTGCTATCACCAACGCTGTTTCTTCTGCATATCAATTAAGTTGCAAACCGGTAACATTCATTGTTATGCGGATGACAGCACTGGTGATACTCTACAAACCGGCCGTGCCAATATTTCTCGGGAAAACGACGCCGAGTACCGGATAAAACTTGTGTCTGAAGTCGAGTCTTTACTGAACAAAGTTTCGGATTGGGGGCGACTAAATCTAGTCCAGTTTAATCCTCAGAAGACACAAGTTTGCGCGTTTACCGCTAAAAAGAACCCCTTTGTCGTATCTCCTCAGTTTCAAGGCACTCCCCTTGTTGCGACAGCCAGTATCGGAATCCTCGGCGTCGACATATCGAGTGACGTGCAGTTTCGCGGTCACCTGGAAGAGAAGGCCAAATTGGCCTCTAAAAAGCTTGGCGTGCTCAGCAAGCTCAGAGCGTGACAGTATTTCATGCCGGCACACCGCTTGCAACCTTACAAGGCGCAGGTTCGGCCTCACATGGAATGCTGTTCCCATCTCTGGGCTGGGGCTCCCCAGTGCCAGCTCCTTCCACTTGACCGCATCCAACGCAGAGCGATTCAAATTGTCGACGACCGAGTCCTTTCCGATCGGCTCGATTCACTGGCGCTGCGAAGAGATGTTGCATCTCCTTGCGTATTTTATCGCATCTACCACGGGGAGTGCTCTGAGGAATTGTTTGGACTAATTCCAGCCGCTCAATTTCACCATCGCACATCGCGACATAACATGCGATACCATCCATACCATCTGGATGATTGGCGGTCCACCACTGTGCGATTTAGAAGATGTTTTCTTCCTCGCACAACTTCCTTGTGGAATCGATTACCACCAGCGATTTTTCCGAACCGAAACGACTTGGGGACCTTCAAGAAAAGAGCCTACTCCTTTTTAAAAGGCCGGCAACGCATCTGCAATTCCCCTGGTGTTGCAGTTGTTCATGGGCTGCGGTAGTCACTTACCATCAGGTGAGCCGCATGCTCGTTTGCCCCCTCTCCTATAAAAAAAAGTCTTTTGGCTCTTACAGCTTTACCGGACTCAGGGCTCGCGGCCTTTCAGCTCGAGCTATAGAGTGGGTGGAGATTATTTATTTTAGTGCAACGTTGCACTAAAATAAAAAATCTCCACCCACTCTTTATTTGTTTGCACTTTTTGCACCTTTCAGGCCGCGAGCTATAAAGTGGGTGGAAATTTCTTACTAAAAATAGATAAAAATGAGTTTTTCGAGGATTGAATTTATTTTACTTTTCTCTACAAGAGTAAAGAAAAAATTCTTACGTCTTATTATTGGGGGAGGAGGGAGTTCGCAATTTTCTTATTTTCACTTATACAGAGGGGGGTAGGGTCTAAAATCATAGAAAGTTTGCTTACGTAATACTTGAACGACCCCCAGGTGACGGAATGACTGTTGCAGGTGACTATAGATTGTAATTCCATATCTGACTTTAGTAGCTGCCAAAGAGATTTAAATATCTTAAATGTCTTTGGTAGCCGCCCTTCGTATGGTTCTTCCTTCCAGAAAAGCTGGAAGGAAATTTTGTATTATTTACATTCTACTATTATAATAGCAGATGCCTAGTTGTATCCATGTGGACTTTCATTCTTTAGCTATTACAAAATATATTTTTCATTTAAATTTTTTTCAACTAGTGTGACAAATAAGCACTCAGTCCACCTGACGGTCAGTGAATGCTTTTTAACTTACTCCCTCTTTGGTCTGGTAGTCGCAAGCGGGACTGCTGATCGAGTGGTCCCGGGTCGGGCCGAAAGCAGTTGTTTGAATTTTTCTGTCACGAAATTCTCAGTAGCAGCCGAAAGTCAGAAAGTTAGCGATATTTCACCCCTGTGCCTCAGAAAGCACGTAAAGCCGTTGGTCTTGTGCCTGATCTGATCTCTCTCCTGTTTCCTAGGATTGCCATCCCATAGGACTATGAGAATGAGGGAATATAGGGCATCTTTGCTTGCGCACACACTCATGCACTTAAAATGTGCAGATGGCGTTGAGTCTGGTCGCCGTGACCGAAATTCGGTCAGTAATATATAATTTTAAGCATGTGGCATATAGACACCACATCTATCCTCGATTATATGTATAGTCATCCCTAAGGATTAAGATGGAGTCTCGTTTCCAGTGAAAGCTGTGTACGATTCTCATCACTCCTCATACCAAATACACTAACGGTATAGTTTTCTCCATATTTTATGCCAGTATTCTGTGGGAGCAAGACAGTGTGGCTAAGATAGCCATTATTTGCGCGAGGAATCAAATCCTTGAAGTTACTAAATACACTAGCATCACATTTACAATCTATCCTACCCTTCATATTTTATTTTTAGGTGCAAGTCAAAAATTCGAAAAATGTAAGCGTGAATTAGTAATTCATATTTCAGTGATTTTGCTATGATGGCTCTTATCTCTTCTTTATATATAATAATTTAAAATTAAAAATTTTGTACAACCGACTTCAATATAAATTATTAAGAATAACTCAAAAGTAATTGGTCAGACCTTGATCAAATTTATATGGGACCACACGAGTCTCACCAGCTTTCAAATAAAAAAAGAATCATCGAAATCGGTTTACTTAGGAAATAGTTATGAGATAACACACATAAAAAAAAGAACTTACAATCGAATTGAGTACCTCCTCCTTTTTGAAGTCAGTAGAAAATCAATTGCTGTCCGTTAGTCTAGCTAAAACTCGAAACTGGTTCGACCGATTCTGATGAAATTTTTAGTGTGTTTTTGGGACCCACCCTAGATGGTTTCGATTCACAATTGGACCCGGCTGTTGCCGGTTTCTCCAACTATATGGCCAGCCATTAGCTCGCACACACACACACCCACATTTCTAAGTCTATCACGCAAAGAAACTCCGTGCATACCTCTTCATAGCTCACTGAGCGACCTTGAGCTTCCTCATATGTCATCACTGGCAGCATGCACCGGTTGTACAATTTCATTTTTAAGTTTTGAGGTGACATTTTTTGGGGGAGGCCTATGTTCAGCAGTGGAGGTGTAAAAGGGTGTAATGATGATCATGATTTGTACGTAAGTGCGTGTTCTTACAATAAGTTGAGCAAGGTTTTGGCTTTGTTTTTACGTCACTTGAAACGTACATAGTGCTTCGTCTTTCTTACTTTGTAGATCTGAACCAGGGTTGTTGCGGATGTGGATTTTTAGAGGTTCACATCCGCGGATGCGGAGTTGAAGTGTTATTTTACCCACCCGCACACCCAGCGAGAATTTTCAATTGTCCTCTATTTAATTTCCACCAGGTCAGTGGACTTTGATCCACATCCAGTCTTTTATTCTGCCGATACTCTTTCTTTAAAAGAGCATCAGGGTTGTCAGGTGTTTCTTCGTGACCTTCATCTTCTCTCATTGACCTTCATCTTGACGTCCAACATCTAGGCAAGATTGACAACATCCAAACTCGGAACAATTACTTGTAGGCCATATAAATACTGGTTTCGTGCGGGATTCTATCCCGTGGCCCTTAGCGCTGCAACTCATTGAAGTAATTTGTATATTAATTAATTATTAACGAAAAATAACCGACATTAAACTCAATATCAAAAATTACTATAAAAATCTGCAAGTATTTTTAACCGACTTCAATAAAGGAGGAGGTTCTGAATTCAGATGTTTATATATATTTTTGTTTTTTAAATTGTTTAAAAAATACCGCTTTAGTAAAAATATCAAATCAAAATAGTGTGTAAAATAGTCATAACATCAATGATAATATCACAATGTAAACCTTTTTCTTTTTTTTAAATTTGGTCCAATTAACACTTTGAATTATATCAATAAATATAAAATATAAAAGTTAGGAAACAGTAAACTCGTGTTCCCATTTGATTAATTTTTAGAAAGAGTGCCTATAGTTGAGAATTACATTTCATCGAGTCTAACTGAGAGTTTTTAAATTTATAAAACTAGATTGAAATTCCAATTTACCTGCATCATCTTTTTATTCTTCAACTGTTTTTCGTTATTCGAGCTTTCGAACAAACTAAACTCTTCTGGGTGCATCGATTTAAGATAATTGTTCAAAGAAGTTATGGTACGTTCCCTTTCGTGAGTAACTTTTTTTTACATATTATGCACTGGGACTTATCCCGATCACTTTCGTCTAATTTAAATAAAGTCCAGATATTACTTTGTACTGGTGACGACATTTTTATTCACTTTTTTAAATTTATAATTTATACTACGAAATATTTATGGAACACACAATAAACTTAGTCAAACAGAGGAAACGAACGTTGTGACTGACACTTCCTGAATTACCTCGATCAAATAAAACAAATGTTGTGGTATGTATAAATGTTGGATCTTGTCACCAGCGTGTGCGTTCTCATTATATGATCGTGTCGTGACTTGCTCCACATTTGCATCCTAAAAGATCCGCATTGATTTATGCGGATGTAGATGTCTCAATCATTGCGGATGCGGATTCGAATATCCGCAACATCCCTGGTCTGAACTTCTAAAAGAACCAGCAGAATGAAATCAACGTGAAATAAATATTCTGTTTAATTAATTTTGGCTTAGATGACTGATTAAAATGTTTTAAAGTTATTGTATTTGTTTTCAACTTCTGATTTATGAAAGCACCAATTTTTTGGCTACTTTTAGCTATTTTACAAAATTTAGTTTTCATTCATTTCTTCAATTGACAAGGCCCATGATTTTTGTTATGTGTTTGTTACAAAAGTGGAGAAAATTCCAAGAAAAACTCTGTTTTTATTTTTTTTCTATCTTAAAAAATTGCTGAGATAGTGAAGACTAAAGTGCGCTTTCCCACGCGATGATATCGTCAAAATTCGGCTGGCCGGACAAAGCGCGGTGACGTCATCACTCGCGTCTCGCCGCGCACGGAACTTACTATTTCGTTCGCAATTTCGAGCGGGTCACTCACAGCTGTGATTATTATTTTTGACTAAAAATGTCATATAATTAAGTATTGTGTCGTCCCCGAGTGCTACAATATGACCAAAAACCACCAAATAGTTTTTTATGACCCATACTAGCCAAATATCAGAAAAAAAAGTGAATTGAACCAAAAATTACCGCACTCTGTTGTGAGTGGTTGTGAGGACCATTTTGATGTTATTTTTTTATATTATTGTGTCTTTGAAATATCATAATAATCATGATTCCAATATATTACACACTAGATACTCGTATATGGATTAGATTGCACATCTCATATCACACTGCCATCGACGTGCAATGATCCATGAGTGCATTCAAAACTAAATATTTAAGGCTCAACTCACACTGGCGCAGAGTCGAAGCGACGCGACGCGTCATATTTTTCCGCCTACAGCATATTCATCTCTATTGTTTTATTATTTAAGTACAAATTTCTGCTATGTAAATATGGAAGCGCGCGTCAACGCGCGTTGACGGGTGCATTCGCGCTTCGACGCTCGGCTGAAGTCGAGTGGATTCGCGAGTCGCCGCGAATCCACTCACTCGTCTATGCTGAAAGTGCGTTCTTCTATTTTTAGGCAATTCTCTCGAACCTTTTGCAAAAGTGGTCTAATCTCGTAGTACCTGTCTCCATCATCACGCAGGTTACCGTTAAAATGTAGATATCTTCTGAGAAGTTGAATTTTTTTTAGCGTCATAACATTCGCCACTTTTTCGTAGCGAAACTTTTGAGACCAGAAATCTGTGTATGCTGGCATTTTAACGATACCTAGTTACGATATTAATGGCTATAAAGTCTCGTACTTCCCATTCCGTGATATTAATACTAACGCCC
This sequence comes from Parnassius orleans, assembly GCA_029286625.1. Taxonomy (NCBI): domain Eukaryota; kingdom Metazoa; phylum Arthropoda; class Insecta; order Lepidoptera; family Papilionidae; genus Parnassius; species Parnassius orleans. The sequence goes on from JAGSMP010000330.1 coordinate 183,864, forward strand.
TTGGTCTGTGTACTGTAAAGATTACTTGGTGCTACTATTATTTCCACTATTTCGTCAGTAAAGACGCGTTTAAAATATTCAATTGGGCTCTTGTCTTCTTGAGGATATTCCAAAGAATCTTCAACTTCAGCCGAACCAGTGAATTTCGGACAACGCCAATTGACCTCTAACCTTTTTGGTTTTAGTACTTTCTTTTTTGTGACAACAGTAGGTTTTTGAGATCGAGTAGCCACTGCGGTGAAGGTGCAAAGTATGATGATGTGGAAATTAGCGGGGATGGCACAGGTGTTGACTTAGTGGATGAAGATGGTACCGTATTTGTGGAATGGCATGGCCCTGGCTTTGGTGAACTAATTTCAGCAGCTTGTAACAGCAAAATTGATGATGATTGCCTTGGTGACAAAATTGATGGCGAAGCGCAAGTATCACTTGCAGGCGATGAGTATAGTTGCAAAGCTGGAGCATTGTGCGTTATTTTATCTATCTCTTCATTGCTATCCGATGAGATGGAGGTGGAGAGCTACTGTCTGAAAGAGTTGGTGGGATATACTTATCTAACTCATCAGCTGAATCATCACTGCTACCTACGTCTGATCTACCTCCAGATTTTGGAACTAGGGCGAGAATTCTGTAGCTCTGTTTTGTTGTGAAATTTGGAAACAAACATTTATTATCGTACAGCTTATCTTAAATAAGTATGAGCATTTTTACCAAAGCATACATAATTATAAAAATATATATATCTATCTACTACAGTTACTGTACAAGTGTTACACAAATTCATTTTTTTTTAAATTTATTTATATGTGTCAATTAGGAATATAAAAAATCAACAATTATCTTTTTTTGCATAGACATTGCATATCATTTTTTTTTAATATGTACACATTCACTGATAAACTGGCAGTGTATCTTCATAGATACACGTCAAAATAGCACTAGTTTTTTGCGTAGCTGGCAGTATATACTCAGAGATACATATGGACAAACTGAGTTGTAAAATCGAATATATAAAGTTTTGGTATCAAAAAACTACATCCAGGGATAATGTAACATTACTGCATTTACTTTCACTTCAAATAATAATCAAAAATGCATAAAAAAGTAGCGAAATACATAATACTTACCGGCATGTGCGTAGACGACTGTTTACGGTCCGCCATCTTGCGGACTACTGACAGTTCAGTGCTACCAGCAATAAAACTATAAATCCTACTAAAGATCATAGTTCATAAACTAACTTATTACAAGAAAATCTATGTCAAAATTTGTTTAGTTTTCCTACAATATTTTTTTAAAGAGCAGTGTATCCACTGATGCACTCTGCCAAGTTAAGGGTTAAAAACCCCATATAAAAATAGTTGTTTCTTAAAACTTTAATAACTATTAGAATTAATATTAATTTGTAAATAAATTTTATTGATGCGACCTCTCCTGATGTGTGGAAGCTTAATTGAGTCGTTCCAGTGCTGAAAAGTCGTGGAGGTCCGGAACCTAGTGAACACAGACCTGTAGCGATATTGTGTACACCAGTCAAGGTATTCGAATTGGCCGGAACTTGCTGCATTTAATGTCACAAGTAGTCCCAGCAGTTGATGCAGGGAGAAGGCATTTGATACGGCCGATAATGATATCTGGATGGCGAAGTTGGCCGGAGTAGGCTGCACACCACATACGTTGAAGTTCTTCGCCAGCTACTTGCGAGACAGACGTCATTACGTTGACTAAGGTGGGTACTACTCTGAGCAGTACTTTACAAGGTTAAGAGTCAGTCAATTAAGTAATTTGGATCCTCTCCATTTTATTAATGATAAACGACTTACCGGAGGTGATCAAGGAATCGACGTGCCTTTTATTTGCTGATGACCTAAAATTAGTTAACGAAATAAGAGATACCTTAGACCATGCTAGACTGCAGCGGGATATAAATGAGGTCATGAAGTGGAGCCGGTATAATAAACTTTATTTTAACGTGGGCAAATAGTCTACGTTGTCATTTAGCCGAGCAAGTGTTGCCACACCACATGGAGGGAGAGCAGCTGCAGCGCGTCATGAAAGTGAAAGATCTGGGTGTTCAGTGATTTAAAGTTTCGAGAACACATTACTGAAGTCTGCAAGAGGGCATACTGCAATCTTGGTTTTGTCCTGAGACAATCAAATGGGTTCACTAACATTAACGCAATAAGGGCCTTATATGAAGCGATGGTAAAAAGTCATTTGGAGTGCAACTCTTGTGATTTGGATTCCAAATGAAAACAAGTACAGGGTGGGTCATCTGTTGGTCCTTTTTTCAATCGATGATTTTTAGCACTTCACGTTATCTGTTCTAAAAAATTACGAGACACATAAAAAGTATGCCATTTATAATCATGGAGTCACTAACATCACAACAGCGCATTTTGATTGTCCTAATTACCTATGAAACTGATCGTTCAAAAAGAGAACAACATTTCATAAATTACGTGAGAGTTTTGGTCGTAATGGACGTCCTACTGAGCGTGCAATTGGCAAAATTATTGATCCTTTTGAAGAAACTGGTTCAGTGGAAGGTTGTAGACCATATCAACATGTTCATCCAGTTCGTACTCCTGATGCAGTCGCATCTGTTAGTGGATGAAGCCCATTTTCATCTTAATGGGTACGTAAATAAACAAAATTGTCGAATTTGCACTTACATTGAATGGGGAACGTTATCGCAACATGTTAACTGGTTTTTTGTGGCCCAAATTGAATGAATTAGGTGTCAACGACCTTTGGTTTCAAGAAGATGGAGCGACATTCCACACAAGTCGTACAACACTCCATTTATTGTCAAGAAAATTTACTGTTAGCATAATTTCAAGAATTTACTACATTGACAACATTGACTTATACTTGTCTTCATTTGGAGTCCAAATCACAAGAGTTGCACTCCAAATGACTAATTACCATCGCTTCATACAAGGCCCTTATTGCGTTAATGTTAGTGAACCCGTTTGATTGTCTCAGGACAAAACCAAGATTGCAGTATGCCCTCTTGCAGACTTCAGTAATGTGTTCTCGAAACTTTAAATCACTGAACACCCAGATCTTTCACTTTCATGACGCGCTGCAGCTGCTCTCCCTCCATGTGATACGGATGATGGCGCGCAACACTTGCTCGGCTAAATGACAACGTAGATTATTTGCCCACGTTAAAATAAGGTTTATTGTCCCGGCTCCAGTTCATGACCTCATTTATATCCCGCTGCAGTCTAGCATGGTCTAAGGTATCTCTTATTTCGTTAATTAATTTTAGGTCATCAGCAAATAAAAGGCACGTCGATTCCTTGATCACCTCCGGTAAGTCGTTTATCATAATGATAAAATGGAGAGGATCTAAATTACTTAATTGACTGACTCTTAACCTTGTAAAGTACTGCTCAGAGTAGTACCCGCCATAGTCAACGTAATGACGTCTGTCTCGCAAGTAGCTGGCGAAGAACTTCAACGTATATGGCCATCAAGATATCATTATCGGCCGTATCAAATGCCTTCTCCCTGCATCAACTGCTGGGACTACTTGTGACATTAAATGCAGCAAGTTCCCGGTTGTACTCCGACCAGAGCGGAAGCCATGTTGCGCGTCAGACAACAGAGTTTTACGTGCATATACAAGCAGTGGTGAATGGCCAATTCGAATACCTTGGCTGGTGTACACAATATTCACTGTCTGTATTCACTAGGTTCCGGACCTCCACGACCTTTCGGCACTGAAACGACTCGAGTAAACTTCCACACATCAGGAGAGGTCGCATCAATAAAATTTATTTACAAATTAATATAAATTCATATAGTTATTAAAGTTTTAAGAATCAACTATTTTATATGGGGTTTTTAACACGGTCAACTGTACGTCACTTGCTCTCGCATTTGATTAGTACCCAGATAATTTATATATTTTAGCTACAAACGGAGAACGAATAACATTGTTTACAGAGAAATTTTGTGAGCAAAGTATATATTCGCTTGCGATCTTTTTGATGTTTTTTCCTTCGCACATACGAAAACTTTGTTAATACACTGGCCTCCAAAAAAATCGACCCACCCGTTAATTTTGAGTAACCAAGTAGTTATCTTAAGTATGCGTTGACATATTTGTATGTTTTTGCTTATGCATTATAAATTAACATCTGACTACCCACTTGACATTGTTTTAGAGGAATACAAGTGCTATTGTGGGTATTTGTAACATTTTAAGCGCACTGATAAAAATTGTCGGCTTGTGCATAGAGTGCAAGGTTAGTTTATTTCGGAATTTTGACACGTAATATTCTTGGTTCTGTGCATCGTAGTGACTTTAATCTTTTAATTCTGTGTTAGAGCAGACATATCGTTACTTTTAACCATAAAATATGAATATCACTGAAGCAGAAACTCTCGTTCGTGAAGGGCTATGTCAGCAAAATGTGGCAAGGAGATTAAATTTGAGTCGATCAGAAGTGCGTAGAGTTTATAAACGATACTTAGAGACGGGATAGTACCGCCGGAGACCAGGGTCTGGAAGAGGACGTCTCACAAACCCGACGGATGACCGTTTTATTGCCTTGACTTCTTTGCGAAATCGGCATCTTTCTGCTGTTTCTGATGTTCAGGGTAGGCTGAGGGAAACTCGTGGAGTTTCTGTAAGTGAGAATACGGTGAGAAGAAGACTTCGGGAGCAAAACCTGACACCACAGAAGCCAGCGACGGGACCAAAACTCACTGCATCTCATCGGCATGCAAGGTTAGAATTTGCTAGGCAACACGTGCAATGGAATCTTGGTTAATGGGAGACAGTCCTCTTCAGCGATGAAAGCCGAATGACCCTTGTAGGCTCTGATGGACGTCGTAACGTTATGCGAAGACCAGGAGAACGTTATGCTCAGTGTTCCGAAACAGTCCGGTCTGGTGGAGGCTCTATAATGTTTTGGGGTGGCATATCTTTAACCGGATGTACTCAGTTGGTTTTCTTTCGCAATCGTGCGGTTAATGCTGAAAGTTACATTACGGACATTTTGCAACCTCATGTGATGCCTTACGCTGGGTGTATTGGGGACAATTTTTAACTCATGCATGATAACGCAAGACCGCACGTCGCTAGAATTGTAACTGAATATTTTCAGGTCGGAATTCCAGTTATGCAGTGGCCAGCTAATATTCCGGACTTAAATCCCATCGAGCATCTCTGGGACCAGCTAAAAAGAAAGGTTAGAGCCCGAAATCCAGTTCCCGAGACGTTGGATCAACTGGAAGCCGCCTTAACAGAAGAATGGGAACAGACACCCCAAGAAGACATAAAAAGCTGATCCGTTCCCTTAATAGGCGTATGCAGGCGGTGATAAAAGCAAGAGGAGGAAACACCCCATATTAGAGTAAGGTTTACATTTTTTTAAATGTCAAAAAATGTAAATATCGATCTTCACAGTAAAATCGTAAATTTTGTAAAATGTTATGGTTTCAATGTTTCATCACATTTGTATGTAAAATATCCCGTTTCACGCGCCGTTTTTTAGTTTTTTACTACCCTATAATTGCATTATTACATTATCAAGATAAAAAATATCTATCGATTGTGGATAAACCAATCATCATCATCATTACAGCCCTTCACAAGTCCACTGCTGAACATAGGCCTCCCCCACGGAATGCCACAAAGCACGGTCCCGAGCCACCTGCATCCATTGACTTCCTGCATATCTTACCAGGTCGTCACTCCATCTAGTGGGGGGACGCCCTACACTTCGCCTACCGGTACGAGGCTGCCACTCGAGAAACTTTTTCCCCACCGGTTGTCGGTTCGTCGAGCTATATGGCCGGCCCATTGCCACTTCAGCTTACTAATCCTTTGGGCTATGTCGGTCACTCTGGTTCTACTGCGGATATCCTCATTTCTAAGTTTATCACGCAGAGAAACCCCCGAGCATAGCCCTCTCTCCATAGCTCACTGAGCGACCTTGAGCTTCCTCATACGGCCAGCAGTGAAGGACCACGTCTCAGTTCCATATGTCATCACTGGCAACACGCACTGGTTGTACAATTTAGTTTTGAGGTATGCCTGACGAGAAGATGGGTCGTAATCTCCCAAACGCTGCCCAGCCGAGTTGAATCCGTCGATTGACCTCTCGGTCGAAGTTGGACTTACCTAGTCGGACTATTTGTCCCAGGTAAACATATTCGTCAACAACTTCGAGCTTAGTGCTCCCAACAACTACCGGCATAGGTGTGACATGGACATTAAACATGACTTTTGTTTTGTACATGTTCATCTTGAGACCTATCCGTTGGGAGACACTATTGAGGTCATTGAGCATAGTCCTTAGGTTCTCCAGCGATTATATCGTCGGCAAATCGAAGGTGAGTGATGTACTCGCCATTGACGTTAATACCGTATACTTTCCAGTCCAGTAGCTTGAAAACGTCTTCCAATGCAGTGGTGAAGAGTTTCGGGGATATTACGTCACCCTGTCTTACACCTCTCTGCAGTTGGATAGCCATTGCAGAGGTGTAATTTTTTTGGAGGCCAGTGTATATCAAGCAATGCGAACGAAGTCGCGGGATCAGATAGTAATAGATATATTTTAATGTCAAATTTTAACCTACTTGTGAGGCTTCAGTACGAAATTTTTAACAATAAAGCACCCTTTTAAGTGCTTGGTAATTTCTTGCTTCACTGACTTGGCAACATATCGTCTTTCCCTGGTTGAGCCATATATTTTTAATTCACATAGGTAATAAAAAAAGTCAACAATGGCATTTAACAATAAAGGTTTTTATGTATTGACAGGACCTACGTTGTCGACTTGTTGACCAATGGATATCAATCTAGCGCATTTATATATTAATTGAAATTGTATTTTGGTTACATGTCTAAAATAATAATTAAAAAAAGGTAAATTTAAATAAAAAAATATTCTGGGGATAATGACTACGTTTATTTACTTATTTGTTTCCTATACACATAAATAATGCAAATAAACATGGATGTAACTCATGTGGCCAATATTCCAAAGCGGCTTCGTATTAGACTAATATTTTCGCGGTTCATTTTTAATTGCATAAATATAATACAATATTAAATGTTAAAAATTACATGTAATGTTGCGAAATGTATAATATATACATTTGTAGTATTTTTGATGTTTATTATACAATATCGTCTATGATTTTTTTTAGAAATATCACCAACCCTCTTCCCATTTCATCGCATTAATAGGTTTAATAATAACGTGTACTCTGCCATATTGTTATTGACTACTTTTCAATTGTAATATGGCAGAGTATACGTAAAAGAATTAGAAAACGTTCATTTCTACAGAACCATATGAATTACTAGTATTGCGAAAATGTCATTTTTTCCTTGAGTTGTCAACTCCATCATTTCCAGACTCCAAAATGCTTACCTTATTTAAGAGAAAGTTTAGTTAATTCATTTCTGACACAGGGAAATATATTATGAAGGGAATGAAATATGATTAAAATTATTTTTAATAATGTACATTCACTTTATCGAGTACACGAATGAGTAAAAAAGTTGTAATGTCCTTTTACCTAAGTAATATGTGCTATAATAATAGAGGGACTATTTTAAGGATTGTATAAAAGGAGATTGGAGGGTGGGGGCAAATAAAATTATTACTCACTTATGTACTCCATCATGTTATCTAGATCCACCAAAACAATTGCAATAATAAGTAAAACAAACACATTTTATGTTTGTTTTATGTGTTGTTATGGCGAATGATTATTTCAGGCTCCTTTGACAATCGCATCTTATCCAGTTCAGGATATTTAAAAAAAAATGCTTTAATTATATTAGTCTTAATTAGTCTTTAAAATGTAAAAGAATGACTAACTTTTCCATTCTAAATATTAAACTTCTACAAGAATATTTTATTTTACCATAGTGTCACCTTGCGTTTTTACCGCAGCACTTATTTTGAATTATTAATAAATTCAATATTCTATAAAACTTTAATATGAGCAAATTAAAAAATTAATATGAAATATATGTCACAACATAACTGATGCATCATAATTTAACTTTTGAAATATTTATGTTGTGTTTATGGGATTGCACTATTAATTTAACAGTAATGTCTGTTCACATAAAAAAAAATTGCCATTTAAAAAAATGTTTAAAGTGCATGAATCACTTTGTGCTACTGCATCTATATAGGCTCATGACAGTGGTTTCAAAGAAAACGATAACTTAGGTCTTGAATTATTTTTCCCTAGAATTTTTTTTTGTTCTTCTTTTATTCTTTTTTCTTGTTCTTTTTTCAGCTTCTGTCTTTCTTCATCCATTTTTCTTTGTTCTTCTATCATTGCTAACCTCTCTTCGGCCTGAAAAAAAGAACACAAAGCGTTGAGTCATCTAGACCCGGTAGGTGGAGTTGTTGTCGAGATCCAGAAATCACCCGTGCGAAGCCGGGGCGGATCGCTAGTTATATATAGATCTTTACAGATGTATAATTTTAAGTAAATTACTGTCGTCAATTTACAGTTATGTAGAAGCTAAACTAGTTACAAACTTTTGTATAACGAGAATACTTAAAAAAATTATTAATATAAATTTAATAAAATCTAAAATCAAGAAAATTTCCAATTTTCTTTCATATATATTCATTGATTCTTTATAAAAACGAGGTCTTTTAAACCATTCTTCTATGTTGTAATAAAATAACCAACTAGTTAACTAGTTAGAATCACTATTAGAACCTTTCCAATTTCTGTCCAGTTTACATGTCCAGACCTCCAAATATACGACATATTGGACGACATACTGGCAAGTACTTAAAATTACTTAAACAATACATTATGGCCAGACACTAGAAATCAAAACCAAGTTGCATAGAATTTTCAATATTGAAAATCACTGCCACCAGTCTTGTCTGTGTAAACCCGTTGATAAAATACCACTTAAATATAGGTATAGTCTTCCAGCTTCCAGAAGTGATAATATTAAATGATATTTGAATATATTTAATAAAGATTTAATAATATTATAATAGTTGAGTTAAAACTGACCAACTTTCGTTGAGCCTCTTCGATTTTTCTGTTATTTTCAGCCATGATTTCCTCCAACTCTTTCCTTTTACGAGCTTCTTCCTCCTGTATAATAAAAAATGTATGTTAATCCAAATTCTTAGTAAAATTGTGCAACAAACAAAGAAAAAATATTGTAAAAAATTTTACTCAAGGTTTTGTACCTAAGCACACGTTTGTGTCACTTGTATAAATAATAAGGAATATTGTTTAATCAAGTTTGAGTAAAATATCCTGAAAATATCAATACGCGAGCAGTATTGTCATTTTAGAAAAAAAAAACTGTCAACAAAACCGCACTAGCGGTTATGTTCCTAAATAAAAATTTACAACTAAGTGAAAATACAATACTTTCTAACGCACGTCATTTTTGGTGCTAAAATTATTTACCATAAAATTGAATTCATGTATTTAAAACATAAAATGCTGTTATACAAAAATAGATTTAAAAAATACCTTCAGTGTTCACGACAGGATCCTCAAGCAGCGTCTCCAAAAAATTCTTACGGCTTCTGGTCTTGATCAGTCTTCTGACCTGACTTATACACTACGTGACTGCCAAGGACAGTCAAGTGAACAATTTTAAAATGCTAGCCGGAAGCCTTAATGGCAATCTTACAATAAGGCAGTATAAAGCAAAGAGAAGTCTGCCTTGAAGGTGCAAATGACATGCATGTGGATTAATGGAGATGTCGAGTTAATTGTTACAAGATTGTCAAAATGACAACAAAGAGTTCAAGAAAATAATTCTTGTAAAGCACTCGAACTACACCTGACTGGACCTTTAACAGATATGATCGAAACAATTCTTTAATTAGTTACTGTTGTACATAATGTCGGAATTACTTAAAACATTGAAATGTACATATTGTGTTTATAATCTGTGGAAACACTATGTTCTCACATGGTGAGCTTGGCCATGTGTAAAAGCAACATTATTGGTTGTTTTTACACATGGCTGATAGGTGGAAGTTTGAGTTACCTGTCTGGTGAGTTCCTCGCGACGCTGTTGTTCTCGTTGTCGCTCAAGCTCTTGCATCATTTCTGTTTCCATCTTGCGCTTTGCTTCTTCCACTCTTTTGGCTACTTCTTGTTCAATTTCATCCTTGCGCTTTTCTAATTCTTCTTCAACTCGTTTCTTTACAAGTAATTCAATTCTTTTTGCTGCTTCTTCCTCAACTACCTATTTTAACAATTTTCATTATGCAAGTTATGTATACCGAAAATAAAATCTAAATCTGACGTTGCACCCTAGCGATCTCAAAATAAATCTTTACATCAGGTATGACTAGATTACAACAATGGCTTGGCTCTGTATTTGCCGAACTTCCCATTATTAGGTAAAAAATCGGCCATTCAAAACATTTAAAAAACAACTCTGAAAATACATTTTGGTGCTATTTTTTTGGAATGATCCAACACTTTGTAGCGGTTGCTATAGTTTTTACCCTATGGCTTCAAAGTTATTTGCATCATCATTAAGTTATTAATTAAAACAGTTCTGATAGTTAAGGGCATCCTAATTTAGATTAGCAGAGAAAACAATATATGTATCTTTATTACAACAGTGTGAGAACATACAATAAGATTTCATTTTCCTCATTTTCTTGTATGCATTATATATTTCATCTCTAGCTATAAGAACCACTATGACTACTATGACAACTACTACATTAAAGAATAATAATGCTATGTTACGTAAAAAAATATAGAGAAAGGAATAGGTGAAGAGTAACACGTTTTATACAAGTAAGGGCCAATTTACTAATAAAAGTGGGCCCAATTCTTGTCACCAAACCATATGAAATACAGGAGTATAATGCTACTACATTAGCATTTTATGAGATTCTAGTCCTTCCCCTGTCAAACTAACTTAACCATGGTGTTCTGCAGCCTATCTTAGCTGCCGCTATAATAATGCGGCATGACATTGGGATTTCAAAAAACTTCAGTCCCAAACAAGTTAAAGGAAATGTGATAAAAGTTTTATTGTAATGTGTAGTAATTGTGTAAAACGTAAGAAATTATTTTCTTATAATAATAATAATAAAGTTTTATTTCTCTAAACATTTACAGAGTTAAAAAAATAAATAAATACATAGAACTATTAGAAAGTATTTGTTGGTTTATGTAGTCCCTCTTGGGTAAAAGCCTCCTCCAACTTGAACCATTCTTCGCTGTTTTTGGCAATTTGCATTCATTCTTCTCCTGCTGTGTTAATAATGTCATCCACCCATCATTTCCATTGCCGACCTACACTCCTCTTGCCAAATGGGCCCTTCCATTTTATTGTTTGGTAGGTCCATCTTTTGTCCTCATATCTAGCTATGTGTCCTGCCTATTTCCATTTTTGTATTTGGCTATGCTGAAGTGCATCCTTTAATTTAGTTTTCTTGCGGATATCTATATTTCTTGTTGTTCTCTATGTTCTCTTTGTATTATCCTTAGTCTAAGGATGCTTCATGTTGGCAAGACAAAATTTTGTTTTTAACTCTTTCAGTATACACCCATGTTTGGCTTGCATATGTTAGACTTAGGAGGATACACGAGTCCATTAGGATCTTTTTTATTCTTAGTCTGTTTAAGAAACATACATAAGTTTACCTTTAAGAATTTCTTTTTGAGCCCAATATTTTTTCCATGCAATGTTTATTCTTCTGTCTATTTCTATTTCATTGCTGTTTAATTCGAAAGATATCAGTTTGCCTAAATATACATAATCATCAACATATTCAATGGACTTTCCTTCTATTTTGATTGGTTTTTTGGAGCTGTTTGTAATAATTTTTGTTTTTGATGCATTCATTTCAAGTCCTACTTTTTGTTCAGGTGTTCAGGCTCTGAAGCATGATTTCTAATTCAGTCGCAGATTCACTGAAGAGAGCTTTGTCATCAGCAAATTGTAGATGTGTTAATCTTTTATTTAGTATCGTATACCTTTGTTTTTCCATTCTAGGCTTTGAAATATGTCTTCAAGGACGGCTATAAATAGTGTGGGTGAAAGAGGGTCACCTTGCCTCACCTTTCCCAATTTTGAACTCTTCTCCGTGTCTTTCTAGTTTTATATTGCTTGTATTCTTAGCATATATGTTCTTTAGCACACTTATGTATTTTTCATTTATTTTGTTTTTTCTCAAAGCCTTCCATATAGATGAGTGTGATATGCTGTCAAACGCCTTAGCATAATCTACAAATGCTATGTATAACGGCATATTGTATTCTTTATATTTTTCTATTATTTGTTCCATAGCGTGTATGTGATCCATTGTTGAGTAGCGTGGTCGGAAGCCTGCTTGCTCTATTGGTTGGTTTCTGTCTATGTCTTGGGCTATTTTTCTTAGGATTATCGAAGAGAACAGTTTATAGATTGAAGATAGTAGACTAATTGGTCTATAATTGTTGATGTCAAGTGGATTTCCTTTTTTATAGAGCAGTATTATGTTTGAGCTGCAACATTGCTTTGGTATTTGTTCTTATTGTATGATTAAGTTGAATAGTATAGTGGGGCTAGGTTCAGGTAGTTTACTAGAATATGTGACCCAAGTTTTAGAGCTTCATTTGTGATTTTATCTGGTCCTGGGCTTTTTTTAGACTTTAGTTTTTTTTATGTCTTACTATATCCCTTTAGTTATAGGAGTTAAAGTTACTTTTCTAGTTGGGATTCTCTTGTATGTTTAATTTCAAATTGTTCATCCTTTTGGGTTTCATCTTGGATGTTCTTCTGTAAAGCTCTGAGCAGAAAGCTGTTGCGTGCTTTACTATGTCTTCTCTGTTTCTTGTTTCCTCTTTTCCATCTTGTAGACCTTGTATCCAGTTTTTATGCATTGACAGCTCTTTAAAGGCTCTCTTTGAGCTTTTATATGTTGCCATATTTCTCTCTATGATTATTCTTCTATGTCTTTCGTAATCTTACCTGATTGCTCCGTTTGTCTTCTTGTATAGTTCTTTTAATTTGTGTCTCTTTTCTTTAGATTTTTTTCTTTTAGATAGGAGTTCTGTACATTTAGAAATCAGTTCTTGTGTTTGTTCGGTAATAATTTTAGGTTTTTCGTTACTGGTTTTTAATGCTTTATCCTGTTCTAGACTATTTGTGATGGTCTTTTGCAGCTCGTTGCTCAGAGTTTGTACATTTTGTACAATTATTCTCTTATAAAACATTAAATCCAACAATAAAGAGATGTATGCATTAAGCAACAATTGATGCGCAACACATAATGGCACTACATGTTTGTCAACATTGTTTTCTTTCTCCATTTCGTATAATATAGATGAGCATCAAATGTTGGCAAATGTAGACATTTACAGCAACAATGTTAATAGTGTTGTTTGTTAAGCAAGCAATTTGATACAAACATTAGTTTTATTTAAAATCACAATTGCAAGCAGGCTATGAAAACTTATAATTCATCACACTAAACAGCTGATCATTACTCATTGCAAACCCTCTTCTTATAAAGGACATCAGGAATATTCTATATTGTCATTCTGCAATCAGTAAAAGGCTACAAAACCTTTTCGGCATTTCCTTCTTACACCACTTTCCCTACATTTTTACTTAGTTCCCCCGCGGTTTAACGGCAGAGAATGCCATAATGTGACATTATGTCTACCCAATGTTTTAACAACAATGACAACACGCAAATAAGTAAAAACATCCATGCAATTAAATGAGGTGACACTTTTTCTTATTCATTTTTGTTTAAACCAAAGGGTTAACTGGCATCCCAATGTACCTTTTAACTCTAGTGTAACAGATATTTATTTCACTAGATGTATTTGTTACTTGTTGTTGTAAGACAAAAACAATTAACAAATACATCTAATCACGTGTAATAATTTTTAACTTATTTTTGTAAAACTAGAAAATAATTCACAAGCCATAAAAAGGGTAAACATTATTTTTTTAGTTTATAGCTGCAATTACCTTTTGCTCTGCTTCTCTAACTCGTCTTTGTCTTTCCATTTCTGCTAGCCGGTCAACTTCATCCATTTTACTACGACCTTTTGACTTCTTCCTTCTGCTGCCTTCATATGAAACATCACTTGCGCTAGAAGACGACGCGGAACGTGACCGTTTTCTATAAAGTTTTGAAAATAATTAAGTTATCCTTTCAAAAGTTTAATGCACCAACGTTTTCATTATAATAGTATTATTATGAGTACCTGATTTGGAACCCGTTCTTTAGATTTTCGACATGTTTTGAATTCTACTCCTAGATGCAGAACGATCTTTAGATCGACTTTTCTTCCTTGAGTGTTTACTGCTTTATGATGCCGCCTGTGACTTGCTTGATCTTGATCGGCCCATGTTAAGTAATTGAGTAATTTCTAATTTTACTTGTATAAAATTAAGCTTTAATGACGCTTCCACCGCCTCACCACAGACCACAGAACACAGCCATAGATAAATAAATATGTAGCAAGCTAAACACAGCAGTATAGTAACTGTCCTATACAGGAAAAGAGAGCCCACTCAAAGGAAATCTATCAACCGAGGAGTATTAGCGCCGTCTGGTGTCGTTTCGGCACAATATAGTGAGAATGTGTGCGTATATACACATACACCTCTACATATACACTACTGTTCATGGTAATTATTACACTTTATGTACTAGATTATCATCAACAACCAACAGAATTATACTGAAACATTTTTAAAGATAACTGCATGGTAATAAAATGCTTCAAATGTTTAATTTAACAGTCGGTTGTTGATAACTAATCCTAATACATAAAGTGTGATTCATAAAATGTAAATAGGAATTAACTACGATTTTTTTTTAACATGAATGGAATTAAACACAAATAATTAGTACATTATTCTATATTTTTTGAATTTAAGGGAGATAGATAAAGATTTAACCTAGTTTTGACAATACAACACATAAAACTAATATTTTTATTCTAATGTTTATATCATTAATAGATTAATAACACAGCTGTCTATACAAAAATAGTAAACTTTATTATTTTAATAAATGAATCATAACAAACTTTAACATTACAAAATATTAAGTTAATACCATAACGGCAAACTTAAACGGCTATGAGGCAATCCAAAGCTATAACCACGCTTGGCAAGTGGGTTTGCAACTGCAGTTATTAGGAAGATCAGTCCATCTGCCGATTTATTTCCTCTGTTGCCTCTTACGATGACACCCACGGATGATAATAGGTAGTGGATATTCTTAGATCGCCACTATACGATAATCTAATATATTTTACAATAAATAATTCATACACAGCTTTGATATAACAAAATATTAAACTAATGTCTAACAATAAATTTTCAAAAGACAAAATATGAAAATAACATTTTACAATAAATGATTCATAAACACTTTGTTAATACAAAATAAGAAATATTTTTATAATAACCTCCTCTATTGTATATATAAAATGGCCGTCTATAAAATATAACTATATTAAAAAATACGTGATCAGATAATCAATATATTGATCTTTCTAAAGGTTCTAAAGGCTAAATATAGGCCATTACCTATTAATACCATTATTAATTAATATCTCCCACTGGAAAAGGCTTACAATATTTATATTAAAATACCTGATAAAGGACTTCGCTCACTCACATTTTAGAAAAGTGAAGCACACGGCTCCACACAGGCCAACGCCGCAGTGAGCCAACCAACCAACGTCCGCCCGATGAGAAACTAGAAGTTGGGACTGGACCGTAGTCCACAGCAAAATAACTGGCGAAGAGGCTTGGCCTTGGTATTCATGTTAAATAGAAATATGAATATTTTTATTAAATAAATGATTCATCTTAACACAGCTTCAACAATCGCCTCATAGAAGAGATATTTATATAGTTGCAATGGTTGCAAGTGGCCAACTGCAGCTTTTAATTTTAGTCGTTATTAGGAAGACATTGCTGTCCATCTTCTGATTTGTTTCCCCGTCGCCTCTTACAGGATGATATGGTGGTATATATTCACACAAACAAATAAAAAAAATCAACATTGGCATTTAACAATAAAGGTTTTTATGTATTGACAGGACCTACGTTGTTGACTTGTTGACCAATGGATATCAATCTAGCGCATTTATATATTCATTGAAATTGTATTTTGGTTACATGTCTAAAATAATTATTAAATAAAGGTAAATTTAAATAAAAAAATATTCTGGGGATAATGACTACGTTTATTTACTCATTTGTTTCCTATACACATAAATAATGCAAATAAACATGGATGTAACTCATGTGACCAATATTCCAAAGCGGCTTCGCATTAGACTAATATTTTTGCGGTTCATTTTTAATTGCATAAATATAATACAATATTAAATGTTAAAAATTACATGTAATGTTGCGAAATGTATAATATAGTATTTTTGATGTTTATTATACATTTGTAGTATTTTTGATGTTTATTATACAGTATCGTCTATGAATTTTTTTTTTTAGAAATATCACAAACCCTCTTCCCATTCCATCGCATTAATAGGTTTAATAATAACGTGTACTCTGCCATATTGTTATTGACTACTTTTCAATTGTAATATGGCAGAGTATACGTAAAAGAATTAGAAAACGTTCATTTCTACAGAATCATATGAATTACTAGTATTGCGAAAATGTCATTTTTCCTTGAGTTGTCAACTCCATCATTTCCAGACTCCAAAAGCTTACCTTATTTAAGAAAGTTTAGTTAATTCATTTCTGACACAGAAATATATTATGAAGGAATGAAATATGATTAAAATTATTTTTAATAATGTACATTCACTTTATCAGTACACGAATGAGTAAAAAGTTGTAATGTCCTTTTACCTAAGTAATATGTGCTATAATAATAGAGGACTATTTTAAGGATTGTATAAAAGGAGATTGGAGGGTGGGGCAAATAAAATTATTACTCACTTATGGACTCCATCATGTTATCTAGATCCACCAAAACAATTTCAATAATAAGTAAAACAAACACATTTTATGTTTGTTTTATGTGTTGTTATGGCGAATGATTATTTCAGGCTCCTTTGACAATCGCATCTCATCCAGTCCAGGATATTTAAAAAAAAATGATTTAATTATATTAGTCTTAATTAGTCTTTAAAATGTAAAAGAATGACTAACTTTTCCATTCTAAATATTAAACTTCTACAAGAATATTTTATTTTACCATAGTGTCACCTTGCGTTTTTTACCGCAGCACTTATTTTGAATTATTAATAAATTCAATATTCTATAAAACTTTAATATGAGCAAATTAAAAAATTAATATGAAATATATGTCACAACATAACTGATGCATCATAATTTAACTTTTGAAATATTTATGTTGTGTTTATGGGATTGCACTATTAATTTAACAGTAATGTCTGTTCACATAAAAAAAAATTGCCATTTAAAAAAATGTTTAAAGTGCATGGATCACTTTGTGCTACTGCATCTATATAGGCTCATGACAGTGGTTTCAAAGAAAACGATAACTTAGGTCTTGAATTATTTTTCCCTAGAATTTTTTTTTGTTCTTCTTTTATTCTTTTTTCTTGTTCTTTTTTCAGCTTCTGTCTTTCTTCATCCATTTTTCTTTGTTCTTCTATCATTGCTAACCTCTCTTCGGCCTGAAAAAAGAACACAAAGCGTTGAGTCATCTAGACCCGGTAGGTGGAGTTGTTGTCGAGATCCAGAAATCACCCGTATGGCAGGCGGATCGCTAGTTATATAGATCTTTACAGATGTATAATTTTAAGTAAATTACTGTCGTCAATTTACAGTTATGTAGAAGCTAAACTAGTTACAAACTTTTGTATAACGAGAATACTTAAAAAAATTATTAATATAAATTTAATAAAATCTAAAATCAAGAAAATTTCCAATTTTCTTTCATATATATTCATTGATTCTTTATAAAAACGAGGTCTTTTAAACCATTCTTCTATGTTGTAATAAAATAACCAACTAGTTAACTAGTTAGAATCACTATTAGAACCTTTCCAATTTCTGTCCAGTTTACATGTCCAGACCTCCAAATATACGACATATTGGACGACATACTGGCAAGTACTTAAAATTACTTAAACAATACATTATGGTCAGACACTAGAAATCAAAACCAAGTTGCATAGAATTTTCAATATTGAAAATCACTGCCACCAGTCTTGTCTGTGTAAACCCGTTGATAAAATACCACTTAAATATAGGTATAGTCTTCCAGCTTCCAGAAGTGATAATATTAAATGATATTTGAATATATTTAATAAAGATTTAATAATATTATAATAGTTGAGTTAAAACTGACCAACTTTCGTTGAGCCTCTTCGATTTTTCTGTTATTTTCAGCCATGATTTCCTCCAACTCTTTCCTTTTACGAGCTTCTTCCTCCTGTATAATAAAAAATGTATGTTAATCCAAATTCTTAGTAAAATTGTGCAACAAACAAAGAAAAAATATTGTAAAAAATTTTTACTCAAGGTTTTGTACCTAAACACACGTTTGTGTCACTTGTATAAATAATAAGGAATATTGTTTAATCAAGTTTGAGTAAAATATCCTGAAAATATCAATACGCGAGCAGTATTGTCATTTTAGAAAAAAAAAACTGTCAACAAAACTGCACTAGCGGTTATGTTCCTAAATAAAAATTTACAACTAAGTGAAAATACAGTACTTTCTAACGCACGTCATTTTTGGTGCTAAAATTATTTACCATAAAATTGAATTCATGTATTTAAAACATAAAATGCTGTTATACAAAAATAGATTTAAAAAATACCTTCAGTGTTCACGACAGGATCCTCAAGCAGCGTCTCCAAAAAATTCTTACGGCTTCTGGTCTTGATCAGTCTTCTGACCTGACTTATACACTATGTGACTGCCAAGGACAGTCAAGTGAACAATTTTAAAATGCTAGCCGGAAGCCTTAATGGCAATCTTACAATAAGGCAGTATAAAGCAAAGAGAAGTCTGCCTTGAAGGTGCAAATGACATGCATGTGGATTAATGGAGATGTCGAGTTAATTGTTACAAGATTGTCAAAATGACAACAAAGAGTTCAAGAAAATAATTCTTGTAAAGCACTCGAACTACACCTGACTGGACCTTTAACAGATATGATCGAAACAATTCTTTAATTAGTTACTGTTGTACATAATGTCGGAATTACTTAAAACATTGAAATGTACATATTGTGTTTATAATCTGTGGAAACACTATGTTCTCACATGGTGAGCTTGGCCATGTAAAAGCAACATTATTGGTTGTTTTACACATGGCTGATAAATGAAGTTTGAGTTACCTGTCTGGTGAGTTCCTCATGACGCTGTTGTTCGTTGTCGCTCAAGCTCTTGCATCATTTCTGTTTCCATCTTGCGCTTTGCTTCTTCCACTTTTGGCTACTTCTTGTTCAATTTCATCCTTGCGCTTTTCTAATTCTTCTTCAACTCGTTTCTTTACAAGTAATTCAATTCTTTTTGCTGCTTCTTCCTCAACTACCTATTTTAACAATTTTCGTTATGCAAGTTATGTATACCGAAAATAAAATCTAAATCTGACGTTGCACCCTAGCGATCTCAAAATAAATTTTTACATCAGGTATGACTAGATTATAACAATGGCTTGGCTCTGTATTTGCCGAACTTCCCATTATTAGGTAAAAAATCGGCCATTCAAAACATTTAAAAAACAACTCTGAAAATACATTTTGGTGCTATTTTTTTGGAATGATCCAACACTTTGTAGCGGTTGCTATAGTTTTTACCCTATGGCTTCAAAGTTATTTGCGTCTATTAAGTTATTAATTAAAACAGTTCTGATAGTTAAGGGCATCCTAATTTAGATTAGCAGAGAAAACAATATATGTATCTTTATTACATCAGTGTGAGAACATACAATAAGATTTCATTTTCCTCATTTTCTTGTATGCATTATATATTTCATCTCTAGCTATAAGAACCACTATGACTACTATGACAACTACTACATTAAAGAATAATAATGCTATGTTATGGAAAAAAATATGGAGAAAGGAATAGGTGAAGAATAACACGTTTTATACAAGTAAGGGCCAATTTACTAATAAAAAGTGGGCCCAATTCTTGTCACCAAACCATATGAAATACAGGAGTATAATGCTACTACATTAGCATTTTATGAGATTCTAGTCCTTCCCCTGTCAAACTAACTTAACCATGGTGTTCTGCAGCCTATCTTAGCTGCCGCCATAATAATGCGGCATGACATTGGGATGTCAAAACACTTCAGTTCCAAACAAGTTAAATTAAATGTGATAAACCTTTATTGTAATGTGTAGTAATTGTGTAAAATGTAAGAAATTATTCTCTTATAATAATAATAATAAAGCTTTATTTCTCTACACATTTACAGAGTTAAAAAAATAAATAAATACATAGACCTATTAGAAAGTATTTGTTGGTTTATGTAGTCCCCTCTTGGGTAAAAGCCTCCTCCAACTTGAACCATTCTTCGCGGTTTTTGGCAATTTGCATTCATTCTTCTCCTGCTGTGTTAATAATGTCATCCACCCATCATTTCCATTGCCGACCTACACTCCTCTTGCCAAATGGGCCCTTCCATTTTATTGTTTGGTAGGTCCATCTTTTGTCCTCATATCTAGCTATGTGTCCTGCCCATTTCCATTTTTGTATTTGGCTATGCTGAAGTGCATTCTTTAATTTAGTTTTCTTGCGGATATCTATATTTCTTGTTGTTCTCTATGTTCTCTTTGTATTATCCTTAGTCTAAGGATGCTTCATGTTGGCAAGACAAAATTTTGTTTTTAACTCTTTCAGTATACACCCATGTTTGGCTTGCATATGTTAGACTTAGGAGGATACACGAGTCCATTAGGATCTTTTTTATTCTTAGTCTGTAATTTCCTTTAAGAATTTCTTTTTGAGCCCAATATTTTTTCCATGCAATGTTTATTCTTCTGTCTATTTCTATTTCATTGCTGTTTAATTCGAAAAATATCAGTTTGCCTAAATATACATAATCATCAACATATTCAATGGACTTTCCTTCTATTTTGATTGGTTTTTTGGAGCTGTTTGTAATAATTTTTGTTTTTGATGCATTCATTTCAAGTCCTACTTTTTGTTCAGGTGTTCAGGCTCTGAAGCATGATTTCTAATTCAGTCGCAGATTCACTGAAGAGAGCTTTGTCATCAGCAAATCATAGATGTGTTAATCTTTTATTTAGTATCCATATACCTTTGTTTTTCCATTCTAGGTTTTGAAATATGTCTTCAAGGACGGCTATAAATAGTGTGGGTGAAAGAGGGTCACCTTGCCTCACTCCTTTCCCAATTTTGAACTCTTCTCCGTGTCTTTCTAGTTTTATATTGCTTGTATTCTTAGCATATATGTTCTTTAGCACACTTATGTATTTTTCATTTATTTTGTTTTTTCTCAAAGCCTTCCATATAGATGAGTGTGATATGCTGTCAAACGCCTTAGCATAATCTACAAATGCTATGTATAACGGCATGTTGTATTCTTTATATTTTTCTATTATTTGTTCCATAGCGTGTATGTGATCCATTGTTGAGTAGCGTGGTCGGAAGCCTGCTTGCTCTATTGGTTGGTTTCTGTCTATGTCTTGGGCTATTCTACTTAGGATTATCGAAGAGAACAGTTTATAGATTGAAGATAGTAGACTAATTGGTCTATAATTGTTGATGTCAAGTGGATTTCCTTTTTTATAGAGCAGTATTATGTTTGAGCTGCAACATTGCTTTGGTATTTGTTCTTATTGTATGATTAAGTTGAATACTATAGTGGGGCTAGGTTCAGGTAGTTTACTAGAATATGTGACCCAAGTTTTAGAGCTTCATTTGTGATTTTATCTGGTCCTGGGCTTTTTTCAGACTTTAGTTTTTTTTTATGTCTTACTATATCCCCTTTAGTTATAGGAGTTAAAGTTACTTCTTCTAGTTGGGATTCTCTTGTATGTTTAATTTCAAATTGTTCATCCTTTTGGGTTTCATCTTGGGATGTTCTTCTGTAAAGCTCTGAGCAGAAAGCTGTTGCGTGCTTTACTATGTCTTCTCTGTTTCTTGTTTCCTCTTTTCCATCTTGTAGACCTTGTATCCAGTTTTTATGCATTGACAGCTCTTTAAAGGCTCTCTTTGAGCTTTTATATGTTGCCATATTTCTCTCTATGATTATTCTTCTATGTCTTTCGTAATCTTACCTGATTGCTCCGTTTGTCTTCTTGTATAGTTCTTTTAATTTGTCTCTTTTCTTTAGATTTTTTTCTTTTAGATAGGAGTTCTGTACATTTAGAAATCAGTTCTTGTGTTTGTTCGGTAATAATTTTGGGTTTTTCGTTACTGGTTTTTAATGCTTTATCCTGTTCTAGACTATTTGTGATGGTCTTTTGCAGCTCGTTGCTCAGAGTTTGTACATTTTGTACAATTATTCTCTTATAAAACATTAAATCCAACAATAAAGAGATGTATGCATTAAGCAACAATTGATGCGCAACACATAATGGCACTACATGTTTGTCAACATTGTTTTCTTTCTCCATTTCGTATAATATAGATGAGCATCAAATGTTGGCAAATGTAGACATTTACAGCAACAATGTTAATAGTGTTGTTTGTTAAGCAAGCAATTTGATACAAACATTAGTGTTTTATTTAAAATCACAATTGCAAGCAGGCTATGAAAACTTATAATTCATCACACTAAACAGCTGATCATTACTCATTGCAAACCCTCTTCTTATAAAGGACACCAGGAATATTCTATATTGTCATTCTGCAATCAGTAAAAGGCTACAAAACCTTTTCGGCATTTCCTTCTTACACCACTTTCCCTACATTTTTACTTAGTTCCCCCGCGGTTTAACGGCAGAGAATGCCATAATGTGACATTATGTCCACCCAATGTTTTAACAACAATGACAACACGCAAATAAGTAAAAACATCCATGCAATTAAATGAGGTGACAGTTTATATTATTCATTTTTGTTTAAACCAAAGGGTTAACTGGCGTCCCAATGTACCTTTTAACTCTAGTGTAACAGATATTTATTTCACTAGATGTATTTGTTACTTGTTGTTGTAAGACAAAAACAATTAACAAATACATCTAATCACGTGTAATAATTTTTAACTTATTTTTGTAAAACTAAAAAATAATTCACAAGCCATAAAAAGGGTAAACATTATTTTTTTAGTTTATAGCTGCAATTACCTTTTGCTCTGCTTCTCTAACTCGTCTTTGTCTTTCCATTTCTGCTAGCCGGTCAACTTCATCCATTTTACTACGACCTTTTGACTTCTTCCTTCTGCTGCCTTCATATGAAACATCACTTGCGCTAGAAGACGACGCGGAACGTGACCGTTTTCTATAAAGTTTTGAAAATAATTAAGTTATCCTTTCAAAAGTTTAATGCACCAACGTTTTTCATTAGTATTATTATGAGTACCTGGATTTGGAACTCCGTTCTTTAGATTTTTCGACATGTTTTGAATTCCTACTCCTAGATGCAGAACGATCTTTAGATCGACTTTTCTTCCTTGAGTGTTTACTGCTTTTATGATGCCGCCTGGGTGACTTGCTTCTTGATCTCGATCGGCCCATGTTAAGTAATTGAGTAATTTCTAATTTTACTTGTATAAAAATTAAGCTTTAATGATAAACGCTTCCACCGCCTCACCACAGACCACAGAACACAGTGGAACACAGATTACTGTATACCAGTCAACGACCACAGAACACCATAGATTACTGTATATATACTACTAGCAGAACACTATTTTTTTTTTGGAGTTCATGGCCTGGTATCTACCTTCAGGCCAAAGCAGAACACTATTATTATACACAGACACATATTACATACAGACTTGCTGGCTTGGATGCTTGTCTTTTAAACCATGTCCTCATTTTTATCTCAGTATCAAGTGACAGGTGATTACTGATTAATCCTTTAAATTACACTGCTTCACAATATGTTGATGCGTCACATTGCGTAGTTTTTGGAAAATTTTGATGGCAACTTGAGCCAGCAGACAGTTGGCGATAGTATCTCTAGGCGCCTAAGCAAAAAAATACCTTATCTTGAAATTCACATTACCATCGGAGCACTTGTTTCACCATTTCCACTAATAGTTCACATGCGCAGACACTTAATACACAAAATCGCACCACTTTTACATATCAAAATCCACTTTAAACCATTATTTAAACAATAACACAGGAGCAACAATCCGCCACTGGTCATGTTCCCACCAAAACCCCAAATTACTGATTGTAAATGTAGTGAAATAGATTATATAGATACTGTTTGACAGATATTGTAAGTCTATGGAGGGGGGGGGGGCAACCTAAGGATGAAATTTGTTATATTATTAATAAATAACTAAAAGATGAACGAACAATTTTTATGTTCGAACAAACGATGAACTATTAATTAAAAATCAAAAAAATTAAATACAAGTGGGGCTAGGTTGAGAAACCTGATATAAAGCAACACGTACGTACAACGTACCGAGGGGAGTAGCCATACGCAGGCGTTCCCCTGTGTCAAAGTATAAGTCCATGCGGTCTAAATATATGCGTTTAATAATACAAGTTGCAACCGCACTGCTCACTGTTCAGCAAAAAGATAGTGTTTCTTAGGTTAGTAATTCTTACTATTTACTTCTTTTTAATCTTAAAAATTACAATAATAACAGTCCATAGTAAACATTGTGTTGTTTCGGATTTGTTTATCAACACAGGCTGCTCGCCCTCATACTATATGCGGTTCGGTCGAGCGACTGATCCGAGTCCTGATCCGAGTCCTGATCCGAGTTGTCGCTGTCACCGAGCGATAGTTTTGATCTTAGAGTAATTACACACATACGTAATTGTCATGTGTGTGATGATAGATTAAACGTAGTGATTATATTCTCTTTGGTGATAAATTATTATTTTTGAGTGGGAGTCTGAGAAAGAATGCATGGGGCAGGCCCGCCCCGCAAAAAATGACAGACAGTTTGGTAAAATAAGAGGAGAGACAAAGTGGTCCCACGTACCCAACGTATGCAACGCATTATGATGTCTAAACCCTTGATTTTGTATGAACAACTATGCATTAGACACACACTTATCGTATGCAACGCAATCATACGCGTCCGACGCAACGTCGATTAGCTGTCTAGATCGGCGTGGGAAGGTGGAGGGGATGTTCGTACGCAATCCCACGCGTACGTAATATTTTTATTTAATCTTTTTTCAAATACAACATTTATATCAGTCGTGGGTTTTTCAAAATGTTTAATTTTGCTTTTTATTATATTTTAGTACGTTATTTAGACGCTGTTCTAATCCCATACAAAATGAACAACTAATTTCTGCACAACCCTTGGCACCACGGTAGGAGGCTAGTGCTTTCTCTGTCTAAACTACAGCTTGTTTATTTTATTATCATGTAACTTATCTCTTATCACAAGAACATAACATGTTTTTCACTAAAACAAGTATCTAATTGAGTGCAAATCTTTTATTCGTATTACATAGCCGATTACTATATAACACACGACTCTAAGTTAATTAATAAAACAATTTTTGGTGGAAATAGCTCTCAGCCGGGGAATTGAACCCCGAACTTTCGCATGACAATCGAATGTTCTTATCATTATATTGAATCTATTTACTTTTAACATAGATTATTCTTTAATTTGGAAACATATTTACTTTTAACATAAACGATTATTATTGTAAATATGATTGTTTATAAAAATAGAAAAATATGTAAATAGACCTGGACAGATCGACGTTGCGTCGGACGCGTGTGATTGCGTTGCATACGATAAGTGTGTTTCTAATGCATAGTTTTTCATAAAAAAATCAAGACTCCATATGTCATTTTGCTTTGCATACATTGCGTACGTGGGACCAGTATGTCTCTGCCTTTATCGTATAAACAGTACAGAAAAATAGTTTTCAATTAAAAGTAGTCAATATCATCACATCTCAGAAGTATTAAGGGTTCAAAACTGTGTAGGTAATTTAGTTATTTATATCAGTAAGATATGTGTATGATTTAAAAAAAACACCAAGTGTATTTAATAGCATTAAAAAACGTAGTTTAGTTCATGAATTTTTTATTATAAGGTCATCAAATTATTTTTGTCAGCTACGCTTCTAGGTATTTGGTATTCGCCACTTAAATCAGCACAACCTGGGAATTAGGTTATTTCCACATTACCTTTGTAGAAATAATGATTAGGTAATGATATTCCTTTAACAATGAAATCTGTAGCGCTGCTAAATCTTGGTACAGTCATCGGTTGTCGAAAAATGCACTCAAATTTACCCGTTGAGGCATTTGGATCAGCCATGTAATCTATAATAACTAAAAAGTAATAACATTATTAAAATACAATATATTTTAATAATGGCGGGGACGATCTTGAACATGTTCACAGACTGCAGACTTCCCAGAGCGTCGGTGCCTCACCTCTATTAAAACATAATTCAAGCCGCCGAAGAAGATTAGGCAATTTTTACCATCCGTCAAGTGTAATATCCCTCTACAAGATGCAGGAGTGTACAAGCTTGATTGCGAATGTGGTCTCTTATATAGGACAAACAAAAAGATCCATTAAAACCCGCGTGAAAGAACATATAGCTGACGTGAGGCACCGACGTTCTGGGAAGTCTGCAGTCTGTGAACATGTTTAAGATCGGCCCGCCATTACATCAGATTTGATAGACCACAAATCCTCGCAAAAGAACACCGATTCCTACCAAGGATGATACGCGAGGCTATTGAAATGAAAAAAAAACATCCTAATTTCAATAGAGAAGGGTGCTGCCATCTGCTTGGGATCCTATAATTAACAAAATTAAATCCAAACCCAAGTATACCACTGCAAGACTTCAAGATACTGTAAGCTCATTCTGCGTAGATCGGACCAAGAATTAATATTCAAAAAACTAAAGGTAGCCGGGCTAACTATGACATTGGGACGTCAAATTTCTCAGTCAACCCCCCCGTGACCATGGGTGCTGTAAAGCACCCGAAACGTCGGGAATCAAAATAGTAAAATTAAACGCGATAAAATCCGTAAAAATAGTTTTATTCAGGTGTTTTGATTTAAAATTCTTGTGGCATTGTGCCATTAATTAAATGTAAGTTTTCCAAACGTTGGACGAGTTTATTTTTATATCTTTTATCCAGGTCATTTAAGTATGTCACTATACTTAAATACATATTTTGTATGTCAAATAAAGGTATAATATTATATATCTTGATGTAACAGTTCATATCCAGATCACCAGAGATTTTGGTGTGGGCAAGATTAATTTTGCAGGGCCCCTGGTGACGAATAAATATTTTCAATTAATTGAGTTTGTATTTCCATTACAATCCGTCACAAGTCTACAGCTGAACATAAGCCTCCCCAAACGACTGTCATGGTCAGACCTTGACAGATCGTTGATCAACATCCTGTGCATGTTTTATCTTTATCTTTTATCTTTTACCAGGTGGCTGCCACTCGGGAATCTTTCTTCTCCATAGGTTGTCGGTTCTCCGAGCTATGGTCGGGCCATTGCCCATTCTTTACTGATACATTGAACATGTCGGTAACTCTAGTTCTGCTGCGGATAACTTCGATATGGATACTGTTACTCAAAGTAACTCCGAGCACAGAACTCTCTATAGCTTACAGAAATACTTTAAGATTTCTCATGCGTCCAAAAGTAAAGGACTATATCTTGGTTCCATAGGTCATCGCTGGCAGCACGCGCTGGTTGTATACTTGTTTTGAGATTTTGGGGTTTATTGGACTACCCAGTCGAGTTCGATTCGTCAGTTGACCTTGGTCGAAGTTGGACTTGCTTAGTGGGATAATTTCTGTGTCCCTCGTGAAAAAGACACTTATTTTACACACAAACTTATTTGCCAACAGCTGACCCTTTTCCTTAATAAGCACAATTTATTGAATTCTTTACAATCCGGATGTACGGCTACTGCCTTAATCATAGTTACTGATGATATACGGTGGGGTATGGATAATAAACTACTCACAGTCATGACCTTGCTGGATTTCAGTAATACGTTCAATACTGTTGATTTCGATATACTGTTGAGTCTGTTGTGTTCCCTTAACATATCTCCATTAGCAATTACCTGGTTTCAAATTTATCTATGTGGCCGTCGGCAGTGTATTCGTGTCGATGAAACTCACTCATCTTGGTGTGATATTACTGCAGGCGTGCCGCAGGGCGGCGTGTTGTCTCTTTTACTCTTTTCCATTTTCATTAATTCAATCACTCATAAAATATCTTCTCTCTACCACATGTGTGCGGATGATGTCCAGATTTAGACCCAGTCAACTCTTGAGAATTTGCCGAATGCAATCGCTACATGGAATAACGTCCTAAATATTATTCATGAGTGGAGAAATCATATGGCCTAAATGTCAATCCTAAAAAGTCACAGGCTATCATTATTGGTAGCCAGAGCTTTATCTCAAGAATTGACTGGTTCCCATACCTCCTATCGTATTCGATGGAGTTGTAATCCCTTACTTTGACAATGTCAAAAATCTTGGTATTTATATTAATAATTCCTTAAATTGGATACGCCAACTGAATGACGTAAGTAAGAAAACCTTTGTCGCTGTTTGTTCACTGCGTCGCCTTCGATCATTTCTTCCCATTCCTACAAAAATTATGCTCGCATAGTCTCTTCTCTTTCCGATTCTAGACTATGCTGACGCAAGCTATGTAGAAATAACTGAGGACCAGCTAAATAAGCTTGAGAAACTTCAAAATACTAGTATTCGGTTCATATTTGTATTGCGCAAATATGACCATGTTTCCCAATTTCGCTCACGTCTCAAGTGGTTACCTATCCGACTTCGCCGGAACATGAATATTCTTTCTATTCTGTACTGTGTATTATTTCACCCTTCTACTCCTCCCTACCTAAAGGAGAAGTTCAATTTTGTAGGGCTTCCGGGGGAACCTCTACGATCTTCAAGAAATTCATTTTAAGGGTACCAACTCACAATACATCATTTTTTAATAAATCTTTTACTGTACAGTCTATTAAGCTCTGGAATGCCCTACCTTTGCATATACGCGAAGCAGAAACTGTTGTAATCTTTAAGAGACTACTTAAAGAGCATTACTTGCCTCAATCGTTCGGACACCGTTAGGATAAATTATGTGATTATGTATTTATTGTATTTATCAGCTTTATATTATTGTTTGAGGAATTTTGTAACTTATATATGTATTTTTGGGTCGATATGTAAGTTTGTTTATATATATATATTATATGTTTTACTTTATCTTTTATTATGTATTGGTAATTTAAATTATTTCATGTATTACTTATTTATATGTTATTTTATTGCATTTATTGTCTTCTATATATATAACGGCGGCTCTACACGTTACGTACTGGCGAATGTGTTGGCAAAGATATTGGCCAAGAATTTGTGATCGCGTCCACACGTTGGAAGGTCGTTCAATTTGCTTCGGTTCATGCCAATATGCGCACGAATTTACTAAAATGGATATTGAGGCGCTAACGGCTGCTCCGGTTTATTTATTCACAGCATACCGCTACTACGTGAATGTGTATAAAAAAAGGATGATCAAAAAGAAATGGAAAAAAAGAAGTTTTCACAAACTCTTGGCTAATATCTTTGCCAACACATTCGCCACTATGTTGGCCAACGTGAAGAGCCGCCTTTAAAGGCAAACCTGACTGACCCATCTATCAACGCACAGCCGAAACTACTGAACGGATTTCGCTGAAATTTGGCACACAGACAGTTGAAATGACGTAGGAAAGGATTTTTGAAAATTCATGTC
The DNA here is from genome assembly GCA_029286625.1 of Parnassius orleans. Taxonomy (NCBI): domain Eukaryota; kingdom Metazoa; phylum Arthropoda; class Insecta; order Lepidoptera; family Papilionidae; genus Parnassius; species Parnassius orleans. The sequence continues at coordinate 213,726 of JAGSMP010000330.1, forward strand.
AATATGGGTGTCATTTTATGGTTTTTTGGGACGTTAATTACGAAAATGGCATCGATTATGGTTTGAAACTAACATGGATGGAAGAATGGATGGATGTATGTTTGTATGTAAAAATCATCATGGGTTGGGTGACTTGGGTGTCATTTTTAAGGTTTTTGGGTCGTAAATAACGTAAATGATATTGATAAATATTTTAAACTTAATTTATTAGAATAGAATAGAATATACTTTTATTGCACAAAAAGATAACACAAAATAGACAAGAAGATTTGTACAAAAAATTTGCACAAAATTACACCTGAACAGAAAAATACTAATTTAAAAATTAAAAAACAATGAAAATAAACAACCAAACCAAATATATTTTTTTACAAATTAATAACCTTTTATTCTATTGCAAAAACAAAAGAAATACTTAGGTACCTACCTATTTTGTATTGATCTTCAAGTTCCAATCCCTACCAATAGATGACATTGGTATCGTTTTAGAACGCGGTAACGTTGTGTTTTTTCGAACTAATAGGTATAATAATGAATAGATATACGAGTATACCACATACGGTACCTATTCACTGTTAACGGATATTTGACTAGACTTCGACTTTTTTAGCTTGCTTACGCTTTAAGATTTGCTTCGTGTTTCGGATTAGTTGCTTGATTTTGTCTTTCTTACAACCACTGTTCAAACTTAGAATTCGATTTGCTTTGTGATTAGGTATTGTTGACTATAACTATAACTATAATACTTCTATTTTTTTCTCACTGAAAAAATGACTACAGAAACTCTTAATATTAATGGAAAAATGGAAGAACATACTGTCGCCCCATTATAGGTGACGGCGCCTCTTTGTTTCGTGCTCTTTCATTTTTAATGTACGGAACCCAAGAAAATGCGATGGTGGTGCATTCACAAATTGTTAGATTTGTGGTAAATGATTGGCCTAGGTTTTCAGTTATGACCCACGACAGAAATAGCGATAATTATTCAACAGCAAATGAATATTCAGCCGATATGTTAAAAAATGAAACTTACGATGAACTTTATGAATTGGTAGCTGCAGGATTAATATTTCCGAAGTATATCGAAACGGTCTGCTATACACAGAGTCCGGAACAGATATCTGTCCAGTAAGGCGATTACGATTTAGCCGTGATTTATCTAATGGACATTTTGACGCCTATCTGCCTATTATTGCGAAGAAAATTATACAGCATCGCATGGAGGTACCTGTCGAAGAGCGTGATCGTTTTTCAGAGCTTGACCATTTAACTGTTACATCTTTTGTAAACAGTGAAATATCATCTCCAACCAGCGGAACAGATCAATCTGTATCGTCGACATTAAAATATGAAAAAAAGAAAAATATACGAAGGTCGAGATTTACTAATTACACAAGAAAAAGTCAATTAAAAAGTGCACAAGAAAGATATAGGCAGAACAAGCCAGATTCAAATCGTAAAGCTGTGTCCGCTTATCAGAAAAAAAATCCCGATGTACACAGGCAAGCTGTTGCAAATTACCAAACTGCGAATCCACAAGTGCATAGAGCAATTCAGTCACGGTAAACATTACACTGCGTTTATGGAAAATCAAGGTCCATTCCGCTATGGAGTATGACCCTGATATTGCTTATAGAACTGATAGCAGTGTAGCCTTGGGTTCTATGACATAGAAGTGTCAGTGGTGCAATGCGCTGAAATGGAAGGATGAGACATCTGGTATGTGTTGCAGCGCTGGAAAAGTGCAACTTGATCGGTTGAAACAACTGCAGATCATGGCCATTTTATGGGTAATATTCGTAAATATAATGCCTTTTTCCAGATGACTTCCTTTAGTGGTAAACAAGTAACTCTTTTCCGCTGCTGCGTTTTCAATATTATTTCGATAGGTCTTAAGATGAACATGGACAAAACAAAGATCATGTTTAATGTCCATGTCACACCTATGCCGGTAGTTGTTGGGAGCACTAAGCTCGAATTTGTTGACGAGTATGTTTATCTGGGACAAATAGTTCGACTAGGTAAGTCCAACTTCGACCGAGAGGTCAATCGACAGATTCAACTCCGTTGGGCAGCGTTCGGGATAGTACGGCACATCTTCTCGTCAGGTATACCTCAAAACTTGAAAACGAGATTGTTCAACCAGTGCGTGTTGCCAGTGATTACCTATGGAACTGAGACGTGGTCTTTCACTGCTGGCCGGATGAGGAAGCTCAAGGTCGCTCAGCGAGCTATGGAGAGGGCTATGCTCGGAGTTTCTCTGCGTGATAGACTTAGAAATGAGGATATCCGCAGTAGAACCAGAGTGACCGACATAGCCCAACGGATTAGTAAGCTGAAGTGGCAATGGACCGGCCATATAGCTCGAAGAACCGACAACCAATGGGGAAAACGTTCTCGAGTGGCGGCCTCGTACCGGCGGACGAAGTGTAGGGCGTCCCCCCACTAGATGGAGTGACGACCTGGTAAGACATGCAGGAAGTCGATGGATGCAGGTGGCTCAGGACCGTGCTTTGTGGCATTCCTTGGGGGAGGCCCATGTTCAGCAGTGGACTTGTGAAGGGCTGTAATGATGATGATGATGATGAAGTAACAGCAGATGGTTTTTCACCGACTTTTAAAGTACAAGGCCAGGTCTACCATTTAATTGGAAGTATATTACCAGAAGCCGAACATGACGCTCAGTACCTTCAAATATATTTTGTAGGTGAAGATGATCGAGAAGCAAAGATTCGATGTTCTAGTTAAATTTCCTAACTTAAAGCCAAATTTAATCAAACAACTGCAGAATATGCTGCATCAAGTGAACCCGTACATAAAAGATCTGAAATGTGCCATTGATAAAGCGCCTCCTTCAGAGTCATACAAAGTTGACATACATGCGGATAAAAAACCACCAGAAGAACATAGAGGTAGGTACAATGCACCAACTACAAATGAAGTGGCTTTAGTGTTAGTGGATCAACAATTTGATCGAAGGGACATCATCCTCGAGAGCCGAAGTAATTCACTTCAGCGTATTAGTGAGATACATCGAGCATATGATGCGCTACAGTATCCGTTGATGTTCTGCTGGGGGATGATGGGTATTCAATCAACATACCACAACGCGATCCCACAACTAAGTTGCCGCTTAATAAAACTGTCTCTTCTGCAAGTTTCTATTCGTATAGAATAATGATTAAAGAAGGAGAAGATAACTATTTAGTCAACTATCGTGCCCTTTTTAGTCAATATTTGGTGGATGAATACGCCAAAATAGAAACAGAGAGATTAAATTATATCAAAAATAATCAAGCCAAATTACGTGCTGATAGTTACTTCCATTTAAAAGATGCTATTGGACGACAAGACGCAGAAACCAACCAACTAGGACAAATGGTTGTCCTTCCATCATCTTTTACGGGGTGACCTAGGTATATGCACGAAAGAACAAAGGACGCTATGACCCATGTTAGGAATTACGGCCGGCCTGATCTTTTTATCACTTTCACATGCAATCCTCGCTGGGACGAGATAAAAGAGCAATTGCTTCAAGGACAACAATCTCATGATAGACACGATATAATTTCGAGGGTGTTTCGACTAAAGATGAAAAAGATCATGAACTTATTGACAAAGGGCAAAATATTTGGTGAAGTGCGATGCTATATGTACTCAACGGAATGGCAAAAGAGAGGTCTTCCACATATTCATATTCATTTATGGCTTTACAAACGTATTACTCCGGATCAAATCGACAATATAATTTGTGCTGAAATACCGGATCCCAAACGTGACCCATAGCTTCACGAAATCGTTAAATGTAATATGATACATGGTCCATGTGGAACTTTAAATCGAAAGTCACCATGTATGAAAGATAACATGTGAAGTAAACGATACCCCAGGGCTCTCATAAGGGAAACTCAAACTGGTGAAGACGGTTATCCGCTGTACAAGAGACGTTTACTAGATGACGGTGGGTTCTCTGTTGATATCAAAGGCACAACCATAGATAATCGCTGGGTAGTCCCTTATAATCCAGTATTATTAAAAACATTTAACGCTCACTTAAATGTGGAATATTGTCATTCGGTGAAATCAATAAAATACGTCTGTAAATACGTAAATAAAGGTTTAGACCAGGCATTGCTTGCTTTAGAGAATGAGAAGGATGAAGTTAAAACCTACACAAGTGGAAGATATATAAGTTCATCAGAGGCAGTATGGCGAATCCTTGAATTTCCCATTCATGAGCGTTTCCCTCCCGTAGTACATCTCGCTGTTCATTTGGAAAATGGGCAAAGGGTTTATTTTAATGAGCAAAATCTGAGTGAAAGAGTGAATAGTCCTCCAACAACCACACTCCTATCCTTTTTCGATTTGTGTAAAGTGGATAACTTTGCAAAAACATTGCTCTACCTAGAAGTACCTGCATACTACGTTTGGGATAAAAGAAAGTTCCAAAGGAGAAAGAGAGGAGCAAACGTTGAAGGCTGGCCAGGGGTCAAAAAAGAGCACGTTCTGGGCAGGGTTTATACTGTGCATCCGAACAATACAGAATGCTATCACCTTCGCATGCTTCTTCATGAGATCCGGGGCCCAATTTCATTTGAAGCGTTAAAAACTGTAGATGGTCATGTATATTCCACGTTCCAATCAGCGTGCAAAGCTCTCGGCTTGCTTGAAGATGATCAGCATTTGTTCGCAGCAATGGAAGAGGCAGCACTTTGCCAATCACCGCAAATGATTCGGGATCTTTTTACGATTATTTTAGTGTTCTGCCAAGTATCAGACCCTTTAAGCCTTTGGGAGAAATTCAAAGAATACCTATCTGAAGATTTTAAAAGGCAATTAGAAAGACAGGGAGATGTGGATGTAGAGCACATAACAGATGTGGTATTTAACAAATGCCTTTCGGTAATAGAAGATGCCGTATTAGCGTTGGGTGGTCGGCTACTAAAAGAGTATGGGTTACCTCAGCCAAGCAAAGAACAACAATTTGAAAATAGAGAGTTTCTTAAAGAGAGAAGTTACGACTTAGCATCATTAGAAAACACAGTTAAAAATAATGAAGGATCACTGAATGACGAACAAAAAGCAGTTTACAATCAAATTAACACAAAAATTGAATCAAATGAGGGTGGAATATTCTTTTAAATGCTCCCTGTGGAACAGGCAAAAATTTCCTCATAAATTTGCTATTAGCAAAAGTTAGAAGTACTCGCTGAATTGCTTTGGCTGTGGCTTCTTCTGGGATCGCAGCTACACTGCTTAAGGGTGGACGAATTGCTAATGCTACCTTCAAGTTACCACTCAATTTAACAACAGCTGATACTCCCATTTGTAATATATCGAAACAAAGTAATTTTGATGAAGTATGTTTTACATACGAAAATGATAGTGTGGGATGAAATAACCATGGCTCATAAGGGTGACGTAGAGGCTTTAAACAGAACTGTACAAGATATAGGAGGAAATAAGAAGTTAATGGGTGGTGTATCAGTTTTGCTGGCTGGAGATTTTAAACAGACTCTACCAGTAGTGCCAAAAGGAACTAGAGCAGATGAAGTTAAGGCGTGTCTTAAGAGATCCACTTTATGGCCTCTAATTAAAATCCTCAAGCTCTCGAAAAATATGTGGGTACACTTAGGAGAAAAAGAGTCTGCTGGTGGATTTGCGAATCTCCTACTTGAAATCGGCAACGGCGATTACCCGATAAATGACGGAATGATAACCATCCCTGATAATTTGTGCACATTTGTATTTACGTTACAGGAGTTAATATCAAAATTTACCCAGATATTGCTCATATCCACGATAAGCCAATGGATTGGTTGTGTGAACGTGCCATACTAACCCTGAAAAACGACCAAGCAGCGGCAATTAACGATGTACTGTTAATGTCTTTTGAGGGGGAAGAAATGGTGTACACGTCAATAGACTCTGTGGTCAACACAGATGACGCAATTAACTACCCTGTCGAATTTCTTAATTCACTGAAACCATCGGGTCTTCCACATCATAAGTTTATTCTGCGCGTGGGCACTCCTGTTATGTTGTTGCGAAATTTAAAACCTCCTCAACTGTGCAACGGAACCAGACTAAAAGTAAAAGCATTACATCGCAATGTAGTGGAAGCCACAATTATAACTGGATGTGCGCAAAGGGAAACTGTATTTGTACCAAGAATTCCCTCGATCCCGAATGATCTTCCATTTGAATTCAAACGAATACAGTTTCCCCTCAGTCTGAACATAAACAAATCACAAGGGCAGACATTAAAATTTGCGGGTATAGAAAATTGTTTTTCACACGGGCAATTCTGTGTGGCTTGCTCACGCGTAAGCTCGCCCAGTAGTCTGATAATTTTAGCACACAGTAATAGATTAACAAAAAATGTGGTGTATAGTAAGTAAGTTTTGTAGTTTACTAGCTTTTGACCGCGACATTTAGTTATAATTGTGGCTTGTACCAGCAGACTCTTTTTTCACATATGGGCGCGATATAACCGAACTCCACGCGGACGAAGTCGCGGGTAAAATCTAGTTTTCTATATGTCACATGTATTGATATTACATTTTGTATATTTATATTGCAAAACCTACCTAGTATTCATTGTTTTATTCCTTTACACCTTTGGTTGCCTGGAAGAGATCGCTATGTAGCGATAAGACCGCCAAATTGTACATATAATCTCCTTTTTTATGTCATTTGTATATTAGTTTTGGTACAATAAAGTATATTCATTCATTCATTCATTGTTCACTTGATAGCGGTCTATTAAAATCATAAATATTTAAACAAAGAAAGTAAATTACTTACAAAATTTTTACCATTTCGTATGGTTTCCCATGGATGAAGATATCAACAATATTTGATAAATATTAAATCTACTAACACCATGTTTTTCTTTCAATATTTGTTACAAACATAGGTTTTCAATAATTGTGAGCGTAGTTTCCCAACAACCCCGTATAGGTGTGACATGAACACATCGTTTTCTGACGACTTTACTGTTGAAACCTAAACTGAGCATGGTGCTAGGTTTCAAATTAGCTAATTCGGGAGACTAGAAGTCATGAAGTTTGCGTGCAAGACGGTTCGTAAGAACAGCGCTGAATGCGTGTCAGTTGCAGAGAGCATACATATGGGTATATTATAGATGTCTTAAGTTTTCATCGCTCTAGCTTAATGTTTTTCTGGAATGAAAGTTCTTTGAACTTTTGGGGTGCAAATCCTATCTGGCCGCGAGGCCGTAGGCGGTCGCCCATGTCACCCTCGCTTTGCGCCGCCTCTACAGATTATTCTAAATCATTCCTTATGGATTGCAAAAGTGGATAACAAAATCAATAACTCACTATTTCTACATCACCCATATATTTCGGAAAATTTTCTTCACCTTCTTCTTCAGAAGTCTGTAAAAGTCTTCGGTTGGATACGGGCTTTCTGCCGTTATAAAAAAAGATTTCCGTTTATCGATACGCTATGCAGGTGCATTTGCAATAGCAAATCCAGACGTCTCGCACATTTGACGCTCTGGGTACTTTATATCTGATGTAAATAAGTTGGAAACACCGCCATTCATCTAAATCTTATCAACCAGCCAGCACATAATTCTTGAATTCAGCTTTTTTCATTTTTGTTTCCTAAGTTTGCTTTTGAAGCGTATATGTTTTGTAAAGCATATGTTCGACATTGTATCTAGGAAGGTATAACAAACTATTTACTAATAAGCCCGTAAGTAATAACTAAAAAACAAAAAAAAATGCTCGAGAAATATGTATGGAGAAAATACCCATTTTTTCCATTTCATTTTCATGTGGTCACATTAGCCGGTGTATTTTCATTGAAATAATATAATAAATAATATAATTATATATGATGTCAGTGATGATATTATATGGATCTGATATGTGGTCCTTCACAGCTGACCGTATAAGGAAACTAAAGATCGCTCAGCGAGCTATTAAAAGAGTTATGCTCGTTAGCAATTTATCTCGCGAATTCCCAGCGTGGTCTTTTAGTGTTCACACACACTAGGTATAATAATCTGACGTTGTGCTACGTAGTACTATTATTTATTCTATATTTTTGGAACGAAGTTCCTTATCGGACGGTAAGAATTTGGTGCATGGGGGCTAGGCGAGAAAAAGTGTAAGATTTGTTAATCAATAATATAATACGTTTATCAATAATAATATACTACGAAAGGAAATTCGTTCCAACCGAGTGTTCCACGACACTTCTAAGTATTATTATTATGCTCTTTCCATTTTTATCTAAGATCATATATCTTACCACGACACATGCCTGTAACTAGCTTTAAAATCAGATCTAACTATTTCGGCGGCCGTTGAAGCATCCATCACGCAAGACAGAATTTTTATAACCTTGGGACACGCCGTACTGCGCGCAAAACTGTTGAACACCTTTAGACGTAAAGTTTGGTGTGCGCGTTGCATTGCCAGCGTTATATTGCGCGCGCCGTACTAAAAGAGCCTTTATTTTCATGTTGAAGCGCGCGCCAAAAGCCACATATACGCGGTTCGGAAAGTAACTCAACGGAGCGCGCTCGGAAGCCTATATTACGACTTTTCCACTTAGTCTTCTCCGCATCAGTTAGGGACTGGGTCTCATCTTTGTGGGTGTCGGCAGGCAGTTGGTGTGTGTCAAAACTATTTTTAATTGGTGCAGGTGTTCCTCAAAGCGGAATCATCTCTCTATTTGTTCACTTTCATCCTCAGGGTGATTATTGATTTCTCTTATAAAATCCCATTTTGCTGCTCGTATTATGATTGTGTGGAGTGGAGTTTAGTTTAGCTAGATTAATCCAGTAAAGTATCACTATCTGTGCATATAAAACTTATACAAATAGATAAAAAATATATGACATCGGGAAATACAGAACACATCGCCACACCGCCTACTTGCTGGTACATGTAGAACTTTTCCTTCCACAATTTCTGATTTCTTTTAGGCAATTTCTGAGTAAAATTTCATATTTAAGTTGTGTGGTAAGAGAGGTTAGTTGCCCTCAGCTAGCTTTCGAGTAACAGTAAATAATGCAGTCGATAATAGGTAAGTATGTGAACAGTGAATATCATAATTGACCGATCTTTCATTGTCAAGAAGATGATCTATTATCTTACTGACAAAATAAAATTAATCCATTGCATCTCTTGTGTATCCTATACGATGACTGTTGAGTATTTGGTATGTTCGTGAATTAATCTGGCTTATTGCATAGTTGGTTTGGATGATGCACAAAAAAGTGCAACTTTATTTTATTAATGGAACAAATGTTGTAGGATATGAAATAATGTAATTTTTCAGGCGTTAATAAAAATTCCCGTTCAACAGCGAACATAAAACAAGATTGTAATAGTACGATAAGAATCTTTCTAGTGTTAGGTTTAAAACAGTGTATTGTCTGTGCTGTTTTGTAGATAACTAATTGTTTTATGTAAGAAATTTTATAATTTTGAAAGAAGCGTTTACAAATTGTTACACAACTCTGCAGACTTATGGAACAAACCCAACGTTTTAACATTTTATTTCTATAAATATTTTATACATGTTGAGATAACATGTTGAAGCATGATGCAAAGGGTAATAAGATACAGCAGTTACCTTTAACTATGTCGTCAACAACTGCTGGGCAGATTTTAGCAGTGACTTCAGTGGTTTTATTAAGATCAGGACATGAATTTATTTCAATTAACCAAGGTGTGTGTTCTTCGTCTAAAAGAAAATCGCAACCATACAGCTCGAAACGATTTTTGCAAATTGGCATAGTGTCTTGGCAACTGAGCATTATTCCGACTATTGACCTTTTCATGCCTGGATAAATAATATTGTCCCAAACTTTATCTTCCCCTATTTTATATAAATAGTTTTTAAACGTATCCAGTTCCCACATGTTGTTCTCTGGTAGCTCCGAATGGCGTCCGATGTAATTATTGTATTTTCTTTGCACTGCATGGTTTGTTAGGTGTATAGATTCATGATAGTTCATTAGGTTATATCTTCGTGAACTAAACTTTAAATAGCAATCTCTATACATCCATATTACTAGAGGATATGTACTCGTGATGAGGTAATATTGCCTTATGTCAAATTTTGTGTGGTGTATTAATAAAGGTTTTTCTAAAAAAGAAATGCAAACAATTTATTACTATTCTTTTACTTTCTTTGTCGTGTACCGTTATCGTCATAGCCTATTAAAAGTCTACTGATGAACACAGACCTCCAACATAGATTGCCTCATAGGGGGATACATGCAATAGTTGCCACGCTCGGCAGGTGATTTATCAACCGCAGTTTTTTTGTTCTTGTTATGCCGCTGCTGCCCATCTCCTTGTTAATCCCCTTTCTTCCCTCTTACGACGCCCACGGAATGAAATAAAGTAGTAGATATTCTTTCAGCACCACTACGCGGTCAATTATTTTCTTCACAGTCTTTGTTGGATAATTCAATATAATTCGTATAATTCATTATAACTATTAACACAAACAGATAATAATGGACAACATTACTGTACTAGTTCGAGCATATCAGTCCTGCGTTCCACGCAACCACCCCGCCTGCCCGTTTTGTTAAGTATTAGCAAATCTTGCAAGAGCGCATTTTCGCAAGTAGGTACGCATTTTGAAAATCCGTAAGACCAGCAGTGGTTTAAAAGGATGTTATTGTAAAGTGTAATGTGATATTGTATACTTTACAACAACTAAGGGTTCTATTCATGCAAAATTTTTGATTTTAGTTTATAGTTTAATAAAAAATTAATAAGTTTTATTTTGCAAAATGCGTATTATGTTATTATTATGTTTCCTTCGTCTTTATAAGTTTTATTAATAAGAACCCCTACTATATACGTTACTTACCGATATATTTTTGGACGACATATTTAGAATTGGCCTTGTTCAACAAGCTTGTGATGACACCTAATTTAGACGCCATTCTTATTCCTCTACCTCTTGAGCAATAAGCTGGTTTTATTATCCAAATATTATGACAGCCTTCGCATTTTTCTTGCGGACGGTATCTACAAATCTCTTGCAACAAAAACTGTGCATAACTAATATAGAGTGGTAACTTATTATGTTTATCAACTTCAAAGAATTCTTCTTTTGATATGAGGCGATAGTACTTTTTCAAAAACGCATTCCATTGCCCTTTACTAACAGTTTTAATTGCACGATCGATATCCTTATTCTGTTTTCGTAAGAGATATTCTTTACATCTATTTAGTGCGAAATTTATTACGGTCAATGAAATAGTGCCGTTTTCTACAAATATTGACTTTTTATTCGTAACTTGAGATAGTACCCATTTCATAAGACTTGTGCAAGCAGTTATTTTATAATCTGAAATAAATTCTTCTATTTCAAAATTATTACTACAATCGTACGTTCTCGGACAATTGACTTCAGCTAAATCTTCAATATAAAACCAGTAATTTATTTTCATAGAACTGCATAGACCCTGTTTTGATGTCCACAAAGCGTCGGACTTAAGCTTGTTGATAATAGCATTGCATTCATTTTTCATATCTATCGTGGTATCATAATGCTCCTGCTTATCTTGCCAAACGAAATTAGGATTGCATCTTTGTACTAAATTTGAGAGCAGTAATTTCTCCAGCTCGCAGTGTATTTCTGATTTACTGGAAATCGACCCATTAAATATTTTTGTAAGAGTCATACGGTTGGGTGGAATTTTTTCAACCCAGCCCCTTTGCAATAGAGCTTTACGAATTGCATCACACGCACCATATATAGAAAATATTTTATTTTGTCTTTTTGCTTCAGCTGCGAGATCCTTTAATTTTAAATAACGAGAAGATCGGTTTTGGCAACATGATATTACATAACTAGTTTCTTTGGAGAGAGTCCTGTAGAATGGTAAGGACTTTTAGTCGTTTTAGTAGTTGGTTCTCCCTTACCATTGTTTTTACTATGTAATGTAGCAATCCTATTAAAAGGAGAATGTAACCTTTTTACACCGCCATGAACGCATTTTATAACGTTTTGCTTCTGAAAATTTTTGATTTACGATGATAATATTTACAATAAATCAATAAATGTAAAGACAATATATAAATTTTTAGAAAATGTAAAAAAATGAATTCAAAAAACTATACTAATATAATAATTTCCCAAATAATACAATAGCTTCGAACTTTTTGGCTTTTCTTTCGATATAGGTACTAAGCATTAGCATTAGAGGAGCTTGTATATTATATATATTATACTATATAGGTACAGCAGGCTCCAAATATTTTGAAATTAAATTAACGGTCTCTGGTCTCAGTACAGCAGTTTTACGCAGCTTTTAATCGGGACAAATATAGGATTTATTGGGATACATAGTCCAAAAACCCAACAAAACCGACATGTTCAGATGAATGCCATTGTGGCGATTTCATGGTAACGTTATTGTACGTATACAATGTGAACAAACTTGATATAATATTAACCTTTGTATTTAATTTTATAATTATTCAAATTAACAATAATTAAAAATATATCATTAAAAATATATCTTAGAAGTTTCGTACCCATATCAAAATAAAAGTAAAACGGCAGATAGGATGTTTTTTTGTACATTATTATTATAATATTAGGTCCTTACATATGAAATTAGCGTTTTGTCGTACTGACCACTTTGATCTGAAATATCTCCTCTTTGGTTAAGAATTCCAAATTCAAATTTATAAATTCAATTAGCTGGTACATTTGAGTTTTGAAAACAGTCATTCATTTGTTTTTTTTTTCATTATTTTATTCTTTGGCGTCGCTTATTACCGCACAATGGAAAACATGAAATATCGGTATATTTACGAGTACGAGTTCTACCGTGGCACCAGTGCTGCAGAAACAGCTCGAAGGATTAATGATGTGTACGGCGCTGGTGTCGCAAAAGAAAGCACGGTACGTTTTTGGTTTCAACGTTTTCGTTCTGGAAATTTCAACCTTCAGAACCAACCCCGTGGACGGCCGGAGACCAAAGTGGAAAATGAAGAATTAAAGGCTATTGTAGAAGCGGATCCATCACAAAGCACTTCAGAGATAGCTGCAGGCTTCGGGGTAAGTGATAAAACTGTATTAATCCACTTGAAGCAAATCGGGAAAGTAAAAAAACTTGAACAATGGGTTACTTTACTCAACCGACACAATAATGAAGGGATTTTAAATCGAATCATTACTTGTGATGAAAAGTGGATACTGTACGATAATCGGAAGCGCTCGTCGCAATGGCTGAACCCTGGAGACCCAGCCAAATCCTGCCCTAAACGAAAATTGACTCAGAAAAATTTACTTGTGAGTGTTTGGTGGACTAGCGCCGGTGTCGTTCACTACAGTTTTCTAAAATCTGGCCAAACGATTACGGCAAATATCTATTGTCAGCAACTGCAAACCATGAAGGAAGAACTAGCTGCTAAACAACCGAGATTGGTCAATCGCTCTAGGCCACTGCTGCTTCACGATAACGCAAGACTACACACTGCACAACAAACAACCACTAAGTTAGATTAGCTACAATTGGAATGTCTGCGACACCCACCGTACTCCCCGGACCTTGCTCCAACAGATTACCATTTTTTCCGGAATTTGGACAACTTCTTACAAGGAAAAAAATTCAACTCCGATGCGGCAGTCCAAACCGCCTTCAAAGAGTTTATTGATTCTCGCCCCCATGGTTTTTTAGTAAAGGGATCAATGAACTACCTATGAGATGGCAAAAGTGCATAGATAACAACGGTGCATACTTTGATTAATTAAATATATATAAAATTACTTTATATTCCTCCCGTACAAAACGCCAATTTCATATGTAAGGACCTAATATTAAGGGGTATCAATACAGCATTGTTATGTGGTTGGGCTGCATTAATACATAATATATAAAAGAAAATGATAAATATACATAAATATATACCTTAAATATAATAAAATAAATAAATAAAAATACATAAATAAATAAATGGCCGACCAGATGAAAGACTAACCCTCGGGAAAGGGACAAAAACCGGCGAACGATGCGGGTGGTGTGGTAGTGTCGCCTTCTACATTTGAGTTCGGAGCGGTCCGTCACGAGTCCAAGTCGCCTCGGATGAACGGAGTGGCTGACCAGGATTAGCCCGTTCACAGTAACGACTATAGAAATAATTTCGGTCTGCAGACCATCCCACATGTCGGTCACTTTGTGAGCCAGGTCCAAACAATTTGTTTTCTTCTTTGTTTCGGCTTTCACGAGGTTTTCGTCATACGGAATGGTAATATCGACCAAAAATATCCTTTAGTGTGTCCGGGTCCACCAACACGATACCAAGTTTATTTGCTCAATAGTCCTATCCGTGATGATGAGCCGGTCCCAGTAGAGCCTGGCGCGGTCATTTTCGAGTACGGCTTCGGGCGAGTACTTATAATAAAGCAGTTTCTAATCCATGAGACCGTACTTCAGAGCGAGCACCTGGTGTATGCTCCTGGTGATCCTGACCACTAGGTTGTGTTTGTGCATTTCTCAGTATAAGAAATCGCCGAAAAACCGGAAAAGACATAACTAAGTGACCTCTGTGTGACTCGCCGGGATGGCGACAAGCTCGAAAGATGTCGACGGTGTGGTCTTTAGGATGTATCGCCGATAGTTGTTGGTCTTAATAACCTGATCATATATCGCACAGACAAAACCCTCTGTGATTCCAAGGAGCTTGCCGAACCTTAGCCAGTGGAGGAGTTTCTATTAAAGGCTCGTATAGATCCTTGTAGAACCTCCTGTGGAGCTTTTTCGCCTTCCATACGGACTCCCGGTCGAAAATGCTCTGCACTGCCGGGTCCTGTCATTGCTCGTTGGCTACGGATAGTCAAGTGAGCCCTTTATCACACTTAATAAAGTCCTTATAGAATGAGTCATCTGATTTCGTCAGGAAATAATTACGTCGGTTGCACACTTCGCGGCGATTGTGCATGGTGAGGGTGCCTAAGAAGCCACGCCCACCATGCTTTCGCGGCAAGTACAGCCTTATTACTACTACTCATTACATTTATAGTATACTTACATGAGGACGGACACTAACCGATATGATATTTTTTTTGATTGCTTCATGTCCATCTCATCGATACCTACATTTTGTGACATACCCGGGTATGTTTTAGCCTCAACAAGGGTCTTTATGTTGACGGGCATAGGCAAGTATATATCCTTCGAGTTAGCAACCCTACCCATTTTAACATGGGGGACCGCACATTTATCCGTCCCCAGCTCAATTTTAATAGAATTGCTAAAATCACAAGTGAGATTTAGAAATTCCATGAGATGAGACCGACTAAAGGCGAATAACTTGAGGTCATCCATGTAGAAAAGTTGAGTCGTTTTCGTCCCATTTTTTCGCAGCTGAAATCCCTTTCCAGATCCCTCTAGCAAAGTGCTGAGAGAGTTCAGAGAGATCAGATGGGACTAAACTACTATCACCCTGGAAGATACTTCTACGTATCCTTATCCGGTCTTCCGCAACAGTCAACCACCTGACGACAAAGGATCGTACTCCATTGCCTCATGCATCGCTCAATAAAGTTTCTAACTGTAATCAATCTTGTAAAGCTACAGATTAATAATATAGTTACCTGTGTATCAGACAAAGACTTTCCAGATATTATGGCTTTCTTCTGAATGTCATACTTGTTACGTGAATCATCTTTGGACTTGGCCTAATATTGTGTAAAATACGTAATGTAAGCAAATAAAGTAAATTCAATCTTCATTCAAAACAATATCAAAATAAATATATTTTTAATTACATTAACATTTACCTTTTTTGTTCTGTCAGTTTTTTTCTTTCTGATTGGCATTTTTGAGGATTATAAATGGGTTGGATTATATGCGATTTGACTAGGATTTGCCATGTTCATCTAAAAATAAAGTGCCTGCGGGTAATAAGGCCTGTCGGCTAATAAGGCCTAAGTAAAAAAATCGTATTTATAATAATCGCACTCGCTTAAGGAGATAATAACTCCTATTGCACGATAATGTCTCTACAAGTTTGCAGAAACGCGCTACCCCGCGTCCTGCTACCAGAGTTGCATTATCTATCATAAGATACGACCGCACTGCACCAATAATAAAAATCAGTCCAAATAAATCGTAGGTATGTTTTGTAATATTACACTTAGCTATCTAAAACCGTAATCTTTATCTTTATGAATAAATGCTTTGTTGATCTTGAAGATTTGAGTAACGTATCGTGGTCAGTTTTTTTTTAATTTGGTTTTCTTAAATACTTGGTCGGCGGTTATTAAGGCCTACTAAATTTCACCATAGGCCTTATTATACTCCTTTTCTTGTGTAGTTTTTGCTTTATTATGAATTTTATATCACTTTTAAAATGTTATACTTAAATGCAAATAAATCGTACGCTTTTATTATTAAACTAATGTCATAGTCAGAAAAAGGCCTAGTCCAAACAGTGCAAAGACAAAGTGTGTCGAAGAATTAAGGCTTTGACATTAGAAGCTATTAAATTATGTGTAAACTATTGGTCCTGCGCCTAAGCTCTCTCGGACCGTGTCGGATGATGATTGTGAGGGAATAGAGAGTGCACCTATGCTTGCGCCTACATTCGGATACTATAATTCTGTACTGTGCTAGTCTCCGTTGAGACTGGCTGCTATGACAGAAATTTGGTTGGGAGGACACTCAATCCAACAATAAACCCAATTCTCAACTCAACCTAACACTCAACTTAACTCGAGACACAACCGACGCACTGATGATAATCACGAGGAGTGAGTTTGTTTGTCAGTTTGTTCATCATTATTCTAATGACTTTAAGTACTGTTAGGCGAGGCAATTTATATATTTTTTTAGCATTTTTAGTCTTAATTGCTGCATTCATGTGATTATTGATCACAAATATTTAATATATTACGTATAAATTGATTATTTGAGTTCGTTGAAGCAGTAGGCCTTATTATCCTACCATAGTAAAATAAGGCCTACTAAGCAAGGTTTTTAGAAATGTTTAATTTTGTTTTTCTTTATGACAAATGTTACAATTATTCGTTCATACCTTATAGAAACTGTACTGAACAAATGATTTTTATTAAAATCTGTGGACCAAATTAGATATTTTTGATTTTATTTTAGATTTTCCCTTAGCTAGGCCTTATTACCCGCAGGTACCTATAATTTTATTATTATATCTGTCTTGTATCGGTCTGAGCTTTTCAAATTTACATACCGTGAAACCTGGCAACTTTGCCATTTTTGGAAGGACTTAAAAGTTTAGGACCAATTTTTCAACAAAAAATGTACTGTGAGACTGGGCGTCAATGTTAAATGTGACATTATATTCTTCATAGATTTGGTATTTATTAATGATTTAAACAAATACTAATATTACATAGACAAAATACTCAAAAATAGAAAATGGCAAAGTTAACCTCACTTTGTGGCAACTTTGCCATCAGGGTTTATAATGAAAATAATAGGATTTGACTTCAAGGTTGAAGGTAAGTCTACCTTATAATATGATACACAATACCCAGAGTTATGATTTGCTTGTTTAATTGTGTTGCAAATATCAAAGTTTACGCTTGTGGCAAAGTTGTTCTCCTATTTTTCATACAAACTTGAAAAGTTTGTATGAAAAATTGAAAACTGTCAGGGTTGTCAAAAATCCTTGATTATATACTTAACTTAATTGTTTTATTTAAATCTTGTCACAATAATTTCTAAAGAAAAAATCAAAAATATATATAAAAAAAAAAATACTCTAGTCTAAAATTAAAAAATAATAAGCTTAAACCAATTATAGTATAGAATAAAAAAAAGCTTGCTCCAATCATTTTAACAAGTATTCTTTTTATTAGTCATCATCACCATTTTATTACGGGTCGTAATAAAATGATGTCAGGTCATAATTATTGTAATCAATCTAAATATTGTTTTCCTACAATAGCAAAACATTAATAATCATTAAAAATTACAGTTAATGTTTTGTTTAATATCAATACACTAAGTTGAAATTATGAAAATACTGAGTAGTAATAACATTAGTATAGCCGACAACGCAGTAAAATAATATAGATTTCTATTATTTTCCTTAACTTTAATAAAGATGAATTGATTGACGACTCATTTGGTAAAATCGGTCTAATGGGCTGCTACGGTAAAACATCAATACAAACATACATACAAACATAGAATGTCAAGTGCAGAACACTTTGTTTAAATAGTTGTAATCGGTTAAAAATATAGGTTGAAAGTAACAACCCTTGGTTAAAACAAAACATGGCAAAGTAACCGTCACATCATGGCAACACTAGTATGGTAACTTTGCCAAGTTAGTTTTATAGATAAATGTTAAGACCAACATGTTAAAAACGATATATTACATTTGATAACCATTAATATTACGTTACTACAAAGATATAGAAAAAAAACTACTAAAGTTCAAGAGCACTGAACAAAGAGGTTATTTCGCCGGCACAATTCCGCGTTAGAATAAAATGCCAAAATTAACTCTCAAGTTGCCATATCGAAAGTAATGCTGTCAATTAGTTATTGTATTTTCATCCAAAACATGGCTTATCTCGAAAAACGTTACGTTTTCCGTGTTAATCGTAATTTTGTACCAGTACACCCCTGATGGCAAAGTTAACATCCGTTGGTAAAGTTGCCAGACCTGACTGTACATATTTTTATGCAAATTACGAGTTTATATTCCATTTAATTTATTGGTAAACATGGTTCATTTACTAAAGATCTAAGTGGGAAATCATCTAACGGCGCGAAACGTCTAATGAGCAATATGTCTAATTAGTGAAACATCATTGTCTTCTGTTCTAAGTAAAACGTAGTAAACTCGACACACACGTTCAGTTAAACTGATCAGTTAAAACGGATGTAAGCCCGACACACACGGTCAGTTTTTGGATGTACTTCAGTTCAACTGATCAGTTTAACTGGCCGTGCGATCGGAAAAACTCGTGGGTAGCCGTCAGTTAAAAATTTCAACTTAAGATTTCACACTCACAGTCAGTTTTTGGATGTACTTCAGTTCAACTGATCAGTTTAACTGACCGTGTGTGTCGAGCAGTATAATGAACGAATCGTCAGATTCTCAAAATGACTGGACACTTAGGATATTACGGGTAAATATCCTAGTGGGGTAAAGGGCCGCGGACCTTATAATATAAACATTGGGTACGAAGTTATAGGTGGTATAATAACGAAATGTATAAATTAGGCACAAATGAAATGCAGTGAGTGCATGGGTAAACGGGACCCCCTGCACGCACTGGTGGGTGAAGCCTGTGGTTACATTGATCGATTTTCAAAATTTGAATTAACTTACTTTCTAACCCACAATTATCGAAACGATATTTTTTTAACCTTCCATACTGAAAAATGGTCTGGGTATGTTCATTTGATTTTTTTTTTTTTAATTTGGTAACCGCAGTTTTTTATAATTTTGAGTTGTTATAGAGAAGATGCTGCTGCTTATCTCCTGTTTTAGTATCCCTCTATCAACTCTTACGACACCTACGGGATGATATGGGGTAATGGATGTTCTTACACCGCCACTGCATGGTTATTGATATCCAATAGGCAGGTAATTAGACATAGGTAGTGTTACTAGTCTTTTCACGTAGTTAGACGTTTTGCTACTTTGACATGAGTTTGATATGGGGTAGTGGATATCCTTACTTTTGCAGGTGTTATTATGAATTAAAAGGAGTAATCATAATAACACCGCCTACTTCTACAGACGTCAACCTCACCTGAATGTAATGCTTATTAACGAACGAGGATCTGGTGATAACAAATTCTTAATTAATATGGGTACATATTCCAAGGATGCATGCCAGTTACTGTAGTTGCATGTTCATGTTGTAATGTGCAAAATGCAATCTAGCTGTAGATTCAGAGACTGCTAAGAAAAAAATTAATTCATTTAACGTGTATCTTGTATATAAGTAAACATTTTTCTAAACTAATAAACTATAAAGTACTACAGCAATGATAGGCTTAAGGTCATACAATGATATTTTTAGATCTAAGTGATGAGCAAAGACATTTATATAATAACGAGCTAAATAACGAGCGGTGATGGGTATTGTCTTTTGTAACGATTTTGTTACGAATTAAAATAATACTTTCAAATTACCTGGATTATTGTCCATATACTATTGTAAAGTATTATATGATGAGCATTTTATTGCTTTTAATTATTTAATAGAATAAAAAGGGAATGAAGAGAAATGAAAATTATAAAATGACATGATATTTAATTTTTATTCTAATGAAAGTTTGACGGAATAATGTCATCATTTAAGCCATAGAGCAATAAAATAACTCAATAGTTCGCTTTTGATATTACAAAAGAGAAATAAATGAAAAGGGTGTGTTCAATCATTGCCTTAGAATATACTGGCGTATAGACCGACATAGTGTGCAAGGAGAAGAAAATTCCTTATGGCAAAAATGCAAGACAGAAAAGGATACCAAATCTCATGACTCTGTAACCGATTTTGAAAGACAGGTCGGCACAAGTCAGCACGTAAGAAATAAGCTCTTAGATATTTTGTAATTTTTAGGGTGTAATAGTGGTTATTTTTAGTAAGTAACTTTTTCCAAAATGGTTACTTGTTCTGCTACTGTGGTGTTAATAATAGAAATAATCCTGATAATTACACATTTCACAGGTAAATTCTCAAGACGTCGTCAATGTTATGACCAAAGAGTATAATAGTAATTGTCCTATACAGGAAGTTATGACGCTTTTAGTTTTGGTTAAAATTTATGTTATATACAGTTTAAAATATAGAATGTTTTCAATTATTTTGTTAATTTTAATATTTTGCAAAGAAAGAAATCACGTTTTGATTGACTCAACTACATCAAAATTAATGTCGATATTTATTTTGAATGTTTATATTGAATCGATAGACTTGCCCACACAACAAGAAAATAAATCCTCGATTTGCTTTTTATAAATGTAATTTTATTTTGCCGTTTGTCAAACAGATTCCTCTGGATTCTATAATTAGAAAAAATGGTTAAGGTTAATTGACGGGTTGGTTGGAATCCAAAGAAAAACTCAACAATTTGCAGCAAACATTTACTTGAGAAGTATAACCTCCTAAGACCCAGACTTGAAATAACAAGGTAGTCGTAAAACCCACTGTACAAATTTATGCACAAATTAATTTATTGTTGTCAGACCCAGAGACATAAAACTTCATAAATTTTAAGCTATACCTATTAGGATTTCGAGAGTATATTTACCGTAATACTAGGTGTCTAAGAAACATTTTGGTTAACTTACGTCGTTCTATCTTTTGTACAAAATATTGAACATTGGGTCACAACGTTGCAGAGAAAATAAAAATTATAATTAAAATTTTAAGATTTATTAATGCAATTATAAAAAATATCAAAAATAGGACGAAACCTTCAGTCTTAAATCTTTAAACTTAGGTACATTTTCATAAGGCACTTTAACTAGTTTTCATAATATCACAATTACAATATTTAATCATCTTTGGAAAATTCAGACTCTTCAGGCCAATAATAACAAAAATATTTTACTTATAACTAAAAATGTTATCTTAACATTAGTGCGACCTTTAGGAACTTTAATTATACTTAATAGAAATTAGTTATACTACTCATGAAATGCTTTGTAGCAATTACGAGTCGAAGTTAGGCAGAGAGCTACCAGGCAGGTACTGCATTTGGCGGTAGTTCTTTTCTTGCATCCAGGCAAACGGCATCTATTTGCTATGCCTTCAAAGACAGGCATGTGCAATGCTCCGTACTGTCTACGAATCTTTGACGGAATAGGAACTATTGCTGGCCTTCCTCTGTTTGGAACTTTGGGCTCTGAATTATTCTCCTTCTAATACATCTTCACAGTAAGTGTTTTATTCAATAATGTTTTCCGCTAACTGCATCTTCCATTGCCTCAAAGATTGTAATTTGTTGTTTTAATTTGTCATTTCGGAATAGAATCCAAGCGTTTGATGCCGATAAATCCAACATGTGGAAATGAAGCGAATGGTCCATTTTTGGTTCTGGATCGATGGACATACTGCCAACATACGGTCTGCCAAATCGACACCTCCCATATTACTGTTATACATTCTGACAACCAGTGGCATATCGACGTTTATATATTTTTTTGACTTTTACACCAACGCCGACACAGATCTTTCGGATCGCTGCCATATATTGTCGACATTAGAGTAACCGGCTTGTTGTCGCACCATTTCGTCACAGCCACTGTGTCATCACTGTTTACAAAACAGACGTAGATCCTCTTCCACTACGTTTTATTTCCTTGTCATCTGGCAAAACCTCTTTCAGAGCAGCAGGAATCCGGTTTTCGTTATAGTACCTGAGCATCTAAAGCCTTTTATTTAAGAGAAGTAAAGTAACGGTCGAAATATAGGATATGCCCAGGAACTAACGTGCGCGTCATATGTAATATCACACTTTCACCAAGACCAAACACAGCTGCAGACTCTTCTGGAAAAGTTGTCGAACCTTGATAGACAGTAAAGTCACATACCATGCCATTTGGGTTAGCAAGCACAAAGGCTTTTAGCCCCACCGGATTTGGCTTATTTGGGCAATACTGTCTAATACCGCAGCTGCCAGAAAACGGAATTATCATTTCATCTACGGAAATGTGTTGGTCTCGTATTTGCTTGTGGCATCCTTGCAGTACTCTCTCGATCAAAGGTCTAACCTTCCACAGTTTATCTTGGTTTCTTTGCTGTTGACTTACATCGGGATCAAATACAATCTTCAACGCGGTTCTCAAAAGAAAGTATCTATTACGTGGCATACAGTCTGCTACTAAAGGAACTCGCCATTTATTTTCCCAGTACATTCTAATGTAAGGGTAGTTTATGCACGACATGATCATAGTGATTCCAATAAATGCTTTACATTCCTTTTCATTAAAATATAGGGCTTTTCCGGTTCGGAATAAATAGTTTTGGTTAGTTTTATTCGTGATCAAAGCAATGAGGTCGTCATCGATGTACTGACTGAAATACTGTGAAGAATCATAATCGGTAGTATCTAGCGGCAGGTATGATGGGGCAGAAAGTTGCGGAGGCGTAGGGGCAAACTCTTTAGTCTTCCATTCACGATTAAGGGATTCATTAGGTGCAACGGAATTATTTTCCTGTCTTACCCGACCGCGTCCTCGGCTTCTACTTCCACGACCGCTTCTTCCGCGAGAGCTAATATTTCTTCCCCGACTACAACCAAGTGACCCACGTGGACGACGTGTTCTGCTACGACTTGGAGCAGGAGAATCATATGGTATTACCTCGTTGTCATCTTCATCAACCGGGACTTCATCTTCACAGGAAGAACTTGAAGAACTGGACGATTCTCTCGTTCATTATTAGGCTGTACTTATCATCCGTCCCATTATCTTCAAAGGGTCCTCTTCCGAGTTTGACTCGTATTCTGAGTCATTGAGACACTGAAGAATGTTATTTTCAGTAAGATCTAAAAGTAAAACAAAAACACTCAATTATAAACAGAGATCGAACGTTTGATACTGCAAACCAATGTACAAAAAATTGCACAAAATAATTGATGACTTTGTGAATTAGCTACATCTAATACTGTCACGAACATTATTAATAATGTGTTTTATTTGTACCTTTAAGTTTATAATAACATCAACAGTTACGTGGGAAAAGAAGTGATTAAATTAGTATTTTCAGATTAAACTTATTTTTGCACGAGGCCGCGGCATGTTTCCTCGTTCGTCGCTGCTGGTTTTGACAGTACACCTGTTTATTGGTTGGCGGCATTGATAACATAGACAATATAGACTAATCAAGTAATTTTGACATGAAACTAGTCGCGGAGATTTGAAAAAATTAGAAGAGCTTAAAGAATATGTACAAAAACTTGTACAGTGGGCGGTCAGTACTATAAATTTTATTACAAAGCTGGGTCTGATAAAGGTATTTTATTTTGTCTTTTATTTTGTACGCGGGTTCTTAGGAGGATAAAAGAAAAGTAGAATAAAAACAATTGTCTTAAAAGGAGCCATTTGTACTGGTAAGTATAATATTGTTATAATAAGACTTCAAAATTTAACTTTCAAAACTTTAAATAAAAATAGAGACAGATTTTATACATTATAAGACTATTAAAGATAAAAACCTTGAGATTATCCTATTTTAGCCATTATGAACCCAACTAAGTATCTATTTATCAACCAAAAATATGTATAATCTTACTTCACTACCCGCACCTCACGGTCACACTAGGGCAATATTCATAGCATCACGCTATTTTCCAATGATATTTCCTACAATGATAAAACTTTTAGCGTAGTTAAATATAATATATTTAGTAATGCTCTTTAAGCGTCACTAGATGCCCGCGTATTAGACGCGCGGTTCGATGTGCCAGGATAGTATAAATTCCGTAGTATTTGATACTCACAACGCTCGATGCCGATTCATGCTTGATGACCGACGACATTGTACCAAGGGCTTAAATAGCGTGGTTCATCGCCTACAACGTTAGTCGTAGAGAAGAGGAACTCGTGGTTAAGTAATAGCTACGCGGACCAATAGATCTGCTAGATTGTTGCACTTGCCGCGGTCAGTCCATGAATGAGTGACCATTTTCTTAACATACCGAGATTGAGAGAATAGAGAGTGCATCTGTATCCTTAGACATTTGGTACACTTTACTCTGTTAAGATCATTATGTTTTTAAAATTAATGCAGCTAAAATGATAATAAGTTTATTATTATTTTATACTTTTCAGGAAAGATGAAAGAATATAAACATGAAGCATGATGAAGCCTAATAAACATATTGGCCTTTAAACAGAACAATCTTATTTAACTGATTCCTGCAAGTTTCCTTACTTAAATTATTAAGTTTACATTCATATTGAAGTCGAATGTTAAAATAAACTTCTATTAAGCATCATATTAGTCTGTGTCTATAATGTATTGAATTATTAATTATTAAATGTTTTTAATTATCATAACTAATACTTATATGAATAATAAAGCAGCCATTATGTACTCCGCGTCCCCATTTTTATTTCCCCATCAAAACATTTTATAAAATATATTAAATATATATATGTATATACTTAGTTAAGTATCTACCTATTTATATTTATAGTAACAATATGTTAAAAAGAAATTCCGGGAAACTGTCCATGGCAGTTAATATTTTCTCCGAAGATCATAACTCGAAAATACAACTTTCCGATCTGATTCTTGGGGAGTTTTTTTAAGTTTATCCGTAGAGTCACCTGGGATTTTTACATTTGAATTAAAATCCAACAAAAGGCAGGTAAGTTCAGCTTATTCCCAGGAGCATGTTATATGAATATTTTTAATTATTTTAGAACCATCATGGTAAAATTCAGTAAATTTTGAAGTTATTCAATTTCGAGCACTAAACTATTTTTTAAATCTTTTACCGCTTTCTTAACAATCATTTTCGATAGTCCTTGTAAGTAAAATGTACATCACTAGCAAACGCACACAATGACAAAACAAAATTAGTCACACGTTTTCGGACTGTCAGGTGGTCTATACGCCAGTATATTCTAAGTCTATGGTTCAATACATGAACATAAAAGGCAATTCTAAATTATTGTGGTAAAATCACTGACCTCTATATACGAGGGTGATCCAAAAGTAATGATAATGAAAATAAAACACGGTAATTAAAGTTAAAATAATAATTTATTTTTCTACATAGTCTCCTAACAAATCAATACATTTAGTCCATCTTTTTTCTAAACCCAGGATCCCTTTGAAAAAATTCTTTGTCTTGACCTCCCAAAACGCTTCAACAGCGGCCATTACTTCGCTATCGTCTTCGAATTTCTTGCCCGGAGGCGTTCCTTGAGCCGAGGAAAGAGGTAGAAATCACTAGAGCTAGATCTGGCGAATAGGGAGGGTGTTCGAGCAGTTCGAATCCTGTTTCTTGAATGGCAGCCATCGCAACTGCGGCTTTGTGAGCCGGTGCGTTGTCTTGGTGAAACAGCACTCCAGCTCGCAGTTTGCCGCGTCTTTTTTCCTTAATGGCCTCCCGTAATCTTCTTATTTGGTCTGCGTAGTAAGAGCCCGTAATAGTGGCTCCCTTTTCCAAATATTCCACCATAATTATGCCTTGAGCGTCCCAAAAAACAGATGCCATAACCTTTCCCGCCGAACTTGAAACTTTGAATTTCTTTGGCCTCGGTGAGGAGGCTCGCTTCAAGTCATCGATTGTTGTTTCGTTTCAGGATCAAAATGGTGGATCCAGGTCTCGTCCATAGTCACAAAACGGAACAAAAAATTTTCTTGATCTGCTTGGAACTTTTCGAGATTGACCCTCGAAATGTCAACTCGATTTTTCTTTTGCTCGTCGGTTAACATTCTGGGTACCCAACGCGCAGAGACCTTTTCATATGCAACTCGTTCGCAAGGATTCTTTGAACGCTGCCATATGAGATTCCTGTGACCTCAGCTACATGCCTGATGGTCACTCTTCGATCTGCCAACACAACATCTTCGACTTTTTCACGATGTCTTCAGTGAGGGACGTGGATGGGCGTCCTTCGCGATGTTCATCTTCAGTGGATGTTCTGCCCAGTTTAAACTCCTTGGCCCAGCGTGCAACTGTAGAATATGGAGGAGCAGAGTCCCCAATGTTTCCACTAAGTCACTGTGTATGTCTTTTGAAGACATTTTTCAACTTTGACATGAGTTTGATATGGGGTAGTGGATATCCTTACTTTTGCAGGTGTTATTATGAATTAAAAGGAGTAATCATAATAACACCGCCTACTTCTACAGACGTCAACCTCACCTGAATGCTTATTAACGAACGAGGATCTGGTGATAACAAATTCTTAATTAATATGGGTACATATTCCAAGGATGCATGCCAGTTACTGTAGTTGCATGTTCATGTTGTAATGTGCAAAATGCAATCTAGCTGTAGATTCAGAGACTGCTAAGAAAAAAAAAATTATTTAACGTGTATCTTGTATAAGTAAACATTTTTTCTAAACTAATAAACTATAAAGTACTACAGCAATGATAGGCTTAAGGTCATACAATGATATTTTTAGATCTAAGTGATGAGCAAAGACATTCATATAATAACGATCTAAATAACGAGCGGTGATGGGTATTGTCTTTTGTAACGATTTTGTTACGAATTAAAATAATATATTCAAATTACCTGGATTATTGTCCATATACTATTGTAAAGTATTATATAATGAGCATTTTTATTGCTTTTTAATTATTTAATAGAATAAAAATGAACATTTTAAAATGACATGATATTTAATTTTTATTCTAATGAAAGTTTGACGGAATAATGTCATCATTTAAGCCATAGAGCAGTAAAATAACTCAATGGTTCCCTTTTTGATATTACAAAAAGATAAATAAATGAAAAGGGTGTGTTCCATAGACTTAGAATATACTGGGTTCAATACATGAACATAAAAAGCAATTCTAAATTATTGTGGTAAAATCACTGACCTCTATATATACAAGTACGCTGGACTGGCTATATCCTACAAAATGTTTGTGCCAATTTGAAGCGCCGCCATTGTTCGTACCGGGAACTAAAATTGACATACGAGGGTGGATTGAAAAGTACTCGGCCTAACCAAGAAAATAAACACATACTAAATCAGTAATATTTTTATTTTCTACATAATCACCATCAAGTTCAATACACTTTGCCACCTCCTTCCAAGCATTTAGACCGTTGAAAAAAAATGATTCTTCCTTAGAGTCAAAATATGCGTCTACAGCTGCTTTGACCTCGTCGTTTGTCGAAAATCTTTGACCTCCCAAGTGCTTTTTTAGGTTAGGGAACAGAAAGAAGTCTGATGGTGCCAGATCAGGTGAATACGGCGGATGCGGTAACAGTTCAAAGCCACAGTTGTGAATTTCAGCCATTGACTGTACTGACGTGTGAACACGGGCGTTATCTTGATGAAACAGGACTTTTCTTCTGAGCATTCCTCGACGTTTTTCTTTTATTTCCTCTCGTAAATGACGTAGTAAGGTGCAGTAGTAATCAGAGTTTATAGTCTGACCCCTTTCAAGATAATCAATCATAATCACACCTTTCGAGTCCCAGAATACTGAAGCCATCACCTTATTTGCCGACAAAATCGACTTAGCCTTTTTAGGGGGTGGTGAACCAGGTCTTCTCCACTGTTTTGATTGTTGTTTTGTTTCCGGTGTACAGTAATGAACCCATGTTTCGTCCATAGTAACAAAACGATTCAAAAAATCATCTGCATCGGCTTCAAATAACTCCAAACAGTCGCGTGAAATAGTCAATCGCGTCCTTTTTTGTTCAACTGAAAGCAGTCGCGGAACCCACCTCGCAGACACCTTGTGGAAACCCAACTCGTTGACAATGATGTTTTGAGTTCGTTCATAAGAGATGCCTATAATCTCGGCTAATTATCTCTAATTTTTAATCTGCGGTCTCCCATTATTAAATCAAGTACTTTTTAATATTTTCGTCAGTAGTTGACGTCGAAGGCCTTCAGAGCGGGGTTCATCTTTCACACTCTCTACCACGCTTAAATTCTGCTATCCATTTTTGACGGATGAATATGACAGAGCACAATCGCCTAATGTACTGACCATGTCATCATGGATGGCTTTTGATGATAGCCCTTCTTATGGAGGTACTAATGACGGCACGCTGCTCGATTTGCTCCATTCGCGGAAATTATGTCCGATTACTTTGTTAATAAATTTATAAAATCACAACTAATTATCGCACACGTTTCGAACTTCACACAATGAACTAGTCTGAACTGAACTAAATAATGTGGGTAGATTTGATTTTTAGAATTGAATGGATCTGTGTTAGGCCGAGTACTTTTCAATCCACCCTCGTAATATGCCAAAGTCTGTTGCATAGATTACTGCTGTATATACAGGGTCTGTTGTGTTGTTTAAATCGTATCTCTGTATTTTAAACTTTTAAACGAAAAAATGAAAGTATTTTGTGTATTTAGAATATGTTTGATTTTAGTTATATTTTTAGTAATAATGAAAGTGTGCGTCATTTGTAAAACTCGTTACCAAGAAGAACTGAGTGGGATAACATTCCACAAGGAAGTGAATTTACAGGTAATATTAAAAAAAATTAAACTATTTGTTAATATAGATACTTAAAAATTTGTTACTAATCTTATTATCGATTTTACCAACATATTTCGCTTTATATTACTGAGTTTTGATAAACAATAATATTCCATAGTGTTGTTGATTTCCTCGTCTGTAATACTTATCGATGTTCTTTTCTACCCATATCTGTTAACAACCAAAGTCGCCAACAACCGATAATTACAAAATGTTACTGTTGTTATTGATTCACAAACCCTACAGTAACAATACCCAGTATTGGCTACTCCACGTTTGTGTTGGAAAAACGCAAACGAAGTTATCTGAGAGTAATACCAAAGAGTAAAATTATTTGAGAGTTAGTTACTCTGGTGTAACATGGTATTTGGTCGAATCCACCCTTAATACCATATTTTTATTACACGGTTAAAAACCGTGTAATAATAATATGACATTCTATACTTTAATGTAATGTTGTCCCGTCACGATTCTTTGAACGATGTCATCTGAAGAACTCGTGTCTCTATAAAAGTTCCCTTGGTTTTTAGAGCGTTGTAGAATAAGTATTTAGAAACGATGGCAAGATACCCGACGATATGACTGTGGATGCTTGGGAGAGAGATAAAGCTTTAGTGTGGGATACTACTTACGAAGACACTTTGGCAGCTTCTCATCTCAGGGGTACCTCGTTTAAAGCAGGGGCGACGTTAGAGGCAACTGAACTAATTAACTAACCCAAATATAAGTCTCTGAGAGATGAGTACATATTTGTGCCATTTGCTGTAGAGACTATCGGTCCGTGGTGTTCACGTGTGGTGAAGTTTCTTTAAAAAAGTATCCGCGACTGATGGTAGCTGCTGGTGATAAGAGGGCTGTTTATTTTCTCACTCAAAGGCTTAGTATAGCCATTCGGAGAGAAAACGCAGCGAGCGTTCTTGGCACTAAACCGCGGAGAGTAGGACTGTATGATAATTTCAGTTTTTAGTTTTTTTTATGATTGTTTTTTAATATTGTAATTTGAATTTCGAAAATGAAGTTGTAAATAACTGATAACTATGTAATTTAAAGTTTATATCTTTTTTATATCTTGCTAGATGGTACCCGGCGCATTGCTGCTGCAGAATAAATAATAATAGAAATATCGTTTTAAATTTGGAATAGTTACGGTTTAAGAACTTTATTATCTCAAGAATTTTAAATTCACTTTTTGAGACTTATATATCTATAGCTTAATCTAAATTTGGTTTGGGCTATTCGTACAATGTAACAATGCAAATTATAATTAAACTACCGAAAAATACGAAATGTAGGTGGTTATAAAATGTTTCTAGCGACAGCGATGGCTCGTTCCGACTTTGTGCAAATTCGGCCACCGACTTCTTTATGCCGATTACATAGATAAGCATTACTGGATGTGACTTGCACAGTTGAGTGGTACAGTTGATTAAATTCAATAGTTTAGAGAAAAAAAAAGTCTGATTAAGTGTCGGTTATAATAATTTATAACTTTAGTAAACTTTTGTAATATTTATATTATTTATTATTTCGGAATAACCTAAACAGTTGGTAGTTTTAGTGTTTAAGAATTAATCTAGATATGTATTTATAGTAGGCCTGGGTATAGAATTTTTATCGATATATTTTATCACACTGTCTTATCTCTTTTAATAGTTCCGTGGACGCTCACTTCTGCTGTCAGCGCCAAAATGGCGAAATTAAATCGCCTCATTATGCCACGGTGTATGGCCAGTCCATATATGAAGGTCATTGGGTAAAATGTACTAATAAGGCTATGATTAAATTTAAGGAAAATAGGCACTTTTAAATTCTCGCCTGGCCCAACTTTGTTCAATATATGGGCATAAAAGGCAATTGTAAATTAGTATTGTAGTAAAATATACATAATATAAGGTATCATTATTATTGTTATATTATATTGTTGCTACTGGCTTATTTTATTTTGCTATTACGTATCTAGCTTTTCATTTTGAACGGGATGTGGTTAATATGTGATTAATATTATGCACACAGCTCATTATAAAATCAACGTTAAAATATTATCCTTTATTCTGTGTCATAAAATTTGAATTTTCAACAAATTAATATGTAAACATCACAATCATAATTGGTTATAAAGTTCTTTAAATATTTTCATGTTGAGACAGATTATATATTAATTTAAACTTTAACATACATAACAATTACCAATAACAAAAATTATAATTCGATTTTAAACAAACATTTAGTTCACGGTTTTTTTTTTGATGATGGTTTAGGAGTCTCGTCATTTAATGGCATAACCACAACTCTATACGGTGTGTATATTGATGTACAGCTTTTAGAAAAAGAAATCGATTTCTGTTTAGCTCTGTTTTCGTCTTGCAGTTTACAAATGTTCCTACCGATGGCGCTTAGGTTTTTTAAAGAATTTGAATTGTTTATACAACTTCGCGAACTTAGAGGTTGCAGAAAAGACTTGTGATTAGCACCAACAAAACCCGATTTGATTTGTCTGATTGGGATTATATCGTTTTCAGCACGAGCTGTGAATTTGTTTTGAACGGAAAATGTGGAGCGTAAGATGCTAGTCGTCTCCTGCTCCCAATCTAAAGGATCAATATAGCAACGTTTGTTACCAACTGACATATCGATTTTTGGTTTGTCCATTCTCCTCGCCGCCGACTCGGTACGATATTTTCCAATTTGTTTAACAATTTGATTTTCCTCTGGTTGGCAGCATGAATGTCGCGACACTCGCCGTTTAGATTCTAGATTTCTTTCGCGTCTTCCTCGAGTCCTAGAAGAAAGTGTGGACGTTTTACGTTTTTTGGAACCGGATTTTAGGGCGTGTTTGGATTTGATTACAGTTACTGCTTGGCGTACCATAAGGGAATCCTTAGGTCCTAACAAAATACCGTCTTTATTTGTTGGTAGAGTATCGTAAGGGTTCAACCATGTCATAAAGTCTGTGATAATTGGTCCGTTGTATTCAGGAGGTACTGGCTGAAGGGGATCTTCGATGTTATCACCAGATAGTGTACGAAGTGCCAATGTGGTTACACTTCTATGCTCATGTTTCCGCTCTTTTTGTTTCTTAATCAGACGTTTTCCATTAATACATAACGATAAGCCAAGATATGCTGGTGCTTTAGGAATGATTTGCTTGTAGGCTAATTCAAAAGTCCCGGTATCAGCATCAAGGCTGTGACGCCGATCTAGTACAACTGTAAAATAAACAGAATCGTTATAATTAGCAATATAACTAAAAAAATTATGAATTAATTTTTACCTTTTATTACATCTTCAAGGCACTGGGGACACAAACGAGCTGTTACAGAAGTTGTTGGCGCTAAATCAGGGCTAGAGTTAATCTCTATGAGCCATGGTGTAAAGTCCTCGGTCAACATAAAATCAGCTCCATAAAGTTCGAAACTGTTTTGCCTTTTATCCATTGCTTCCTGACTGGCTAACATAGCTCCAATTAGACTCTGCTTTATGCCAGGATATATCTTCGTGTCCCATAATTCATACTTTCCTATCTGTCTTCAAAATTGAAGGATTTTTTATATAAAAATGTTTAAACGTTTATGATAATAAATAGTAATATGAATTTTTAATGTTACGTAAAAGAACGAAGTGCCGTTTATAACTTTTTCATTTAATGTTCTTTCAGAGTCTTACTCCTTTTATAGTCAAGTTTTGATCATATTTACCTCAGGTAAGCCTTAAAACTATGACAGTCCCACATATTTTCGTCGGGTAAAGCTTTGTCCCTATCTCCAGTATTTTTGTATTTTGTTTGGACTGCGTTGTTAGTTAGATGTACGGACTCGTGATAGTTTGACAAACTAAATATTTGTGAGCTGAATCTTAAGTAGCTGTCCCTGTAGACATAATAAGTGTTAAAATTTTAAAGTAATACTGTTGACTATATTTGAAGTAAATTAAAAATATTTTATGCTTACTTATATATCCAGATAGTCAGTGGTTGACAATTTGTGATTAGAAACCATTGCCGTATATCAAATTTCGTATTGTATATAACCAGTGGGTTTTCTGCAAAACAAATCATTTTTATGATTTTAAATGTTACTTATATTAAACACGATAGATATCATTGTTAAAAGTACATATTATCTAACTACCGATATATTTTTGTACAACGTATCTGTTTTTTTGGGCAGGAATATTAATGAGACCAATTATATCCTTAATATTATTCATGAGTTGAATGCCTTTTCCACGACACTTGTTACCAGGTTTAACGATCCAAATGTTTAAGAATCCGTCAATGTCTATCTGTGGCCAGAACTTCGCTACTGCAGCCAAAACTTTTGATGCCTTTTTTTCTAATTGCCTGAGAAAAAAACGGTTGGTTTTTGTAGATATTTCAAAATTGTAAAGGAGATGTAGGTGAAAAGTATAATGGATTTTTGGACATTATTTTTTTAATTGTCAACCTTTTCCGTACGTGGACCACTCTGTTAAATATAATAAACGTGGTTCTGACAACTGACGAAAGAAAAGGCAGTGTTTGTATTGTAGTGCCTAACCCAAATCCTGCAGACTGACGATGGGGAGTATCACCACCAGTGCGAATGTATGGTATGGTGTGATTACAATCCTGCCAAACACTAAGCGTGATGAGCGCGGGTAAACAAATTATTTTGGAACAAATATCTAAATCCTGTGAAATTAAAAGGTTGGTAAAGAAAAATAAGTTGAATTTTACAAAGAAGTTTAAATTAAAGTGTTTTATAGAAGTAAGGGTGACAAACGAGCACACAATCTATTTGATGGTAAGTGGACGCTGTGGCCCATCTGTCCTTGATTATGAATCAAAAAGTAGATGCGTCATCCCTCTGAGAATTAAGATGGCCCTGTCGCCAACATAAAGACTCCCCGGTTCTCGTCAGTTACCTTACAAAACACAGTAGATTATGTTATTTTTATGGTATACTAGATTTTGCCTGTGTGAAATTTATTACGATTGGATTTCATGGGTCTTAATTTTTTTGCGTGGAACCCTAATTTTTGTCTAAAATAAGAGTAGCCTAAGTTTCTCCTTATAACATCAGCTATCTGTCAGTGAAAATCGGTCTAGTCGTTTTGGAGATTAGCTGGAACAGACAGACAGACAGACAGAAAGACAAACAGACAAAAATTGCCGTAAATACTTTCATATGGATTTAGTAAAAGCTATTATTTTGACATTACAAACAGACAATTTATTTTATTTATTTGTATGGATAATATAAAGTTTCCTGCACACAGTCCACCTGAGGGTAAGTGGTTTCTGTGGCCCATAGACATCTGCATCTATCCTCGTTTGCGAATAAATGAAGATATTAAAATATCGCATTAATAACAAGGTGTTGATAAAATCGTCACAAGTGATAATAACGATACGATCATAATATATTTATACTATGAAAAATCTTTAAAAATTAAAAGAAAATTTACCTAATATTTACATTGTTATCATACACAAATTTTGCCTTTTCGTGCACTAAAAGATAATGATGCGTGAGGAATAGGTCCCATTCATGTTCCCAAATGTGTGGAGCTTGATCCTCAACGTCGTCTATGTCTTTATGATTGCAGAATGTCACATATTCGTTAATTCTGCTAATGGCAAATTCTATGGCACTAAATGGTACTTTCCCTTGGTTTGTTATAAATTCTGTTTCTTTATTGGTATGCACTGAGCTACAAAACCATTTTACAATACTAATGCAGGCTGTTATTCGAAAATCCTCAATGAATTCTTCTAAATTATCGGAGTTGTGAATGTTGTAGCAGCGTGGAAAATTTGTTAACGCTATACCGGGCTCTGTGTACCAATGCATTTGAGTAAGTGACGTGGTCAAACCTTCTTTTGTTGTGAATATAGATCTGCTGAACCTGTTGAAACATGGCCGTGTGATTATATGCTTAGCTTTAAATTATAAACTCATTAACCTGCGTCTCGTTAGCATGTTTTATGTAATAGCCAAAATTCTAAAAGTTCTCGGTATAAAATTGTTATTTATTTTGTACAATATATTTAAATGTTAGAAAACGAATAACAATAAGTTTCTCTGTTTCGAAAGTGCTAAAAATTAACTCGTTTAATACCTGCTTATTATGACCTCCTTATTGCTCAACAACCAATCGTATTTGTCTCTTTTGGAAGTCCAGAGGAAATCGACCGAATGGTGTTCCATGAACTTGTATAATATCATCCTTTCAACTTTAGTCAGCTCTTTATCGGTAACTTTTTTCGGATCAACGTTTGCTGGTGGGTGACGAACCTTGAAAGCATTTATAAAAATAATTAATGTTACAGTTACAGAGTATGTAACAATGAAAATTAAAAAGTTTTCGATAAAAATTTAACATTAAATGAGTAGGTATTATTTGTTTAAATGTTATGTGATATTAACTTAAATGTTTCAATTATGATGTTATTTCGTATTGCGAAAACTTGTTAACATTATATAGTGTTAGCTCAGCACAAGTACCTATTTTATTTAAAAATTACTTTGGTCTCGATTTTACAACATTCAAAAACATTCCAGTATCGAATGCGTGCTGTAGCCCATAGATAGCTGCAATTAACTTCAAACAAAAAGTTAGAGATGCGTTGTCACTTCGAGGACTAAGATGAAATGCTTCACAGCCTTCACGGTCCTTATTGTGTTGTCAAGCCGGGAAACAGCATGCAAGTATGTAGACTTCTAAGCAGAAAAGGAGTCCCACCTTTTAGTAATTATGTTTTTTAAAAGGTAAGTACCTTATGTGATTCATATTTTTCGATCCAACCACGTTTCAGTAAAGCTCGACGTACAGCGGGGAATCCGCCGCCCTTTATCATGAACACCTTACGCTCCTTCATGGCGGCGTCCGCTATCTTTTTTAGCTCATTCCACCGCTCGTTGCTGACCCAGCTCTTGTATTGCTTCAGTTGTTCAATAGACGACGTTGTTTCTGTTATGAACATTTTGATTATTTAACTATCCGATTTCTACTACGGCATCAACTTTCTAACTTAAGTTATTCTTTTCAGCTTGTAACTATTAATCGCATAATATGGCAGGATTCCTTGTAGCTATAATCATCACCAGACGATTGCAGTACCAGACGCCTCATTTTTATAAAGCTGATGCCCGTCTCCGATCTATTTATTTTGTATCGAGCATATACGTGATGTTTATTCCGGCATTTATCAGAGGCCATAAACAGAAGTGAGAGAAGAAAGACTTTATATAATTTATAAGTAGGTACCATAGTCGCTTTTAAAGCACCCAAGGTATGCAACGAGGTCCTCTTTTTTAACTATTATAAGCTAGTGCTTGACTACTATCCCACGGATGGTGAAGGGAGTTGGAGTAATTACCTAAATCATGCAATTCCTGCGTGCACTCTCCAAAATGTATCTCCTGTAGGACACTGAAAGGTTGGCGCTTAAACCTACTCAGTAATTTTAAGTGCTCTCATCAAACAGTACCTACTGTGTTTGAAAATCGTTTCGCATTCCTACACTTTGTTCTTTATTTAAACAACAACTGATTAATGATATTTAGGAAAGGGGTGTGTTCATGATAAGCTCTAATTCGTAATACAAATAATGTAATATAAAGCCACTTGTAACTTTTAAAATTACGAAATTTTGTAAGATATAGTAAATTTTGGAGAAAATAAAAAAGCATCTGGGAAATGTTCAATATAATTAGCGTTTGTGTTAAAATACGTAAGTTAACCGAGTGCTTATAATATACGCTATTCATCATTACACCCCATCACAAGTACAATGTTTTCACAGTAATCTCAGTGTACCTATATCATATCCTAATATGCCCCCAATATTTGCCATAATTTACACGCTTGAAAGGCGGGTTCGCTACCGCAGTTTTTTATGTTATTGAATTGCTAAGGCAGGAAGATGTTGCTGCCTATCTCCTGTTTCATTTTCCATCTGTTGCCTCTTACGTACGATACGATGTTCACGGGATTATTATGGCGCTATTATGAAACGCTATCATTTATTAATAATGAAAAGTTTCTAATCCTGGCGTAAATACGTACCGGGTCCATGATCAGACCTTGAATATGACACGGCGCTTAATGGGCGCAACTCTTTCTTGCTGACACTTTCCTTATGGAGTTTTGAGTCTGATGTACTCTCTTCTAATTCCATTGTTATAGCCATGAGTGATTATTCTTTAAATCCCTGCAAAAGGTTTTGAATTCGAAAATCATTTTTGATTTTTTTGTAAACGTGCTCTCAAGTCACTGGTTGTAAATGAACTGAGAGAATAAATATGAACCAGTGCATTAACCTATTTTACAGTTTAACCTACATACACGGACCTACATATTTGAAGTTTCTGACTACCAGCACGTAGTACCGCGCGCATCTCCGCCTGGCACTGTAGGAAAGAGTGACGTCATACGCTGAGTGCGTCCTTCGGAATATGCGCAGTGATTACACGGAAATTAATAAAACAAAATGAGTTACCTGAAGTCGAGTCGGTAATCGGGAAACTAGTAGAAAGTCACAATGGCACCATAAAATGTAAATAATGCCCGCATTTAGAAACTGGAATTTAAAGTAGTTCACAATGTATTAGGTAAAATAAACGTTAAAATTTGACAAAAAATTGACAATTGTATCCACCAAAAGTTGAATTGTCAATTTAAATGACAATATAAAATGTTGTTCTATTAAAGACTACAGAATTTGTGTACCTACGAAAAAGTTTATGATTCAAATTCAAGATGTATATTTATGACCAATCGGCGGCCCGTGTTGCTTTAAGACCTATTAATAAAAAAAGATTTCCTTTTAACCTGCTTCAAAACTGTATGTCGTGTAAAATACAGTTACGCGATATCTTCATAGAGGACCGATTTTGATGATTCTTTTTTAATTAAGGCTGGGTGTTCCAAGCGCATTAGGTATTTACAAGCGGTCGTCGCAAAATTCTAGTCCAGTCGCGCATAATTATGATCGTGATTTTTACAAAATAATCACAAAATATTGTTTTAAAGTTATAAACAAATATTTACACAATGAGAAATAAACACACAAACAAAAGCTTAACTATAGTCTATATAAGTTCCATAAAAGTATAGTTATTGACAATTTATTTTATTTCCTTAATATTATTTACGTAGCAGAAGAGAAGCGAGCGCGCAATAATTTGGCACAGGTCTCGGCAACGTCTCGCGGGACACCACAGAACACAATTACTCTCTACCAAGAGCGGGACACTGTCTCACCCATAGATTATTGTATATCACCCTAATAAGTAATCACTCCATCGCCAATCTAATGTATACTATATCTATGGTTATTCTTAATAGTTTATATTGAAGTCGGTTGTACAAAATTTTTAATTTTAAATTATCTTATTTTAGTTCACCCTACCTGTTAATCTATTTTTATATAAAATAAAAATAGATTTACACTATTTTATTTTTATTTATTTCTTCATCTAGGTTGTCTGGAAGAGATAGCAATAAAACCGCCTTTTGTTTTTCCCTCAATATTTGTTTATTCTTTGTTATTTTTATCTTTCCTTAGTGTACGAGTACAATAAAGAGTATTGTATTGCAGGATAAATCATTATGAACTAAAATTGGTATCCATATTTAAAAATATGCACTGGAAAGAATATGGCATTAACATCAATGGAGAGGTATTACTCTCACCTTCGATTTACCGACGATATGGTCATTATGACAGAATCGATGGAGAACCGTAGCGCTATATATCATACACCTTCCCTGTTGGACCTTCTGCTGACCTCTCATCCGGACGGATATTTGGTTTCCGTCCATGCCCCTCTCGGCTCTTCGGAACATTGTCTGATCCGGAGAGTGGTGCCACTCACGCTCTCCCCTCGCGGTTGCGTTCTGCAGGTTGCCGCCGTGTTTGGCATTACAGGTCGGCAGATTGGGACAGAATGCGGTCTTTATTTGCATCCTACCCATGGGGGCGGGTTTGCTTCTCGCCGGATGATCCCAGCGCTGTTGCTGACTCTGTCACTGAAGTTGTGCTACAGGGAATGGAACTATTTATTCCATCATCTGTGGTACCCATCGGAGGCAGATCTCAGCCTTGGTTTGGTCGCTCCTGTAAGACTGCATTACGCAGTAAGCAGGAGTGTTATCAGACCTGGGCTGAGGCTTCGGCGAATCGGAATGTAAACACCAGCATGCTTAAAAAGAAGTATAACTTCGCCTCCAGGTCCTTCAAAAGAGTTATTGCCAAGGCAAAGTCAGATCAATTAGGCAGAATTGGCGAGAAACTAGTTCGCTTTCCTTCGGGAACCCGTGCATTCTGGTCTATCGCCAAGGCTGTCCAAGGGAATTTCTGTACCCCATCAGTACCATCTCTGCACAGGGAGGACGACTCACTGGCCCACGCCGCAAAAGAGAAAGCCGACCTTTTAGGCTCCCTTTTTGCGTCCAACTCGACTCTCGATGACGGGGGGAACACATCGCCGACCATCCCGCAGTGTGAGTGCTCTATGCCTGATGTGCGATTCACACAGTGCTCAGTACGCAAAGCACTCCTCTCCTTGGACATACACAAGACGAGTGGGCCTGACGGAATCCCGCCAATTGTGCTGAGAACGTGCCCTCCAGAGTTGGCACCGGTTCTAACGCGTCTTTTCCGGTACTCCTACTCCCTAGGCGTTGTCCTGAATTCATGGAAGACAGCTTTCGTGTACCCGATCCCTAAAAAAGGTAAC
This sequence comes from Parnassius orleans, assembly GCA_029286625.1. Lineage (NCBI taxonomy): Eukaryota > Metazoa > Arthropoda > Insecta > Lepidoptera > Papilionidae > Parnassius > Parnassius orleans. Next base: position 253,625 of record JAGSMP010000330.1, read on the forward strand.
CGCTCTGATCCGTCCAACTTATCGCCATCATCTCCTTGTTCTCGAAAATAATGGAGTCCATTATTAACTGCCAGCTCATGCGGTACCTTGAGGAGCACCAGCTGATTAGTGACTGCCAGTACGGTTTCCGTCGCGGTAACCGTACTGGCACCGCGACGGAAAACGAACACATAGATGAGCGCAGAAGATCGAGTCCAAGGGGGAGGCATTGGCCGTTAGTTTGGACATAGAGAAGGCCTTCGATCGGGTCTGGCACAAAGCGCTTCTTTCGAAGCTTCCTTCCTATGGGCTTCCCGAGAAATTGTGCAATTGGATCACCAGTTTTCTGGCTGATCGGAGCATCAAGGTCGTAGTAGACGATGCATGCTCCGATTACAAGCCTATTAACGCTGGTGTTCCACAAGGCTACGTGCTATCACCAACGCTGTTTCTTCTGCATATCAATGATATGTTGCAAACCGGTAACATTCATTGCTATGCGGATGACGGCACTGGTGATGCTCTATACACCGGCCGTGCCAATATTTCTCGGGAAAACATCGCAGAGTACCGGAACAAACTTGTGTCTGAAGTCGAGTCTTTGCTGAACAAAGTCTCGGATTGGGGGCGACTAAATCTAATCCAGTTTAATCCTCAGAAGACACAAGTTTGCGCGTTTACCGCTAAAAATATCCCCTTTGTCGTATCTCCTCAGTTTCAAGGCACTCCCCTTGTTGCCTCAGCCAGTATCGGAATCCTCGGTGTCGACATATCGAGTGACGTGCAGTTTTGTGGTCACTTGGAAGAGAAGGCCAAATTGGCCTCTAAAAAGTTTGGCGTGCTCAGCAGAGCGGGACAGTATTTCTTGCCGGCACATCGCTTGCAACTTTACAAGTGCAAGTTCGGCCTCACATGGAATACTGTTCCCATCTCTGGGCAGGGGCTCCCCAGTACCAGCTCTTTCCACTTGACCGCATACAGCGCAGAGCGGTTCGAATCGTCGACGACCGAGTTCTTTCCGATCGGCTTGACTCACTGGCACTGAGTAGAGATGTTACATCTCTTTGCGTATTTTATTTCATCCACCACGGGGAGTGCTCTGAGGAATTGTTCGGACTAATTCCAGCCGCTCAATTTCACCATCGCGACATAACTCGCGATACCATCCATACCATCTAGATGATTGGCGGTCCACCACTGACACTGGAACTGGAATCCCGATTATATTAGCTTATCTATGGACACTGGCATACTGGCAAGCATCGAGCATTTAACCTGGAAAAATGGTCGATGCTGGCAAGCAACGCGCGGATCGAAAATCACTTGAATAATCGATAATTTTTTTAAAGAAATGTAATGAAAAAAAAAAACGATCGGGTGGAATCGATTCCAAAATGAATTACCTATAAATTAATATTTTTTATAGAAAAAAGGAGTATTAGTACTTGTTTAAAATGAAAGGAGACAATTTCTTTTTTATTGAGAATGGGCCCACCACCGTAACCAGGAGTAACTTAATGATAATGATAATATAACCAATAGATTACAATAGTAATATTAGTTTTACCGTATCTAACGGGAATACTGAGAAATTAACAATCAAATTATGATTATCATAATAACCTAAAAACAAACTAAAAGCGATTGTCTAGTAGTTTTCACCGGTATTATAAGTTAAAATAGTGCTCTGGTCAATAATTAATAGTATAAAAGAAAGTTGTAGGTACATTCAGCATTTATAGGTACTTTAAGGTTGATGGAATTTTTTTAGTAGTTCGTTCTTCTTTATACGCATTTTTTTCATATTACATTAGCCAATTCACGAATATCAAAAGAACTTTTTTTCAGATTTTATGATTCCGGTTACATTTTCATAAAATCTTTAGGCCGTTTACTATAATAAATTGGTATCTTTTTTTGTGTAATAAAATTAAGTTACGTTAAAGTTTCTAGTGGGCCCAAAAACGATTGTCTACTTTGGCTTGGAAACAAACTGTAAATCGAACGTAGTTCGGTAATTTTTTCTATCGAGAAAATTGTATTTTATCGTGTTTTGACCGGGTATATCGTAAGTAGAAAGAATGTACCTAAAATATTATTTTTCAGATTCTATGTGTAATAATTTGGCTATCAAAAACCAATTTTAAAACGGACAAAAACAGGAACACCCAGCCTTAAATAGGTTATACATGGGTGGTCCCATATACATTTGGACACAAAATTCAGGATGGTAAAATCGGGGATGAAGTTTTTAATGAGACTATTTAGACGACATTGAGATTATGATATCCATTTGAGTGGACTATACTTCATTTATAGCATAAGAAAAAAAGAGGCTCGTAGAAACATGTGTGCAAAACATTTTAATGAAAAATAGTTTCATTAAACTGTTGTTGTAATTGAAATTATTATCAACGTTGATAAATTTATTATTATTATAACATGTGACTGTTCCTAAATTATCGCAGGCAGATAAAGTTTTCGTTTTTCCTAATTATGTTACAACTAGTGTTATGGTCGGTAAAGCAGAAGGTACCTAAATACTTAAACATTTTAATAACAACGACAAACATCTTCATCACATGTTACAATTTGTAACAAAAAGAATGCATGCAACCACTTAACATACATTCTAATTCAGAATTATCAATTTATCTAATGTATTACTGCACAATTTTTATTATTGTGAACTCAGCAACGCTGGTCACTAACTTAAGTATTACAGATTTTTAAAGATAGATGAGATAGATAGCTTGTTACAAAGTATACCTAGACATTGACAATATCTTGTTACTTTTAATCAAGAATTAAATTTTACACACAGTATCGACTAACAAACATTGTAGGGTTATTTATGGTGGGATATATGACACCACTGCTCATTAGTTTTTTTTTAAATAGTCGTGTCATATTTTCCACCATCTACTCAATGACTACTTGCTTAAGTTTTTCAGTGACAATCTTATTATAATTACCTCGTCCAGTGACATTGATATCGATATTATTAAAATTCTCAATGTACGAGTGCATCAATTGTAAAATTAAAAATTTTAAAAAACAGATATTTATAAAAAAAACTTTTCTTTTACAAAAGTCTTAATTTTGAATAAAGATATATTTGTAATGGATCTCAATTTAGTTACTACATCGACCGCTATATGTTGACCCATTCCGTATTTGCATGAGTACATACGTTTACCATATACAAATTTCGTCTCAACTAGAGACGAGCAGCCGTCGCTGCAACTAGAGACGAGTTCATAATCAGCGCAATAACAATTAAGCAAAGCGATGTTCACATACATATGAGCATCTAAAGTTTGAATATTAATAAGCAATAATATTCCTTATGAGTTATATAAATACAGATCAATGCTAATTGTACCAAATGACATATTTCTTTATTTTAAAATATGACAAATTAAAATACTTTCAGGTGGGCATAGTCTTATAATTTAGGGGTATAAAATAGACTGTTGGGAGATACAAAGGCGAACTTAATGCCGAAAAGGCATTCTCTGCCAGCTAACCTTTGGTAGTGTGGTGAGAGCTATGGGTAGAGCGGCAACAGAAAAAACTAACTTATTTTCACATATGTATTATTCAAAAATATAATATAATATAAATATGTTACTTTATATATATATATATATATACACACATATACACATATACATACATATATACAAATGTATATATACATATAAATAAAAATACATACTATACCAATAAAAAACATACTAATATTATATAAACCAAAAACTTTAATCATGTAATTTTAAATAATGTGTTACCTTACGTTTAAATGTATTTATTGAGGGAGCATGACAAGATGTTAAAAGGTTACATAAATTACTTTCAAATAATGCACCTATGGTAATCAGTGAAACGGAGCGAGACTGTTTGAATAATGAGAAGGAATGTCATTTGTGTAAAAAAATATTTAGTTATACAGATATCATAGTTGCAGATCATGATCACTTTACTGGAAAATACAGAGGACCTGCTCATAACGAATGTAATTTAAAAGCTAAGACATGCTCGTTTATACCTATAATATTTCACAACCTTTCTGGTTATGATTGCCACTTATTTATAAAGGAACTTTCAGCCACTTGTGGTCGTATAAATCTAATACCCAGAAATAAAGAAAACTTTATTTCATTTACTAAGTTTATTCCAATATAAAATAATAATAATAACACTCAAACATAAACTTATACAAGACACAAACACGCCCTACTACAAATACACACCACAAACTGTTTTAGAAAATCCTACACACAAACTTTACTACGACCGCGCCATACTTACCGACAGGGCCATTCACTATAATAGACCAGACATAACACTACAGGATAAAGTAAGTAAAATCACCTTTTTTTTTTTTTTTTTTTTGCTGATGGAAAATCATCTAATGACGCCTTTCGCTGTGGGTGGAGCGGAAGGGAGTGTCAGACTTTACTGACTAAAACCATCCGTGTTCCTTCAGTGCCTTACGTTCCGGAGCCGCGGTATCTCTTTCGAACAGCCCGCAGCAAGTAAAATCACCTACCTAATGGATATTGCAATACCCAACACACATAACTTACAAAAAACAATAGGTGAGAAGATAAGCAAATATGCAGAGCTTAAAGAAGAAGTGACCAGAATTTGGAAACAAAATAAAGTTTATATAGTACCCATAGTCGTCTCCACCACGGGTGTCATACCCAACCATCTCCACCATAGCCTCAAATTAATAGACCTGAAAGACTACGTACATTATACTCCAAAAAGCCGCAATTTTAAATACCTGTCGAATTGTAAGAAAATGAAATAGCTACCCATAACACCCCACCTACATAAATACTCACTACACGATGCATTTACTTGGCTTCGGCCCGTATATACAGTCAGAACTAGCCAAAGAGCTAAGAAACAGAAATGTTTTCCCTATAATAATAATAATACTAATAATAATAAGAACTCAGCTTAGCTGAAATTTATTGACTCTTTCAACTATTTGAGTTCGAGTTAAGATAATTTAGTGAAAACAATGGAAGCGAAAGATTTTAAAAAGTTTACGCAAGTTTTTTGAAGATAAACATTTATTTAATTTAGCTCGAAGGAAAGGTATCTATTGTTATGACTATATAGATTCATGGGATCGGTATGAGGAAAATCAATTACCAGAGCAATCGAAATTTTTCAATCACCTTACATCCCAATCTGTTTCAGATGAAGATTACAGTCATGCATTGAAGGTATGGAATGATTTTAAAATCCGTAACTTAGGTGAATACACAGATTTATATCTAAAATGTGATGTATTACTGTTGTGTGATGTTTTTGAAAAATTCCGAGCTATGAGTTTAAAACATTATACTCTTGACCCGTGTTACTATGTGGCGTCTCCTTCATTAAATTGGGATGCTATGTTATTTTATACGAACATACAATTAGATTTACTTTCAGATATTGAAATGTACCAATTTTTAGAAAAAGGAATTCGCGGTGGTCTTGCTCAATGTTCTCTAAGATATGCAAAAGCAAACAATAAATACATGTCCTATTATGACAACAAGGATAAAAAATTTTTTAGTTTATCTTGATTGTGCAAATTTATATGGTTTTATATGGAACTTTAAATATCTAATAGAAAAAGAAATAAATCAATTTGATGTAATGAGTGTTCCTGATGATAGTGATATTGGATATATTCTTGAAGTAGACTTGCATTATCCAATTGAAATACATGATGATCATTCAGATTTACCATTTACAGCAGAGAAGTTTGCTCCACCAGGAAGCAAACACGAAAAATTAATAGCCAGTTTGTACGATAAATGTAAATATGTTATTCATTATCTGCATTTAAAAGAATGTTTACGTCATGGTCTCATTTTGCTCAAAGTTTATAGAATATTGTCATTTAGTCAAAATGCATTTATAGCACCATATATTTTATTAAATTCAACACTTAGGCCGGCCACATACATACGGAATTCCGTTTCGGGATTCCGTTTCGATATTCCGATTCGAGATTCCGAACACGTACGGTATTTTTCCGTACGGAATTTTCTCCGATTCGAGATCCCGTATGACCGCCTGTGCGTTCGGAATCCCGAACGGAAAAAAGTCGCTCCGAACGCAAGTCTTCCATAGATTTTGTACGAGTCGCAACACACATACGTAAATTCCGTACGGAACGCGCTCAGTGTTCGTCGCACGACCGAAGCGAGTAGGTGTGTTTATGTATGTTTTTACATTTAATTTTATAGGTGTATGGCTTTTCGTAACCTTTCATCTTATTTTATATAATAATTCGTCGAAAGAGTTTACAGACATCCATATTTAAAACATATCTCTGGATAGATAGATCTTTTTACATAATATTGACTATATTGCAAGCTTAGGGTGATAAGGGGATGCACCCAGGAACAATGATACAGCAACAATGAAATCGCAATCAGAAAATCGTCGTCATTATTCGCTGGCAGAATGTCTAGACTCAATGGCTAACCTCTCTCAACTGACCCTTGTTATTCCGAACGGAAATAAACGTATGTGTGTGATGTGTTCACGGAATTCTGTTTCGGGATTCCGTTTCGATTTTTCGATTCGGAATTACGTATGTATGTGGCCCTCCTTAGACAAAACGCGACTTCAGACTTTGAAAGAGATTTTTTTAAAAAACAAAACAATTCTATTTTTGGAAAGACAATAGAGAATAAACGAAAACAAGTCGATGTAAAATTGGTTAGTGTCTGGAAAGATAGATCCAATAAGACTAATAAGCTATGTGGAGCTGAAAAATATGTCAACGCTCCTAATTTTAAAAATTTGTCGATAATTTCAGATTCGTTAGTAGCAATCCAGTTAGAACTAGCAAAAGTTATCCTTGATCGCCCAATTTAACTACATTGGGTTTTCAATTTTGGATTTAGCTAAGAGTCATTTGTACCTTTTTCATTATAATGAAACGCCTGTATAAAAATTCGCTGCAACTCTGTTATACTGATACTGATAGTCTGTTGCAAAGAGATTTAAATATATAGGTATACTACTTAAATGTCTTTGGTCTATTGCATCTAATAAATACAGATGATTTTTATGAAGACATGAAAAAAAAATATAAAATATTTTGATACAAGTAATTACAAAAACGATCAGTATGATATGCCTAAAGTAAATTGTAAAATTCCAGGGTTTTACAAAGACGAAATGGGTGGTGATATAATGACTGAATTTGTTGGATTAAGAGCGAAATTATATTGTATAGATTCCAAAACAACCTCAATAAGAAAAGCTAAGTTTATTAAAAAATCTGTTACTAAAAACCTTAATATTGAAAAATATAAACGAACGTTATGGTCTAATGAAAACTTTAGAAAAGTATGTGTATAATTAGATCAAAGAATCATCAAATATTTACTCAAAAAGTTGATAAACTTGTAGGTACTTAATAGAGATGATGACAAAAGACAAATTATGGCAGATGGCTGACAATACGTTACCATGGGGACACTATAAAACTGTATTTTAATAAATTTGAATGTAAAACTATGTAATGCCACTACCATGTACTGTATAAGTAAGTAAGAGTTAAATGTATAGCTTAAGTTACATGTATTATCATGTTTATAACTTTATATTTAGTTTTAATAAATATATTCGTTGGAACAATAAATGTCTTTCTTTTTTCGCTCTACACAATTAAATAATGATGATGATACATAATGAAACAACAATAAAATTCAATGTACAATAACTTTTATTATATTTTACAAGCTACATTACTTAAATTACTAGTTCTCACATAATTTTTCATCTATTTTTTTTATAAGACAATTTGTAGCATCTAATACTTCATCATACATTGAATCCACGACATATTAAACACTTATATTAGCACTAAGATCGTTAATGACATTTTGTTTTTGCTCATTAATTTCGTAAATGTTGATTTTAATTAGACGACAGCCTCGTTTATCTTTATCTTGACGGATAATGTATAATGATGATGATGATTCTTGAGAACGGCTTCTCTTCCTGGAATATTTATTTGATTTCGATTGCTGCTCTTTATTTATAGCTATTTTATTTGGTGGTAAATCATGAAGCCACTCCTCTTGGTTGTAATAATTTAGTATAAATTTATCCACATCCTGAGTACAGTAACACGGATTAGTGATAGGATTAGAATCAATGTTTTCCTCAGTGTTGGCCATGATCTGCAATAAACAAAACAAGTATGAAGTCAAAAAAAAAAGTTAATGACGACTGAATTTCTGAATATTAAAAATGATTAAACTCAACAATATAGATATTTGACGAACGTTGTAATCAACGTGCACTCGCTATGAGAATAAAAACAATAATAAAACATGAAACAATAGCATAAGCTCAGCTTCGCACACTTTTTAATTTGATTCCTACACATGTTGGAATACCTGGCCATAAATAGAAGAAATTGTAGAGGTGTTATATTGACACGATATATTTTGCTAACAAGGTAATGATAATTGTACTCGTGCAAGTAATAGGAGCTAGTGCTATATTAAGTATAATTATCCAAAAAAAACATTGTTTTATTAGCACTGACCATAATGAAGTTAGTCAAAACAAGTCGTATCATTAGAAATTAATCATATAGATGCAGCAATTATCTTACAAACGATCTGAATATAATGCTCAATAACTCAACTGGAAGTGGAAGTACACTTGTTCCCGCGGGATAGAAAAATTGTAAACCGCTAAGGTTGGTATTTTTACCACCAAACACAACTCACAACTCAACTGTGTTTTTCTCTTTGCCACCTTTCGCTAAAAGACCCAGTAATTTGTGCTCGTATAACTTTGAGCGGCAAGAATTGCAACATTGATAAATTCCGTTATCGAGATTTTAACAGTAAGGTTGTTGGAACGAAGTTCCTTATCGCACGGTACGAATTTGACAGATGGGGGCTAGGCCAGAAAAAGTGTAAGATTTTTCCGTCACGACCCCCTTTCTATAGTGCGAGCGAGATGGAACAATATCCATCTCCCTCGCACTTTTTCTCATCTTGCCGTAAAAGAAATATTATTTTAAATGACGTTTGAAACTATATATAATACGTTTATCAATAGTAATATACTACGAAAGGAACTTCGATCCAACCGAGTGTTCCACGACACTCACGCATATTTTTTTTATTTTAAAATCTTGAGAGCATACTCAACAGTGGAATATAAACCTTCTAGATAATAAAGAAAGAATATTTTACAACCCACCTCTGGACGTAGCGTACTTTGGCCCACTAAAAAGAGAATGGAAAAGATCCTGTTGGATTACAAATGGAAGAATCCTGGACAAACCACCTTGAATAAAAAAACACTTTCCAAAACTTTTGGCTCAATTACTAGAAAATATGAAACATAAGGAAAGCAATAACAAAATATGTAGCTACAGAGCCATAGGAATATGGCCTGTAAATCCACGAAATATTTTTAAGAGAACCCCAGAGTATTTCGAGGGTTCAGAATATGGATTGGATACGAATTTATTGGATTATTGCAAAGAATCAAGGGCTGCTAAGCCAATGCAAGTGAAAAGAAATAAGAAATTACGGCAGAACCCGGAAAGTCAGTATGTGCTGATGATATCTTGACAGTAAATATTTTACTAACCGTTCTGTTAGTAAAATATTTAAAAGATATCCGTAAGAAAAATACTAAGGAGGAAACAATAATGACTAACCATGAAAGACAGAAGAGATTATGGCGTCGTGGGTTACAGAGATATACTTAGATGAAATTACAGGTGAAGTGATAGGAAGGGAGGAAACAAGATATGATCCTTAAGCGGTAAAACAATAGGGTGTCGTTCAACGAAATTTAAACTCGAGTTAGATAAACGACTCTTATAATTAAATCCTTTAAAAATAGTTTTAAGCGTTGCAAGGTGCGGCTACAAACCTTACAATCTCGTCGGCAAATTAAACGTTGGAGTTCACGAAATATTAATAATTCTGCATAGTCGTAATCGGCTGCGGTGATATAATGACGTGACGTCAAAAGCTTTGCAAAACGACAAATGTAAATTGCGCTTTGCAATATTTTCGACCAGGAAGAGAAACGACTTGCTAAAGTAATGATTGGAGAAACTTCACTTGAAGTATTCACAATCAGATAATGTTTCTTCTATTCCGGGGGATGTGATATAAAATCAACTATGGGCCATTGCGAGGGTTCTAAGTTCTAACTGAATCCAAGAAGGTCCATGAAACCAAAACGAATGATCTGTAATTTGCACCGGAGTAAGTCCACGCGATAAACAGTAACCAGGGTTTTCTGCACCGAGCACATAATAGAAGTTTTTCGATATTAACTCGCTTTGTATTTTGGCTACTCGATTTGCGACGAAAATATCACAGAGTCCGAAAGGGTAAATAATTTATCGATATGGAGCGACTATTGCATTCATTAACAATGGTTGTAATCTATTATTATACATATAATAAATCTGTAGAAAAGTCGTGTCTATAATTCTAATATACTCTTGAAAAAACAAGTCCCTAAATAAAGGGTACTGAAGCCAAATTAATGGTTTTTAGAATTTCTGTCTGTCTGTCTGTCTGTGTATTACCAATTCACGCAAAAACTACTGAACTGATTTCCATTAAATTTTATATGAAGGTGGTTAGTAACCCGGGGCAACTTATAGGCTACTTTTTATCCGATTACGGAACTTAATGGTTAAGTATTTTTCTTCCTTTAGATGTTAATTTTCTACTATATATGATTATGTTAGTTAATAGGCGGGATGACGGGTATTTTTTCAAATAAATATCATATAAGTAAATAAAGTTTAAAATTAGTTTTAAGCTTTGCATAATAATTTGAAACTCTGCTGAAGATATACGTTTTTTAATAATCAAAACAGCGCCATCTATCAAAAATGATAAAAGCCTATATTTTGCCTTTAGTAACTAATAAATTAAAAAATATAAATAACTTACATTTATATGTTTAAATAATTACATTTAAAAAATGATTTAAAAATTCTAACGTTTAATTTAATCGTTATTTTATTTTAAAAGTGTAATAATTAAAATTTAAAAAATAATAGATAATAGTGACACCGAAATGACTCTAAAAGTGATCGAATTTCGCTAAATTTGGCGCGGAATAGCCAGTAATAAGAAAACAGTGACATGACGCGGTATTTTAATTAGACGCCATGACGTAGCCATGAACGAACACTTTTATCAGGCGGTTTGTCATCCCAATCACATTCACGAATTCCAATATAAATAAACATTTTGCGGAATCACCATTAAATATTGGGATATCGATAGGTGGCAATCTAGGCACACCGCATGTGCGTGCTTGTACTACTGGCTTCACGTCACTGAGATACAGGTTGGAGCTGCCTGGCAGCTCGCTTCACGCGACATTATATATCTTTGAACGACGAAAGCGATCGGTAATTTACTACATAATCGGGATCTCAATTTGCAGTTCAAGTCTATTCATTTTGTCCAAGACACTTTAAAAATCTATTGTTATTATTAAAATCTATTGTTAGTTATAGAATCTATTGTTTCTATTTCACACAAAAATGTTTCCTGAACGGATTCTAAATCATTGTTTTTTCCATGTTTTCTGCATACGGAAAACAACAAGTCTCTTTTAGCGTAAAGCGCTTTAAGTCGCATTTCGTTTGCCTTTACTGCCATTTTGCAGTGCGATAATTAATATTAAACTAAATAATCGCGTAGCGGTGGAGAACAGTAAAAAACGGCGTACTTATTATGTACGAGTATGTAACTATTACCAGGCGGTGAGAATCTATTCCAAAACAACAATAAATCAGGTAATGTTTAGCAAGTAACACAATACTGTCCCACGAAATAATAATGTTAATTACTATCTCACGAAATAATAATATTAAAATCAAAATATTTTATATAGGTACACAAATAAAGTTCTTATGCGGGTATATACGAAAGAGATGAGAGAAATTCTAGTAAGAAGCGCGGTCAGATTTCGTTTTGTTGCTATGCAATGCAATGAAAAATATGTAAGCGAGAGAACGATTTATGCATAAACAAGTCGAATAAAATTATGAAGGACGAATAATACGACTGCCGGTATTGCAGACGGCGGTTATTTGTAGTATGAACTAATAACAATCAAATCAAATATTTATGAGTGAGCACTAGTATATTAAATGTATATAAGATATTCTAAATTGCGATATAAGATACGATATAAGTCAATAGATACCTATTGCGAGGACAAAAAAATAAAATAGGCGTTTATGTACTTAATGTATTGCGAGTGCGGTTACTACATAGAAGGAAAACCTATGGCGTTTTTTAGCGATATGATCAAACAATATGGCGTACGGCCTATCGTATAACCTAATAGCGCGGAGCGAAACTAAAATCTACTTAGGTACTTAGGTGCGACTAAACCAAATTATATTGTCCAAATTATAGTTCACCGTTTTTAACAGCGCTTCAATGAACAGATCTGGCTCGAAGGACCAAAAATAATGGTTTAGTGATGGGATGCGACTCGAAGGAACTATAAAATAATAGTCTCTATAATTACGATTAACAATTATGACCACCAATTTCGACTAACAAACACAAACAACAAATCCGGCTGATAGACCAAAAATAAGGGTGTAGCGGGCCGGCCGAAGCGGGGGAACTAAAATTAAGTGGACTGTATCAGCGTGGTTTGAAGGAACTAAAACAAAATGATGGACGTGGCGTGCGGTTAAATTATACACTTTAGACAATATACTTTGTGTAAAATTGATTTAATTCGTTGGCTGACACAAAGGGAGATGAGCTGCTGAGGAATAAGAAACAATAAATAAACAGCTCATGAAAAGGGTGGATTAAACACGATACCTTTTAGAAGGGCGGCGGGTCTCGTAGCTTTTGATGACCCGATGACACGATGAGTTAGGTTGACACAAAATTTATACACAATCAGTTCTGATTTTTTCTCAATAAAATCATGTGCACCAAACAAACTTCCAAGGATGAAATAATTATAATTATGTTGGTTCTGTTTATTCAACGCACGTCGACTCATTACAGATGTGCAATCGACAAATATTTACGACATTTGTTATTGGGTTTTTTTAATTGTCTTTTATTGAATTTAGTGATATAATGAATTTTCATCCTTACTTATAATTCAATTAAAGATCGTGATGGAAAGCAATCACATGCTTATAAGAATTTAATTTTACTTAAGGCGTCATACAATCTTTTCCTAATATTTCAAAATAATACCGAGTAATATCGTGTTGTTGGGAGAACACCAAACGCGTGCAACTAATTCCGTGTACGTGACACTGACACTCCTAAACGGGCGTACCGATACGCAAGCAAAGCCGACCGGTACTACCCCAGTCTTCGCGGGCAGGGGGGGACTCCGCTCTCTTTCATACTGCGCCCTATAGTTGCTCAGTCTAGTCGCTGAGTTGACTCACTATTAGTTTTTATTACACATGTGACATAAGTATGAAAAAATAAATTTCTTATATTCTATTACTTGACACTGGCAAAAGTACAACCGTACCAATGCATTGTCAAAGAAAAAGTATGGATTTTTATCAAAGAGTATATAATCACTACGTGATTGCTACTTTGATTTCCTTTTCATGAAATTATAATCTATCAATGGAGTGATTTCACCTGTGAAATATCACAAGTATTTATTATTCAACTAGCTATTACCCGCGATTTTGTCTGCGTAAAACTTTATCAAAAACCCTGCAGATCTATAGTGTCCTTTAGGCAAGTAGTTCAATTGAGGAAAAACCACTTTAAACTCTTTTTTTGAAATTATTTTGAAAACTATTTATACGATGGGAAAATGTTTAAAATAAAAATTGGTGACCTATTAGTTTTACCTTAAAAAAGATCTTTTCACCTTATACTTTAACACTCATAGTTTTGTTGTAAAATGGCATTGAAGTAAAAACCTTTCCATTAAAACTTTAAGAGACAAAAGATAAACTGTTTTGTGGACAATTGCAAACAATAAAGTTCATACAAAAAAAAATTATAACTCTTGAGGTGCATGAGATAATCATTAAAAACCATTAGTTTTATTAGTTTTTCAATTTCATAAAAATCCTCTATATTTTCCGGAAAAAATTAGCCTAGATCACTCTTGGCATTGCTCTCTATCTTTTCGTGAAGTTTCATCGCAATCGGTTAGCTATTCCGAATGTTAACTCGAACAGACAGATTTTTTTTAAATAGTGATTCATGTCTAGCATGCAAATAAATCTTAAAAGAAGTCAGTTATTTCATTATTACAGACAGACACTTTTTTATTGTATACAGGGTTATTTTGCAATAACCGGCCAAATTTGCAGAGGAGGTTTAGAATAGATAACATAAGCGAACGGTGAAAAAAAATAAGCAAGAAAAAAACTGAAACATTTTATCCTTTTTATCCTTTATATTCAAAATGTGTGGAAATGCATTATTTTAATTGCTTGTCATTCACACACATTCGTAAGGGTGTGTTGAGTTCAGAAGCAGTTGGTGACGTTCGGTGCTCACGCTCGGTTACAGATTAGATATCTAATAGTTGTTTTGACTCGGTAAAAACAAACGCGTCTCCCCGCCCTTTCTCTTCCATTACACCGCTGGGTACGTTCACCTGGCCGGCCGACAGTGTTGACCGTGACCTCATTACGTAACGAGTGTCCTTTTTTAAAATTTTCATAGGTAGTATTACTTGTCACAGCCAGTACTACGTGTAGAAACTACTTAATTCTTCTGCATATCACCCATTTCATTACCAACGTGTGCAAGCACTGAATAATAACGATGGTCTACTTCGAAAATATTTTTGTGAATGTTTGTTGTCAAAAATTGATAATACTAATATTATGTGGACTGACGAAGCCCTATTTACGCGTGTATGGTATTATAATAGTCGCAACGAACATTAGTGGGCATTATGCAACCCACACGCTATAAAAGATAGTTATCATCAAGTGCGATTTAATGTAAAGACAGACACATGTAATTAATGCAAAAAATAATTTAAGGAAACGTGCTCAACTGTGCATTGTGAGAAATGGACTTAATTTTGAACACCTATTAAAATACCAGTAAGTTAGTTTTATTTTAAGTGATTGCATATTTAAGATGTAAATAGTTCGTTTTTGTAAATAGCCAATCGTTTTAAATTGTTAATAGTTGTAAACACTTGATTCCAATTTTTAAATACGCCAGTTAGTCATCGGTTACGTCTGTAATACAACGATATATAACAACATACAATTTCTGTCAGTTTTGAATATGTTTATTGAACAGCGTACCTACGCGCCGACGCGATGTTTGTGTCGGTTGAGGTCGGCAATGCTCGGCACCATTTCACTGCCTTTGTAGCCGTCCGGGTGACTTCGTTTTCATCGGCCAGCGCCAGCTAGTCCACTTTTAAACGCCTTCAGCGCCCACGCCGCCGGAGTAACCATTATTTAAATCGCGCTAACCTATCATTGGCCTTCCAGCTCAACTATCTTTTCTACAACTAATTGTTTACATTTATTCTTCACCTCTTTCCCTCGCTCTGTAATCTAAACTTGTATTTCGAACTGTCTTTTATGTGGGTGTAAAATATTATTTAATTCGAGGTGTGCAGAAATTTTTATTTGCATAACATCTATTCCAGTCGTCGATGAAATGTATTTTATTTTATTTTATTTGTTATGACGGTCCTAAGCCCGTTTAAAGTATGAAGGGAAAATTGAAATAATAATTCGCGTCGTAGTTAACAACTTAGTAGCGAGTGTGTCATTAACAAAGAAAATATACACTACGCGTATCATTAAGGAAGTAAATAGTAGGCAAAAGCTCCGTGCATTTACTCGTACACACAAGAGTGCGCGTCTTTGTTGCCCATAAATCACATTCAATTTCGGATATTTTCAAATAAATGTAGAAACTTTATTTACGCATATTTTTCAAAACTGCAGAAAGTGTATGTCAGTATTTATATTTTGAACTTAATTATTAAATTTGGCTGGTCTTTGAAAAATAACCCTGTATAGTTGGCAGTTTGCTACTGGATATGACTTTTTATTATAATTAAAAAAGGTTTAAGGAATTGATTATGATGGTCGACGTTGCGTTCAGATGATACATGCCTGTGTTGTTGACCAAAATACTTGATTTTTAGGCTTACATTGCGAAGCTAACCACGATCGGTAAAGTAATCACGGTAATGCCCGTTAAAATTGTCTCATACCCTTGACATATGTCACGGCGAATATATCTTACTTTCTCTAAGGTTAGCGCAATCCCTTTATACTCTCTCATTCTCTTCTACGAGTTCATATAGTTGTTGGTTTTCCGGCTTACCACGTCAGCAGCCGATGCTACACGATAAAATCTGAGCTATCTTGCGATTTCATAGACTGCTATTTGTAGCAGATCGTGTGAACGAATGTAGCATGTGCGACGTATGATAATTCATTTACTATGATTTTTTTAAGATAATCATTTTTTTTTTTCGATTTTACAAAATATCTCCTAGTTTTTTAGAGAAAATAAAACGTAGATCATTCATGGTATTGCTCTCTATCTGTTTATAGAGTTTTATTACAATCTGTTCAGCCATTCCGAAAATAAGCTCGAACAGACAGATAGACAGATAATTTTTTTTAAATAGTTATTTATAATGATTTCTTACATCTACGCGAACACTACACGTTAATGAAACTATTTTTTACGGATTCTATCGCGTTTAATTTAAATTTTTAATTCCCGACGGTTAAATCTCGACGTGAATTCGACAATACCATCATATGCCAAACCACCAAGGTTATATGGGTTACCGAAAATACACAAACCAAACGCTCCACTACGTCCCATAGTGAGCCAGATCGATTTAACAACTTATAAGTTGGCTCAACACTTGGCAAAAATACTGTCACCACTAAGAGGACATACCAGAGCACACATAAAGGATTCATACCATTTTGTTAGTGAGATAAAAGACCTACATCCCGCTGACAATGAAACTATGGTCAGTTTTGATGTTCAGTCACTATTCACATGCTTACCTATTGAAGACTGCATCTCAATTATAACTAGGAAGCTGTAGATAACAACATACAGAATATGCAGTATTACTCAAACACTGCCTTTCATCTGGCTATCTATTGTAGAAGGAAGAGTTCTACAAACAAGTAGACGGTGTGTGGCGATGGGCTCACCTGCATCTCCCGTAGTCGCCGACATATTCATGGAGGACTTTGAGGAGAAAACCCTTCTTACTGCTCCTGTAAATCCAAGATTCTACAAGCGGTACGTAGACGACACTTTCACAATTTTACCATCTGACAAAGTAACTGCATTTTTAGACCACCTTAATTCCATAAACTCTAAAATACAATTCAAAATGGAGTTAGAGGCAAACAATTATTTAGATTTCCTAGAAGTTTTAGTCATCCGAAATCCTGATAACACTATTGGTAACTGTGTATGGGAAAAAGACCCATATCAACCTGTGATGGATGATGGTGAGGTGAATCTCACCATCATCCATCACAGTTAGCTACCGTGTGAAAATATTAGTTTTAGAGAGCACGAGGGATCTGTGACAGAAAACATCTGGCCGCAGAGCTTCAGCGCGTCGAGCAAGTATTGCAAGACAACAAGCTTCGGGTTCCACGCCTACGTCACAGTGACCGAGTGAAGCCGGCCACAGTCGAGCGTGTGCCTGCTGTACTACCCTATGTGGTACAGCAGGCACACGCTCGACTGTGGCCGAGGAGTCACAGACAAGGTTGGCTACGTCTTGAAGCGAGTTTCCATTAAAACATACTTCAAGCCGCCGAAGAAGATTAGTCAATTCTTACCATCAGTCAAGTGTCATATCCCTCGACAAGATGCAGGAGTGTACAAGCTGGATTGTGAATGTGGTCTCGCTTACATAGGACAAACAAAACGATCTAGAAAAACCCGCGTAAAAGAACATATAGCTGACTTGAAGCACCGACGTTCCGGGAATTCTGCAGTCTGTGAACATGTTCAAAATCGTTCCCGTCATTATATTAGATTTGACAGACCACAAATCCTCGCAAAAGAACTATGACATCGGGACTTCAAACACCTCAGTCCCCCCGTGACCATGGGTGCTGTAAAGCACCCGAAACGTCGGAAATTAAAAAGTTAAATTAAACGCGATAAAATCCGTAAAAATTAGTTTCATTTAATGGTTATTTATGTTTTAATGGCATATAAATAACTTCCTCAGCTTCATTAAAGGCAGATATTTCGATATTACTATTACAGACAGACACTTCAATTTTATTTATATGTGTATAGATAAATAAACCGAAATCAGCAAAGTATTTTTTATGACTATTCTTAGGCGAAGTAATAATTTTAAAGGTGCGACGACGAGCGTAGCGAGAAGGAGCCTTTGGCACAGCGAACATGCGAAATGCGACGAAAATTTTCAAGCATTTATTAGTGTCCTATTACAAGGTTAGGTTAGTTTGGAACTCCATAGTAAAAAGTTACGTAATACGAGTAATTAAAGTAATTTTAACTTTTATAAGAATGTACACACGTAGAGATAGATACCGATATATTATTTGTTAGTACATGTTACATTTTTTTTACACGGCTGGTCATTTACGTTCTCGTTTTGATCCGTAGCGGTTTGGCCCGTTAAGAAAATAATATGAAAAGGGGCATCCACAAGCCGGTTTCATTATTTTCTCAGATTTGATTTTGTGTATTCACAGATTTTGTAGTAAGAAGTAGTAGAAATATAAAATTAAATTAAATTAAGAAAAGAAAATTTTTGGAAACAAAGAATTCCTAATACGCGTTATTTAATTTTGTTTTCAATTTTAAGTCTGTTTTCAAATTGTTCTTATTTGTGTAGATACTCCATATCTATAAAAGTACATGAAATAATAGTCCATAATATGTATTATAATCAACAATTAAATTTTGTCACATCGTAGGTACCTCTTTTATTTGTATAATATTATACCTAACATTAATTTTTTAACATTAATATATTTCAATTATTACTTATAATCCTTGCGGTTACGTGAGTCAATTATTAGAATTCTTCTTTGTCGATAGTAATAAATAACACACACAATTTGGTGATAATTCACTTTTTACTTGCAAATGAACTAGTACAAATAAATAGAAACTCTATAAAGATAACGCCTGCTTTCTTAATAATCTTTTTATAGAAAACTATATGTTTTGTATTGCGTTATGAATTTTCATTTCCATTTTATTATTTACAGAACGGGGCAAAACGGAGCCCGTGTGGCTGAATTTAAACAACTTCAGTTTATTTCTGCATATTGCCTACCTTGACTAAAGTTGACTTGACAGTGACACCTATGTCTATGCTTGACACCATGACAGAGAATAAAATCTGAATGTTGCTACTTCTGATTATGACATGACATGAAAGCAAGATGGCGAGTTTATCTCCGTTTATTGGTTTGTTCTGTGTCACTTCATCGTACGTTTGATGAGATTTTCTGTCATTGTTTTTTTAATGGTCGCAAATTGTAAAAATATTTTTTTTTGTCAAGTGCTGCAAATATTTTATATATGACTAAGATTGTAATTTGATTCAGATGTGCACTTATCCCACCTGAGGAATGTTGATTTTTTCAGTGATTTGTGATTCGGTCAGGTGTTTTCGTTTTATAATTTAAATTTTGTTCTTGCGCAGTGAGTGAAGTTCATGAGTTCAGATGTATTTGTGTCGTGGGGATGTTAGATGTCGGGACTGTTTTCAATGTTGCAAAACAAAAGCGTGAACTGTTTGTTTTGATAGACCGTGATAAAGTAAATTAAAAGTTTGGATTGGGACTGAGCTCTGGCGGGAGTGATGGCCTTTAGTGAGGTGAGTTTTACCGTAGTAATGTTTTTTGTAACGGCTTAAGATATATTTTTTTTTCATCAAAAGCTCAAAGTAACTTAACTACGTGTCATGCAAAACCAATAAAACATTTAATTAAAAGCTTATAAAACGCAATTACACGTTAATGTTGTTAGGTACCACCTATATGTAACTCGTTATCACTCACTTATAGCCTTTACTGCAAAGACCACAAAAAATACTGTTTCAATGGTACTAATTGGAACTTCATGCAAAAGTTTATCTCACACAAGTTATGTTCAATATTGTCTTATCATTCTAAATATGTATATATACAAGAATTTATCATTTCTATTATCAATGCAGAATCTTTTGTAGAGGAATGATTCCACATAGATAATATACATTATGATTCTGTACAAAAAAAAAGTACATTTATCATACTTCTGTTAACTTACAATTTTCTGACTCTTTCTGTTATCACTCCAATTAGATAAGGTGAAGTCCCACATGTTGAAATATTTGTAAGTCTGCTCTATCTACTTCACTTTTATGACAAATGAAAGTATGTTCTATTACATATATTTACTTTGAATTTACTATTATTAATGTAATCTATTAAGCAAAAAGATTATAATATGTAAATAAAACAATAGATTAAATTAATATTTACTAGGTAGTAGAAGTCCTACTATGCCTAGGAATACTTCTGGGTAGGTACCATTCTCTTATTAATTTTTGTCACCAAATAGCAGTGTTTGCGGGTTGGCTATAGACGTCGGGTACTTGATTTTAATTATGTTTTCAGTTTAGGAGGCTTGTTAGGGTTAAGCTTGAACCCTTTACACTGTTTTTGGATGTCGGAAATGCGTTTTGAATTAATTACGATAAAAATAAATTTCACTAAAAATTGTGTATTAACAAAATGCAAATATGTAAATTTGGTCTAGTATTATGAAGTAGGCCTCCGGTACTTGTTTGTAATTATGTTTTCAGTTTAGGAGGCTTGTCAGGGTTAAGTTTGAATCTTTTACACTGTATTTGGATGTTGGAAATGCGTTTTGAATTAATTACGATAAAAATAAATTTCAAAAAACATTGCGTTAACGAAACGCAAATATGTCAATTTGGTCTAGTAGTCTAGTATTATGAAGTAACATCGAGTACTTAATTTTAATTATGTTTTCACTTTTCAGTTTAGGAGGATTGTTAGGGTTAAGCTAAAACCTTTTATACTGTTTTTGAATCACGGAAATGTGTTTTGAATTAATTACGATAAAAATAAATTTCACTAACTAAAAGTTGCATAATATAATGAAACGGGTCACCCATAAAAAAGTTAATTACTCGGACCCAGACAATCCATTTGTGGCTGAAGATGGACTCATATACAACAAATTGAGTAGCAGTGGAGAGCAGTCAAAGAGGTTTTTCAGAAAACAAAATTATAACCATTCACATTACATTGTTTCATTTACCACTCATAGCAGAGTTTAGGGCAACCTGACTTTATAGATAAGATAGGTGGAATCTGTACTAAAACCGAATCAGAACGCCCCGACTCCACGTAAACTTGTCTGCCATACCCCTAGAGTGTTTTGTAAAGCCGTAGGCGCGGAGGGAGAGCAGCCACCGCCCGCTGTAGCAAATCGCAGGCACCTGTGATTTGCTACGCAAGAGCGAAGGGGCTGCACTTCCCACAGCGCCAAAGCCATTGCAGAAGTAACTTTGAGTCAATATTCCTGTGTAAAAAAGTAAGGTTATGATTTTACAAAAAAAAATTACTCATAAACTATACATTTCCGCAACGGGGGAAGGGTACCCAGGGCTTCCTCTGAACCCCCCTCTCCCCATCCCCCTCCCACCCCCTTGCGCAAGTACCGGATGTCTATAGTTTTACCATGTTTGCACTGCTGTGTTCTGAGCTGAAGGTATACCGAGTCAGTATAATTATAGGCTGTGGGGTTTTCTATCTTAGTTCATAGAGGTGACAATGGATCTGTAGCCTCCTTTTCTTCAAGATAGCTGCAGATTTCCATAGAGTGCAATATCCAGTTACCATCATAAGTGGACTGTAATTAATATTTTTTTGGTTTGGTGTTGTAAGAGGCGACCGTGGGAAGTGCATGCAAGATTTTATGGCTTCTAATAGATGGCAATATTCTATACTCATTTACACAGTCGGAAGCATCAACCAATTTGTAAGTGGCAATTATGGTAATAATTCTTCATACAGTAGAAAAGATCCACACCCAGCAGTAGAATTGTAGGTTAAAAAACGTCAGATTTCTTAATTTTGATACAGCTTTAATAAGAAGTATGAAAAAATTTCTTGTACATATGTAAATGATATTTCTGCCGCCATGCATTATTATGTGCACTTCTGTGTTCCAATCTGAAGTATATAGAGAGCCATTAAATTTTAATATACAGGCTGTGAGGTATTATATCTTAGTCCTCACTTACCATCAGGTGGACTCTAAGCTCACTTGTCTCTTCAATTTTAATAAACAAAATATTCTTTGATGGGACAAACAGTATGAATTTTGTGTAAATAATACACAAAGACATAGTTTAGTTTCCATTTATGGCATCACTGAAATTGTTAATATATTATACAAGATAATTTCACACTCTGCAAAATAAAGCAACCCTAAAACATTAAAGAAATAAAAAAGGCCAAGAAATAAGAATTATTTTAAGACATTTAGAGCAATGGTTTTTACTACATTACTTGAATAATATTTAGAGTTTGGGTGAGTATTATACTTTGTAGTTCCTCATTTTGCCTTAAATGACTCTAGATACTATAAGATTTAATCCTTATTTTGTTGGTGAGCTTCTGATTAATAGCCAGTATTAGTCTTTTCTTATTACTAAAATTTTCCATGTAGTTAATAGAATATCCACTATCCCAATTCATCCCGTGGATGTCGTAAGAGGTGACAGAGGGAAACAAATCAGGTGATGGCCAGCAGCGTCTTCCTAATAATGACAAAAAATAAAAAATACTGCAGTTGCTAACCCGCTTGCTACTTAGCGTGGCAACTATGGCAATATCCCCCAATGAGGCAATCTATGGGGGAGGCCTTTGATCAGCAGTGAACTTTAATAGGCTGTTAAGTAATGGTACAGTATACTAAAATTTAGGACTTGTCAAAGCAAGCATGAGCATGCTGCTTGCCATGTAATATGAGGTGAGATCTTGATTAAGAGTTGGCCTATAAGTGATAAAATTGCAAAGACCCAGCTGTGGGATTCTTGTAGGCTGTTGTTACCTTACTTCCATCATCATAAATTCAATGCTGAATTCAGTTCACTGCTGAAAATAGGCCTCCTCCAATAAATGAAAGGAATGCCATAAAACATAGTTCTATTTTGATCTATTATGATCATCATCTACACTCATCGTTAAATCTTTGCACAACTTCACCGCTGTAAATAGGCCTTCTCCAAGAAATGCTAAAGAAAAAGTCTTGAGCCACCTGCATCCATCGACTTCGATCTTATTAGGCTGTCACTCCATGTAGTGGGGGGTCACCCTCGCTTACCAGTACAAGGCTTCCACTCAAGCACCATTTGTTCCCATCAGTTGTCTGTTTTTCAAGCTATATGACCAGCCTATTGCCACTTCATCTTACCGATCCGTAAGGGTATATCAGTAACTTTTGTTCTATTTCTGCTATCTTCAATATGAATTCTATCACTCAGCTTAGCTCTCTCCATAGCTAGCCGAGTGTACTTAAGCTTCTTCGTTGGGCCAGCAATGTAGGACCGCATCTTAGATAAATGTCATCACTGGCAACACACACTACATAGTACATGCTTGGTTTTAAAGTTTTGAGGAATATGTGACAAGAAGTTGGATGTTGTTGATCTGAATTGGATCTGTCCATTGTTGTAATTACCTTGTCAGACAATTTGTTTGATGGTTACTAAAGGACATTGACAGTTGTATATACAAAGATTTTTACATGGTAGAGCCATGCTGCAGCTATATTAGTAGTCTAGTTGTAGCATGAAAGGGTTGGCTCGACCGGGGAAGGACCACACTCACAGAATACCAGCGTAAAATAGCAGCATAACGCTGCTGTGTTTCGTATGGTGAGTGTAGTGAACCGCAGATCCTTTTTTACTAGAAATGAGACATTCCATCTTAGGCCTCACGGGTAACAACGCATCTGCATTTTGATTCGTAATCGAAGATAGATGTAGATGTCTATGCGCCACAGCAACCACTTACCATCAGGTGAACTGTGTGCTCATTTGTCACCCTTATTCTATAAAAAAAAACTTTTTAAAACTGCTTCAATTCAATATTTTTTCATTAATGGGATTTAATAAAAAAAATATTGAGTGTTTATTCATGTATATACAAGATTCTTGAGAGATTTTAGATTTTCATTTCCTTTATTTGTTGTTTAATATTTCTTTGCTATCTTTCAATCTTATTACTAACAATAATGGGGAGTATATTGCCATAGTGACCATGCTTGGCCAGCGTTTTGGCAACCGCAGTTTTTATTGTTATTTTGCTGTTATCAGAAAGATGCTGCTGCACATCTCCTGCCTCAGTTTCCCTCTGTCGCCTCTTACAACACCCACAGGAAGATATGGGGTGGTGGATATTCTTACACTGCCAGTACATTGTAGGCGAAGTGAGGGGCGGCCCCCCACTAGATGGAGTGACGACCTGGTAAGACATGCAGGAAGTCGATGGATGCAGGTGATTCAGGACCATGCTCTGTGGCATTTCTTGGGGGAGGCCTATGTATAGCATCCACTGCAAAAAATTATATAGATATTTTCTTCGAACTGCCCCATCTCTATGTGGCACTATTTATAACATTATTTGAAATAAGTAAGTCATTTGCATTTGTAAAATACCAAACTATTTTTTTTTCAAAAATTTTTTTTTTTTCTAATAAAACTGTGCTTTTATTATCATGATGAATATTTTCCACAACTACTTTTTTATAATAATAAATGTCAAATAATAGCTTTTTTTGACATTCCTTTTGAAATTGCCAGGCTATTTTTCTTGTTTGCTGTAATTCCATATTGAAGCAATATGAATCAAATCGCAATCGTGTCTTGTGACGCAACAACCGTTAGCGATTCGCACGGGTCCGTTTCGTTGCTTCATAAAGTAATTCTAAATGGGCTCTCAGTTTAGTGCTTGGCTTGAAAATAACCTTCGTAATACAATTTCCACTTTTTTATCAGGTTTTCCCACTTTTTTTTATCTTAAACTTTATGGTCGTAAAAACACGTGCAGTTTTAGCGTAATGAAATATTTCTTCTTGTATCGTATTATTTCGTATAGTTTCGTCAATATTTGGTTGTAAGGTCAGTAGGTATGTGGTAAGGTTAGAATTGGCAGTAGCCGTTTCAATATTGTAGCTTTTGTTATTTTCCCACGGTTCAGTTATTATTCTGGACTCGTAGCGAAAGACGTGGACAGTAGGACCGGCCTCACACTGCTGCTGTGTGAAAGTGTATAATATAGGGGTTTTCATATTATTTCATTTGAAATGTACTATAGAAAAAAGAGTATAATGAGTAAACTACGGTTGTCGATACCAAATTGCTAATTAATTAATCTGTAAAATGTTCCGAATTATACCTAAAATTAAAACTTAAAATTGCCAAACATCGTGGTTTTGCTTATGCTCATCAAGTATTGTTTGGTGTACTATGTTTGATATTTATATTTTAATACTGGCAAAACACTATCGAAAGTAACTTCTTAGTCGGTAACATTAATATCATCTTGAAAGTAACGAG
This sequence comes from Parnassius orleans, assembly GCA_029286625.1. NCBI lineage: Eukaryota > Metazoa > Arthropoda > Insecta > Lepidoptera > Papilionidae > Parnassius > Parnassius orleans. Next base: position 279,272 of record JAGSMP010000330.1, read on the forward strand.
ACTAACATACCGATTCTAATTAATAACCATTTTCACGCAACATTCGAAAGTTTTACACGGTATTTCATTTGATGTCATCAGTGGCCCGTTCGAACTGGCATGTTTGCCACTATAACTACTAATACAATATAGGGAAAGGTTTTGACCTTTATAATGTAAAACAGGAAAAATTGACAAACATACCTATGTTAACTTGCTTCAAGAGACCAATGTTATATTAATCTCGGAACCAAGTTAGGAGATCCAATTTTGTGCTTACCCATAACTATATCACTAAGCGCTTAATCCTCATCCGTAGAATATCTTCAAGGATGAAGTCCTCATGGCATGAGTCGCGGCATGGACGTTCAAGAAGCGCACTACCTCTGTTTTCTTAGAAGAAGTTAGACTATTCGGAGTCTAGCTCTAGGTGCGGATCCCCGGAGCACTCGTGCCATTATTTTCATATTTTTGACTGCGCTCCGCTTGTGCCTCAGCATTGCTTCGACTTGGCACTAAGCGCTTTCCATTGTAAAGTCAATTCATTAAATTTTACCAAATTCATGCAGTTGATTCTATTCATACATTTCTTTATTATTCTTTAAAAAGCGGTGCAGGTAACTTAATAAATGCGGAATGAAAAAAATAACTACAACATGATGATACACTATTGTCGTACAGTAGGTAGGTAAATTTAGTAAGTAGTGCTTGCACTGCGTTTCTTATCTATATGGGCCGTAGTTTCCTCGTAGGGCCTTTGAATATACCCGTGTCCGGGACGTTTTAAACAAGTGTAAAGCGTACATAGCTTGGTCTTATAGCGACGAAGTTGTAAACTATTATATTTTAAATTGCGTGTTCTTTTTACTAAAACAATGTTGATAATAATTTGCATCATCGTTCTATGTTTCCTAACATATTTAACAGCAATTTTTTGCATTAGTCCATGATAAAATGAATATTTGTTATTGATACAATATCTTTATTCAAAGTTCAAAATACTATTCCAATCGATTTAAATTTATATTAAATTTATATTTTTATACTGTAATAGTACAAAGGAACTTTATAGCATTCTGCTCCGTCTCTTTCAATTTCATCCTTTGATTTTGGGAATAAACAAGGGTGACACGATCAAAGTACCAAGCATACTATTACCTATAGAGAATAACATTTAATCAAGGGGACAATGAAATCACCTTCAGCGTGAAATTGGTGACTAAAAAGTTTATTGAATATTCTCGTCAGTCACCGTGTTGATTCGAGAAAATCTATGCTTGCTACGCTCGTAAAGTCAACGACCCGGACTTATCACAAATCAAATTTGCAGGGCCTCATAGCTAAGGTATATTACTCGTAACGTGAAACAACATACGCATATTTGCATGGGCCATAAATTCGCAACAAAATATTCTGTTTGGAAGTTCCTAGTTGCATACCATGCATCGTCGTTACTGGAATGTATAATTTACGAAAAAATATGGCAGCCAGTAATGTAAGGCTAACTCAGCGACTTGGATAATATCCAAGACGTTTGTAGTAACGTTGTCTTATTTGTCGTGCATTGTAAACACCTGCTTCTGCCAGACAATCCTGTCTTTGTTTGACTTTTTGGGAATCTTAAACTTATTTGGTTTACGTTGATATTTAGTAGTTAAATTTTTTGATAATAGTCTGGTCCCATTCTATACGATTTATAATGAATGTATAGATAAACAGGTTACAATTTTTTTAATGATAATAAAACCCATTTATATATAAAATGGGTGTGATCGCAACTCGGTCCATCCTTCTATCCTTACTATTAACTTCTCAATCAGTGACTATTTCTTGTAAGTTCGATTTAAAAAAAAAACTACAGAACTGATTTTAATCAAAATATAATTAGCTATTAAATATGCAATTAGGTGCCGAATGAAGTTGTTTCGGAGGCGTTATTACTTCTCGAGACATATGAGACAAAAAAGTATATTGAATATCCGAATGAAAAAATATAAAACATTTGAATCGGACTCTATTAACTTCATAACACGGATTTATGATAATATGCTAACTTTCAAAATTATGGACCTTATACAACAACTTTCAAATGAGTAGTTTTTTTCTTTATTTTTAGGAAATTTTAATGATACTTACTCGTATTATTGCTTATTCTTTATACTATTTATAGATTTTTCTGTTTTATGTATTTATGTGATCTTCAGCAATCTGGAATTGGATTATTATTTTTCATGGAAGAAAGTAACATTTTCTTAACTCTTTTATAATTTTTTTTGAAACGCATATAATATTTTGCTATAACTCAATATTCTACTTAATGACTTCGGTTTGTAACAACTATAGTATTTGTTAAAAATATATAAAGAATGCTTTGCTTATTACAGTTAGGATCGTTTGCAACTCGCAAAGTGTGGTGCAAGTTGATTTGGCTTATAAGCACCCTACTTGCCGATTGTATTAACAAGGCCATGTTCTATTATAAAATATTACTGGTTAAATATAGCTGCAAGGGTCTCTCCCCACTGACGAACTGAATAAACAGCCGGACTTTTTATTAGCGTATCAATAATTCATACGGTCACTATTATATTTTAGTATAAGAAAACGAAAAAGTGGTTTGTTTTCTAGACTTTTCTTATGCACCTAATTTATTAGGGAGGGGGGAGTGAAGGTTTGAATTGGTTATAGAAGCAGCGATATTATCAGAGATTGTTCGATAAATAACCACGCGTGTAAGAATGCAAGCCGATGTTTCGAAAGCCATGTACCATTGTTGCCTCTGTTAATCTTGTATATTATATAACTTGATATACGAAGAGGGTATTTTAATTGCTGTTGAATATTTTATGTCATAATGAAAATACAAGAATTTTTTGTGACCCGGTTACATTTCTTTAACCGTTAACGTGTTTGACTTTGACGTCTCGAAAAATCGAAATATTTGAAAGGCAACTGCTGTAATCTAAATTGTATTTTTGATTTTGCATGTAATTTTTAAGACCTGATTACTGCTACTACTTTTAGCACAGGACGCTTGCATTATACATTAATCTATTTTATTTATTGCTTACTTGGTAAAATTTATATTAAAATTATCGTTATAGAAACCGAGTTATAATATCTAACGATTTAGTTATAATACAATTTAATAAAATATCAACACGAACGTACAAAGTACTTAACAGTATTGAAGTGGAAATGCCAGTCATTTCAACGAGGCACATATTTTGATAAGAGCCTTTAGTATTACATAGCAATCACAACCAAAACCAATTAAAGTGCTGACCTGAGAGTAGAATTATTGTGCATTATTCCAATCAGTATTGGTATCTACGAATAAGTATATGCTACGAATAAAAAATAAGGGACTTCATTAACTCAATAACTTTTTTTTAAAGGCGACAGATCAAATTTTAAACCTAGTACTTAACACTTTCCATTTTTTTTCCTGTTACACAAATCCTAAGTATTTAGAAAGGGTGGTAAAATCAATGTGGTAAAAATATGGAAATTAATGATTTTGCTACCGCTGAGTGTGGCTCCGCAAGTAAACTCAAGAACCAACCCGTTTCACACAAATTAATATTAAATTTTTGCACCAGATTCTCCCTTTCCCTTTGGTATTTGTCAATTTCTGCTAGCATATGTTGGACATCTTCTATAATGTGACAAATATCGTAATTGGGCGAGTCTGCATTTTTCATCAAAAATACAATTTTTTTATTGGGATAGTGTCCAGAACGTAACCTATGAGGAGCAATTATATGGTTTCTATTCATTTCCATATTATTATACCACAGTATCCGAAGAGGATGACTTTGAATTGTTTTATACCATATTCATTTTTCCCGTACTTCTTTCATCGAAATACTCTCTAAATTTCTCATAACAACACTTTCGATTTTAAAAATTTGATTGAATTTATTTTTATTAAGTTTAGTTTTGTTTGGAAACAAGAACAAGTTTAGTTTTGTGTGGTTTTGTATGCAAGATCCCTGATTACGTACGTTATCTGTCAGTACTAACGTTTTTTTTTTATAGAAAGTTGAAGTGACCGACGAAGTTACAATGTTAAGTGGCTACTGCAGCCTGTGGCATACCTGCAACTACTGAAGACTAGGATGGAATTTGAACTAGGATGGAATGCCTCACAGCCTGTAATTATACTGGCTCTCTACACTCTTCAGGAACTTTCGGAACAGAGCAGTGGACGCACTTCTGCTTGGCGGCAGAAATAGATAATAAGGTGATACCTACCCAGACCGACTCCTAGACAGAAAGGAAATCGAATTGCTTCACTAAGAGAAATAACTTCTCGATGATTTGCTTTGAAAGCTAAGACGCAAGGGAATGAGTTCACTTCACTTCACGTGATCTTCAGGTTACGTATATAAATAGACAAGATACGGTTATGTCGACGTTTGTCTTATGTATTTTTACTTGACTGCGCAACGCAAAGGAGGGTAGTGTGTTATATTATGTATGTTTTTCTTTAGTGGCGCTCTAAAGACCAAACGCGTGGGCCGATCTGGATGATTCTTACGTCAATCGATTTGTCTTATTCTTGTGAGTGTCATTAAAGACAAGACAGTAATCAAAATTCAATATGAAATCAGACGCCATAGTGTCAAAAATAAAAAAATGCAAGTCGACGAACTATGTCAATTGGGGTATTATTGAATAAGTCTTTGAAAATCATCTTTAGGTTTCTCTAATTATTTTTTATTTTGAATGACAATTTAGAATCTATAACGATTTAAAGTTGATTAGCAACCATTGTCACTTAATTATCAAAACTTATAATAAAGCTGTAATAAAGTTCTTATATAATCGTATGATCTTATTGAGGTCTTATTAGTAAATTCGTTACGCAGTCGGTTTTTTTAATAGTTTTCATAATAAGGCTTGTACAATTAGCAAAAAAGAGATTTTGGTATATTATATATTATATTCTTTAATTTTTTTATTAAACCTAAACAAATAAAACATACAAACTAAACTTGCATCTCAACATATACTTTGAATATTATTATGTAACACGCGTTAAATGCGTCATTTTTGTTTGCATCCCGTGACATACTTTACGACCCACGGAAGCAACACGTTGGCCTCAAAACATTTGATCTGTGTTTACAAGAGTAAACGTATCAAATATTTCCTTTTAATTTATGAGAACTGTTAATTTTAGTTTTAAACGAAACACATAGATTTATATTTTAAACCCTCAATATGATTCCTTTCGTTCTAAAATGTTAATAAGACTAAGTTTAAATTAGATTGTTTTTCTTTTTGAATTCACTACTATGTATGTTAATTGTGATTTTATGATAAATAAGGTACATGTGATTGACTTGAACGGAAAGGTTAATTAACTGTTGGGTATGCTAGTACAAAATAATTCAATGACTGTAGGTAGTCATCTTTGAACGTTAAGTAGGTAGTACCTGTACAGGTATGTCAATGTTTAATAATGCTTTATAATGTATTATGTTCAATATACTAGTATAAATTATTATGAAATTAAGATTATTGTTGCGTTTTTGCTAATAGCCTTCGTAGGAAAAACGGAATCGCTATTATATACGATCTGCTTCCAAGGTTGTTGTTGTGATCTCAGTAAGGTTAGGTAAGGTTTTATAGCAGACAAATAAAAAAAAACAGAGTCTATTCGAAAAAAGTATCGCAGCGAAAAATAAAACCAAAATGTAGGTTTTAAAATAATTTAATCTATGCTATGCAATAAGTAAATTATTACCAAGAACCCGCCTACACAATTATTATATTAAATTAAATCTACCAATACCTATATGTATAAAATTATTGATACAATAAGATATTTTATATATAAATTACATACGTATATATTTGGAATTTTACTAATTACTCTTCACGTGCTAATCGATATATTTGATTGTTATATATTGATTCATGTCGGACATGAAATCTGCAAATTAATGAAGTTACGAGGGGTGATCCAAAAGTAATGATAATGAAAATAAAACACGGTAATTAAAGTTAAAATAATAATTTATTTTTCTACATAGTCTCCTAACAAATCAATACATTTAGTCCATCTTTTTTCTAAACCCAGGATTCCCTTTGAAAAAAATTCTTTATCTTGACCCTCCCAAAACGCTTCAACAGCGGCCATTACTTCGCTATCGTCTTCGAATTTCTTGCCTCGGAAGCGTTCCTTGAGCCGAGGAAAGAGGTAGAAATCACTAGGAGCTAGATCTGGCGAATAGGGAGGGTGTTCGAGCAGTTCGAATCCCGTTTCTTGAATGGCAGCCATCGCAACTGCGGCTTTGTGAGCCGGTGCGTTGTCTTGGTGAAACAGCACTCCAGCTCGCAGTTTGCCGCGTCTTTTTTCCTTAATGGCCTCCCGTAATCTTCTTATTTGGTCTGCGTAGTAAGGCCCGTAATAGTGGCTCCTTTTCCAAATATTCCACCATAATTATGCCTTGAGCGTCCCAAAAACAGATGCCATAACCTTCCCCGCCGAACTTGAAACTTTGAATTTCTTTGGCCTCGGTGAGGCTCGCTTCAAGTCATCGATTGTTGTTTCGTTTCAGGATCAAAATGGTGGATCCAGGTCTCGTCCATAGTCACAAAACGGAACAAAAATTTTCTTGATCTGCTTGGAACTTTCGAGATTGACCTCGAAATGTCAACCCGATTTTTTTGCTCGTCGGTTAACATTCTGGGTACCCAACGCGCAGAGACCTTTTCATATGCAACTCGTTCGCAAGGATTCTTTGAACGCTGCCATATGAGATCCCTGTGACCTCAGCTACATGCCTGATGGTCACTTCGATCTGCCAACACAACATCTTCGACTTTTTCACGTTGTCTTCAGTGAGGGACGTGGATGGGCGTCCTTCGCGATGTTCATCTTCAGTGGATGTTCTGCCCAGTTTAAACTACTTGGCCCAGCGTGCAACTGTAGAATATGGAGGAGCAGAGTCCCCAATGTTTCCACTAAGTCACTGTGTATGTCTTTTGAAGACATTTTTTCAAACAGAGGTACTTGATGACAGCTCTAATTTCGTTTTCTCCATGTTGATGTTATCTCTTTGACAGTTCGTATTCAAATGAATGTATCTCCCGAAATCGTGATCTATTTATATGATTTTTTTAGGCTGACGTAGTGAGTATATAAGCAAGCAAAAAGTATTTTTTTTGGATTTTTATGCGGACCTGAAGTAACCGATTATCATTACTTTTGGATCACCACTCGTAGTACAAAAAATTTTTGCAAGTCTCAAACTCTCTGCAAAGACTTCAAAAATTTTCTCATATTGAGAATTTCATAAACGTCTCAGTGGTTTAAGATTTTTCAACAAATCCCTCCACTCCCCGTAATCTGTAAAACCGCTTTGAGTTAATTTCCTTTTCCACGATCTGAATAACTTATTTTTCCGTAGTCCTGTGCATTATTGCCTTCTTACCTGAACATATTCGATATCTAGGAATGTTTTCTCCTTTATAAATTAAGCAAAACTTATTACTTGAAACTCAAATATTTCCCATCATACTTCTCGTCCTATATTTTGCACTAATCTTGTTTTTATCTTCGACTGCTATGATTTTGTGCTTTTTAGGGTTCGGTACCTTAGAGGAGAAAACATTTGTCGATAATCCAACTACTAGTTAAAGTGAGATACATATCAGAGATTCATAAAATGAAAATACCAATAGAGCACATGTGGGACATGCTTAAAAGAAAGATAAATTCACAAACTTTAAGCTAGCTCCGAAATAGAGCACAGGCAGCTTGAAATACCATGCCACAAGTAGACATTAGAAACATCATCCAGAGCATGCCTGACCGGATGCAAGCAGTCATATTAGTTAGACGGTTCACCCGTTTTTAATTTTCTGGTATTTTAAAATTTTGTTTGCCAGTATGTGGTTAGAGCCATGCAGCAGCTATATTATGATTGTAGTACAAATGAATCGGTTCCATTGGGGAACGACCACGCTCTCACAGAATACCAGCGTAAAATAGCAGCTTATTGCTGCTCTGTTTCGTATGGTGAGTGTAGAGTACCGAAGACCTTTTTTATTGGAAACCACGCATTTCATGCCAGGGTTGACAACGCATCTGCATTTTGATATTTAATCGAGGATAGATGTAGATGTATATGGGCCACAGCATACACTTGCTCTTCAGGTAGACTGTGTGCTCGTTTATTACGCTTATTCTGTAAAAAATGTACATGTAATATATATACATAGTAGCTAAATCTAGAACCTTTATTATGGGTTTCGCGGCAGTCAGGGAAAAAGAAAGCATTTACATTATAATACAAAAATTTTACAGTCCCACCTTTTGAGAACACTTGACAAGATTACTCATTATTCAGAATCAGAATACAGAATTCTCTCTGAACAGATTTCATTAAGTTTATAACGTAAATAAAGTAATGCTGAAGTAAAACATTCTTGTCTTAGCTATTTCTTAAAAGAGATACGAAAGGAATACCGACATTGAATATCTAAGCTTCATTAATATCGTAGTACCAAAGCATCAGCGCTCAGTGATTTGCATTTATAAATATTTTGAATAGGCGACACAGGTTTCTGTATATGTATATACGTACAGAAACGTAATATATATCCTATATAATATGCATCTCCAAAAGTACGGGCGCTAAGGTCTTATATTGTCGTATATTGTTAGCGGCGTATTAATATTAAAATTCTTCTACAGTTCATCCGGCCAGACCGCCAACTGAACCTTTCGTTCATTTGAACGTTGAAATAAAATTTTGTAAATCTAAGTAAACTACCGATTAATGAGACAGTCTGTTGGATTTATATGACTCCGGCTGGAAAATATTTAAAAAAAAGTAACCATAATTTGTAATAAGTAAATATTTTTAGTTTTACTTTTAAATAGTAATCCAATGGATAAAATTTTTGTGTAATTAGATGAAACTGCAGATGTAGGTGTCTATGGGTCTTAGCATTCATTTACTTGGTGGGCTGTTTGGTCATTTGTCACTTTATACGACTACAAATTTTACTTACAAAACTTGCCTATGAGACACAATGCCAGATAGACCATTTTAGAAATGTCTCATTTGAAGATACCTAATGAAATATTAAGTGATATTTTTAAGCATAAACGACACGTAGACCACTTTATTTCTAGTATTTTTCTGTTCTTTTTCACTTATATGTTCAGTTAGTAATACCGCAAAGTTGCGGGCAATACCAATTCAGCCTTTTTCCGCTTTATTCGCTACTATGCAAATTGATTTCCTGTATCAGTATCAGTTAGCTCAGAGTTATTTTTGGCCTGCCAGCGCTCTATTCCAACTGTTAATTGATTTCTAGCCTTTGTAACGATAGCTGCATTAACTGGTTTGCGTGTATCCGTCCTTGCCCTTTCAGATTATGTGCTGAAGTATTGGATACGCAATTCTTTGTCTTTTACACGCATTAGACTGGATGTTGTGTTCGACTCGCAGTCATTTTAATTCCTTGGTAATATTTTTTGTCCCAAATTCGTATATTATGCTCAAGTACTTAGAATAAGTCCTAGTTAATCAAATATAGAGATCCTTAAACATATGTTTATGTGTCCATAATGTTATCAAGTCATAATGTATATCTGAAGATCCGAAATAAAGTTAATTTGTACCTGTAGAGTCAGGACGTGTTGGTTCACTGCTGGCTGTATTTTAACCTTCAAGTCGCTCAGCGAGTTAGAGAAAGAGCCATTTATATTCTTATTTTCTCTGCGTGATAGAATCCGTTACTAGGATATCCGCACCGGAACTAGGCAGGAATCCGTGAAGTGGATATTTTCGAAATAACCCACTGAATAAGTAAGTACGTTGAAATGCTCCTAGAATCGATACTCGATGGAGAAGAAAGTTAGTCAAGTGGCAGCCGCGTACTGACAACCGTAAACTAAATAGAGGGATGACCTGATAAGGCATGGATAGGTATCAAGACCGTGCTTTGTGGCAAGATTTTTTCAATAGTGGACTAATGAACTGCTACAATGATGATAATGTTACACTAATCTTTGCTTCTTTTAGTGTCTGAATGAACAATTCTCACGAAATTCTACGATGAAAAATCTCATGCTAGGATCGCCAATTTGTTTGTTCTCTTTTTATGGACAAATAATGATAAGTAGATGGACAATAAGCTGATATAAGTTACTTAATAAGGTGTGGTGTTTCCTACACGGAGTTGATTAACTATCAAACTAATTCAATTATTTAATTGATTGGATTAACTAGTCTATAAGGCATTTGAAGTCGTACAAGTTTAGATTAAAAATATCTTGACTAGTATGTGAAATAAATTACATTATGAAAGTATTACCCAGTTTTAAGGCTTAAACGTTGTTAAATTCTTCATAGTTAGTTTTCTAACTATACAATAATACTGTCATTTCTATAATGCATTTATTTTATTTTTATGTAGAATTTACTTTATTTGAAACTATTATTAGCACCTAGAAGTGGCTTATTTATATTCACCTTATATTTACCTACTTGTGATTAGTAATGTGCACTGATAAAATAAAAAATAAAAAATATTTCGGACACAGTTTGAGCTTGACTGTGTAATTACTTATTACCAATTATCGACGGCCAAGGTTTTTTGTCACTTCTATACAACCCATGAACCATTTACATTTCTTAAAAGGATATATTATATAATATTACAAATATCTAAAGACACATTGGGAATGATTTTAATTATCTATAGTATAGATAATTAAACATCATATAGATTCTATACATTCATTAAGGTGTGCGTTAAAACGTTAAATACAATATATTGTAAAAGCACTAACTAACACTAGCACTAACTCAGAATCAATCAATAACTTTAAATCAAAGTTAGACATTATTCTGCGTAATAAAACTAAAAATAACTAGAGGAGTTAGATCATGGATGACTATAAAAATAAATAGTCGTGTAAATATCTACGCTATTGTAAGATGTATACAGTATTTATGATCATTAGCAAAGAACAAGTTCATTAAATAGGTGTAGTTCAGAGTAACTGAAATCATTTTTTTTTATTTTTTTTTAATAGAATTAGGTTGACAAACGAGCACACAGTCCACCTGATGGTAAGTGGTTGCTGTGGCCCATAGACATATACATCTACCTTCGTTTGCGAATATAAATGCAGATGCGTTGTCAGCCGTGAGGACTAAGATAGACTGCCTCTTTTCCAGTAAAAAGGGTCTCCGGTTCTCTACACTCACCATACGAAACACAGCAGCATCAAGCTGCTATTTTACGCTGGTATTCTGTGAGAGCGTGGTCCTTCCCCGGTCGAGCCGACCCATTCGTGCTACAACTATACTATTAATATAGCTGCAGCATGGCTCTACCACGTAAAAAATTTGCTTACAACATTTAACTTTATTATTAGTAATTTTAATTTCTAACGTAATACTAGCTTTAATAGCAAATAACGTTAAAACAACGCTTTAATGGTATACAAATTAATATATAATATATGATAGATAAGTACCTATATTAAATAATTCGTAATTTATGTTTATGAATGGATGAATATTAGGACTATCTTTATTATAGAACACTGAAGTGTGCGTAACGTACACATAAATAAGCTAAACCACTAAACTCTTACCCCCAGCTATTGGCGCGCTCAAAGTGACCTTGACGCCAATTCTCTGTGTGCTTAAAGCGAGTCGTGCCAAATGCCAATGTCTTAAGCAACCACTTTAAAAGCAGTAGTTATGTAAAATAGAATACACACGTTTTGCTCGCATGTCCACTCGTAACGTAGAAGGGCGCATTTTAAAGTTGGTCAAGCTTTTTTTTAAGTTTACAATCAGTGTGTCCAATAAATCTATGAAAACAGTGAATATGTATGAAAATAACAATAAATCATTGAAGTAATTTGAATAAGAAAAAATTGAAGTGTCTGTCTATAATATCGCAATAACTGGCTTCTATAAAGCTCAGGAGGTTATTTGCATATATGCATTTGACATAAATAAAAAAAATCTTGGTATGTCTGTCTGTCTGTCTGTCCGTCTGTCCGGGCTAATCTTCGGAATGGCTGATCCAATTGTGATGAAACTTTAAAACAGATAAAGAGCAATACCAGGAGGGATCTAGGTTATTTTTAACCAAATTTATAAAATAAATATCTAGTATAGTCTTTGGTTATCTTAAATTTAAATAACGCCATATTAATAGATCCTGTCCAGGCAAAGCCGGGGCGGGTCCGGCATTGAATTAGTTTGTGAACAAAACTCGAAAACATTAAAATATAAATTATACGCACATTGAAATATTTTAAGAACATGTGTGATCAATAGACCTTGAGTCGCTAGGGGCGACATCATATTTATAAACAGTAATCAATAAACACGCCATTTCTATCTACTAAATCAATATCGGTTTCACTTGCACTCTGCACATTTATAATAAAAAAATATATTTTGTTTCTTTGATTATATTAAGTCCAAATAACGCCACATTTAATAGATCCCATCCAGGCGTAGCCGGGGCGGATCGCTGATATAATAATAACAAACAATTTTTTTTGTTAAAAATATGATTTTAGTCCCATAAACATGACAGGCAATGTTTAAACAACGTTTTTATGCAACACTAGGTGATTTCACGATTTCGACAACAGCGCCACCTGCAGGGTCCAATTGTGAATCTAAACAGTTCAGGGACCCACTCAGAGAACACACAAAAATTTTATCAAAATCGGTCCAGCCGTTTAGGAGGAGTTCAGTGACAAACACACGTACAGAAGAATTATATATGTAAAGATTATTTACATTTATATAATATATATGTAAAGATTTTTTAGATTAAAGTTATCTTATATTATAGCGCTTCATCCATTTGAGGTAAAAACCTATGTTCAATTGTGGGCAGTCTATGGTCCGACAATGATGATAATGAAAAAAAAAGAGGTTTATTAATTGATTATATTATTGAGACTCGAACTAGTAAGTGTCTTACATGAGTTTCGTGTTAGGTTATTATGTTTCAGCAGCCAGGCCGCTTACCGCTAAGCTATGATAACCATCGTTAAATAAAGTCATTACTTACAACTGCAACTTAGGTATTGGTGTGAATGGTAATTAAAAAGTGACATTTTATTTTCACCCAATAATCTCGTGAAGGTTTTTTTTTATAGAATAAGAGTGCCAAACGAGCACGCAGTCCACCTGATGATAAATGGATGCTGTGGGCCATAGACATCCACATCTATCCTCGTTGTCACCCCTGAGTACTAAGATGAATATTTTTTTTTAGAATAAGGGTGATAAGCGACCACACACCACCTGATTGATGGTAAGTGGAGGTTGTGGCAAATAGACATCTACTTTTTATCCTCAATTAAGAATCAAACTGTAGATGCGTAGTAACCACTGAGGACTAATATGGCGTACCCCGTTTCCAGTAAAAAGGGGTCTTCGGTTCTCTACACTCATCATACGAAACACAGCAGCATTAAGTTCATTAGTTTTTTAACGAAACTGATAGATCAGGTAATCTTGTTAAAAAGGAGAGGTGTCGTACGTACGAGTGTGTGCATACATTCTAATTGATCCCTTAACTGTTCGCACCTCGCTTATGGGCAATTCAGATCGCGTTCGTTGTAATCGACAATTCAGTGTTGCGTGACTGGCCGAGTTAGCTGCGGGCACTTTCCAAATGCAAGTCCATTTTACTACACGCCGCTTTGCCGCTGTAATAGTTTCACGAAAATATAATTTGTCAATTTACATTCATTGCTTTATTTCCATGTTTTGCAGACCAGTTTTAGTTTAGAGCTAACTATTATCAAATGGTGAAATTTATTTTAGTGTGTTACTATTTGATAATGGCATGAAGCTTCAGTAATTGTATAACTGTAATATCTTACATATTTGTACTCGCATATTCTCGAGATTATTTTATTCACATAAATTAGAAAATTACCTTTTTTCGTGGCTGTGAAATTATCAAGAATTGAAGAAAACATAACATAACTTCTTTTTTTTCATGTCTGTCATCATCATCATAATATATGATCCACATCAAGTTGTCTCTTTTATGATGTGGTGTCGAACAAGTGGTACCAGAATAGCCAAATTGTTTTTAGCTATTTTAAACAGCAAAAAAATAATTAAATAGTAACTTAATTAACAAATGCACTAAAGCAGCTGTGAGCGTTCATTAAACTTGCCAGTAATTGGTGTTGATAACCCGAACGGTGTTAAATAGCGTTTATTTTGCGTAATCATGGCGTCCCAGATATTTCGCCTTAATTAAACGATGGTTTGCAAAGTTTTCAAGCGCAAGGTGAAACGTGAATTGCTTTTTACTCGTTTTCGACAAAAACTTCAATGTGTAATGTTTTAATTTTCTAATCTGTTTATTACTCTATATCAATAATCCTATTAACAAGAGTATTTTTTTTCAAAGCTTTGGCTTTGTCTGTGTTTCATTACCTGAATTATTTCACGTTTTCAGACTTTCCATGCCAAAGGTGAAGCTGTAATGATGCAATTAAGGTGAGGTCACTATGGACTTCACAACGATACTGCCAAGTGAGATAAAGGCAAATTTTCCCATTTCGTAATTGATTGCCTAAAAGAACTATTAAAAGGAAGGACTATTGAATGTACTTGATAATTGTAGAAGTTAATAAATAGCCTTCTTTCATTCTTTATAAATTGTAAAGCAGACACAATATTTAAATAATTTTATATACTTTCGTCCTAGACTTCTAGATCGTAAACGAAAATAAGATCGATTTTATGTACTCTTATGAGTCATGTCACACTTTGTAGTAGAGTTCGGTCCAGCTACCGCTGAATTTGTTATTGCAATTTTATATGCTGGTTTATCACTTTTTGCGCTGAAGTGGAACAGCATGAACAAAACTGCATGTCTGAGGAATAGAAAATATTTGGGACATGTGCAGTCCTCTAACACGATTAATAAAAGTAATTTTACGCATTCTCACATCGTGTTAAATTTTAAGTTATTTGTAATTCCATACTTTTCGGGTGCTTTGCAGCACCTATGGTCACAGTGGAGGGAGCTTGAGGTGTTTGACGTCCTAATGACATAGTTAACCCGGACTACATTCGGTTTTTAAAAATTAGTTTTGGTCCGATCTACGCAGAATGAGCTTACAGTATCTTGAAGTCTTGCAGTGACCGTGAACATGTTCAGGATCGTCAGATTTGATAAACCACAAATCCTCGCAAAAAAAACAACTATTCCTACTAAGGATGCAATACATCCTAATTTAATAAAGAAAATAGCTGAATGATCTGGGATTACTTACTTGATAAAAAAATTAAAGCATTTCTTGTGGGGATATGATTTTTACTTGTTTAAAAAAAACTAGGACAACGGAAGTCAAGAAAGGCAAGAAAACAAAATAGTTGTACTGGCCACTTATAATTTAAAGATTTCTGACCTGTGTAAATAATAATGGTCAAAGGTATATTCCAAATTGTTAAGACGTATACAAAAGTGTAGTATACGTTCAAGGTAAATGCTTAGAAAAGTTGATATTAGTAAATAATAATAAATATTATATTATAATTTTAAGTATCTAGGTAGTTTTTTTCTCATGAGTCTTTTTCCTGAAAAGTTTCTCTGAGCTATTTACTTTTACTTTTCTGACTGATTTTGATATGCTTAATCGAGGCCTCAGAGTAATAGCATACATATGTATGTAAATAGCATGCATATGTATGTAATTATAATTTTAAGTATCTAGGTAGTTTCTTTTCCCATAAGTCTTGTTCCTGAAAAGTTTCTCTGAGCTATACTTTTCTGACTGATTTTGATATGTTTTGATGCTTAATCGGGCCTCAGAGTAATAGCATACATATGTATGTAATTACTAAGATCGAGGCAAAACTTCCCGTGACAATCGTGACATTTTCATTAACTAGAGAGAAAAAATGCGGTTAGTAATGATAATTTTTCGTACCTGATATTAGAAATATGCCTTAAAATATAAGTAAGAGCCTGATGCAGCAAAGTACAAGCACTTTATGCACAACAACTATAAAGTTATATTGAATAACTTATATTCATCATATTTTTAGCAAGTATGCTGAATGTAAAGCCCAGGAGAATCAGTTCAGTCATCAATCAATCACTTCAGAGTTGTTCTACATTAGTTATATCTTTCAGTTTAAATGTAGATGAATTCTATAATTATGCCGCATCGCACACTCGGCAGAATTCTATTTGGGTAAGCTTTCTTAATCATGCCGGCTGCAGTAATCATGGCCAAAAATAAAAATAGGAGGGATATTTAATATTAAATTACAATATTATATTTAATTATGATTAGGTAAAGGTAAATACCTTGACTTAAAATAATATGAAACTTTAATCACCGAAGTAAAAAAAAATCACCGCATCGAGTTAATTCGAACCGCCAACCGGACATCCGGAAATGTTACATGAGAAAAATTTCCATTGTATGAGTTAACTCGTACACAGCAAATGACGATACGAAAAATAATGTCCGAAAAAATATGTACTGAAATTTTGATTTAAGTAAATCATTTTCTACCAACTTCAAAAAGGAGGAGGTATTCAATTCAACTGTATGTTCTTTTTTTTATGTGTGTTACCTCATAACTTTTTTCTGGGTAAGCCGATTTCGATGTTTCTTTTTTTATTTGAAAGCTGGTGTTTCTCATGTAGTCCCATATAAATATTGATCAAGGTCTGACCAATAGTTTTGAGTTATTCTTAATAATTTACATTGAAGTCGGTTGTACAACATTTTTAATTATTATATTAAAGCTTTCCTGTATGGAATCGTTCATTTGAGTCATTTTAATTAGTTTCGTATTAATTTTTCATTCATTCATTACAGCCAATCAAAAATCCACTGCTGAATATAGGCCTCCCCCATAGTTTGCTCCCTAGGGGAGATATTTGCCATACTTGTCACGCTTGGCAAGCGGGTTGGCAATCGCAGTTACTTATTAATATGTATTAATAAGAGATAAATATTTCGACACGGAGAGAGTACGTCTGGCGTATTCTGTGCCACCTTCGATTTCCTTTGCCTCCGTCTCGTTGCGCTCCACTTCGAAATAGGTAGCTTTTCGGTCCGCAGCCCTCGCTGCATTTGTTACAGAACGTTCCCATTGAAAGTTGAGTGGTAACTACAAAAAAAAATAAGTTTAAGCAAGTTGTTTTCTGTACACGTGTACCACAGAATACAAGGCAGCAACAGCTGTTTTTTTAGATAGTTAAAATAATCAATCGTTACTTTGCAACAATCCATTCTAATATAATATAATATTTAATTTTTATATATTTGAAGAGCTCCTTCCTCCGTCCGACCCGCAATAGCATATACAATCACCGTCATCGCTAATCTCGAAACCACTACATTGGAAAAGGCAACGCAGTTGATAATATGACACGCGTTTCGCCTCTGAATGAGGCATCATCGGGAGGCTGCCGCTAAGCTCACGCGGATTTTAGCTATATAATTTTAATATCTTTAAGCTATTTTCCACTTTAAGTTAAATAGTGTAGTTGAATGTATTCCACACTGGTTACAACAAGTTTAAAAAATACCGGTCGGGAGCAAACTGTACTTGACTGCTGGGCATGGGCCTCTTCCGTTGTAGGAAGGATTAGCCTTAAGGTCTCGGCCCACTACCACGGCTCATACTATGAACGTTTACAACTTTACATTACTTTGCTTACAAGTCAAAGTCGGTGTTGGTTCCACCAGTAATATGGCCTGATGAAGCCACTTGACTTGACTACTATCCCAATTGATGGCAAGTGGTGATGCAGACGAATTTGGTAAAGCACATTAACTTAGCTGAACAAAAGTCTATTCACTCTTGCCTCGAAGACTCCCAGATTGTAATCGAATGGAAAGACAAATGCTAGCAAATTATTTCACTTTGCTGTACGCATGACCATTTGGTTCGAATGCGGTGTAAGTATTGTAATATTATGATCTAAACAGACAACTGTGAAGCCTGCTTAAATGTAAAATATTAACATACTATACTAACCATCCGCCCTGGCTTCGCACGGGTGATTTCTGGATCTCGACAACAGCGCCACCTACCGGGTCAAATTGTGAATCGTTTAGATCATCCAGGGACCTGCTCAAACACACAAAAAATTTCATCAAAATCAGTCCAGCATTTTCGAGTTTTTGCGAGACTAACGGACAGCAATTGATTTTTATATATAGAGATTATAACCGTGATAATTGCGTTAGTAAGGAACATTATAATTGTTACCAAATAGCTCATTAGTAACTAGTGATAATTGTACCTACTTTTGCAATAGAACATTAGAATATTTCTTGAAGTAATAAGTGATGTTATGAAATCAAACCTTTTCCACTGCTTAGTAAATGTATGTATAGGTACGTAATCTAATTTAAAATTTTGTAGGTAAGTTAGGTAGATTATTCTTTCAGGTTAGTTTAGGTTTAAGGTAAGGTTATTATTTTTTGTAAAGAAATTATAAAAAAGGAACAAAAATGTTCCTTTTTTATACACTGAATTACTGATTACAACTGAATTACTGTGTACAAAAAAAGGAACAAAAATGTTCCTTTTTTATACACTGAAACACTGATTAATGTTGTTAAGTTTTCTGAACGATAAATAGATACAAGGTGATAAATCAAAATCAGTGTTTTTATTTAAGCTAACAGCGTATTAATACATGCAGGATCAGTATTTAATTATAATTAAAAATAAATAGAATGAAGTGTTTATAATACCATTAATATACGATTTATAGTCTCCTATTTTGAGCGCCTTTTGTGGAAAATCTGTTGCAAGAGTTGGTTTTAACGAATGAAATATATATCTTGCAGGATTTACAATCCCCGTCTAGAAACTTTAAAGGTTTGCTTTAACAAAGTTTGCTCGAAGTGTAACAGGATGTGGAAAATAAGTTAAGACTGAAAACACTTGGAACAAATAAAAGCTATCGATACTAGTAACTTGATCTGACAGATAAGTATATTATATTTATATTATATTACGTATGTTCGTTTTTTTTTAAACACCCAGATTATACCGCAGGTAATGAGATAATTGTTATAAAGCTGATCCACCGGATACTTACACTCACCAGGCGAAACGCAGAAGTATAAACACTTCTTATTCACGCTGGTAATTCTGTGACGTTGTGGTACTACCCCGGTCGAGCCAGCCCATTGGTACAAGAGCAAAAGCGGATGCGAGGCTCTATCACGTGGCTGACATTCTAGTAATTTAAGAAAAGGAAAAGGTTTTAAATGCCATTGTATTTCTGACATATTTCTAAGGATATTGCTGATTTTTTTATCAGACGAGTTGTCTTATACAGTGGTCTTATTTAAATTGTAAACATATTCCATAACAATTTGAAGCCTGGTTTACATTTCTTTTAATTATCGAGCTCAGTATTTGTTTGTTTTTTACTTACTATGGTGTCGGTTTTTACGTCATATATTTACTTTCTGATAATCATGAGTTTCTTTATAATTGTTTGCTCGAGAATTTATTATTAATTTAGATCTAAATAATAAAACCAACTGTTTGGAGGAAAGGCAAGGTATACAGGGTAAGCATTCTCGTAGAGTTTATATAGTTAAAAACAAGGCTGGTTTTTAATATTTTTACTCTCGACATGCATTTATTGATTTTTTACTTCCTAATATAAATTAGTATTTGTTTTTACTATTTATGCGACTATACATTATTTTTCTTTAATAACTAACACAATACTTTCATACAGTATATAGGATTTCAATATAAAGTGGAAAATTTAGGTGCGTAAATTAAAACCGCTTTCTATTACTCGATGTAATGTCATACCACGTATTGCGCTACCGGTACTCGGTGCTATGCCGGTCGGATATTGCGCTCATAAAACATCACGTTTTCTTAATGCGTTTCCGAATGACGCAAATGGGATGTTTGCAATGTTTACGTTAGCTGCAGCGTTCGGATGCTATATGAAGGTCAGCTCTAATAATTGTCGTTATATACTGCCTGCCTAAATTGGCAAAGTATTTTATTTTCTATTAGTTCTTAATTATACATAATTACATGATAGATACAATTTTACATTCTATACAATTGATACAATTTCGCATTCCGATGCGATGGGATCATTTGATATATTATTATGAAATTATAGGTATTTTCTATTTAGTGTTCTATTTAGTGGAAAGGTAAATAGCTATCAAAGCGCTTTAAATATTATAACTTTTAAAGAAAAGTTTCTTACTTAATCATAAAAACTACTTTCTCGCATCCTTTGTCAAAAACGATTCAATTTAAAAAAAAATAGAGTACAAGTAATTGCTTCAAACTCGAACAACAATAAAAGTAACCGATTATTGTTCAATATATGCTTGATATTGCCGTGCAAGGTATAGTTTCCTCCAATTTGCTGTTAACTGGACTGCGATTTGTTTAATGTCATGTTGTGTCATATGCGGTGGCCGTGTTTTAGTTTCTCTTATTTGTTTGTGCTTATTGTTCGACTCGGAATTTATTGTGAATTATAGCATGTTTTAACGCAAACCTTTGTTTCCCACACGTATTGTTGTTTGCTTTTTTTTTCATTTGAACAATAAGGGGAAGATAGAACTCATTTTAAAAAACATTAGCCACTCATCAGCATTTATGAAATCGTTTAAGGGCTATAAATCTTTATAATTCATTCACGATTGAATATTTTGCAATAGACCCTATCTCTAAAGTGATCTCTTAAGAGGCACCTATTATTTTTTGTTATCACCAGTATCACAAGCTAAATAAAAATAGAAATGCAAAACAATCACGATAGTTTCATCATTATCATTACAGCCCTTCACAAGTCCACTGCTGAACATAGGCCGCCCCAAAGAATGCCACAAAGCACGGTCTTGAGCCACCGACTTCCTGCATGTCTTACCATGTCGTCACACCATCTAGTAATGGGCCGCCCCACACTTCACCTACCGGTACGAGGCTGCCACTCGAGAACCTTGCTTTCCTATCGGTTGTCGGTTCTTCGAGCTATGTGGCCGGCCCATTGCCACTTCAGCTTACTAATCCGTTGGGCTATGTCGATTACTGCGGATATCCTCATTTCTAAGTTTATCACGCAGAGAAACCCCCTCCATAGCTCGCTAAGCGACTTTAAGCTTCCTTATACGGCCAGCAGTGAAGGACCACGTTTCATATTCATAAGTCATCACTGGCAACACGCACTGGTTGTACAATCTTGTTTTCAAGTTTTGAGTTATACCTGAGTATAGCTATCTAATCTTAAGATAGCTTATCTCTAATCAATCAACATAAATATCACTGACACGCATCACACAAGGAATAAACCACCCCGACATATAATATATAATAGGACACCCCGAAGAAGTGGAGTGGGCTAAGCAAGCCCATTTGGAGCGGCCACCTCAGTCCGGTCCTACACCTTGGGCCAGCCAAGTGGGTTCCTTTTTGTTCATCGTGGTGACCAAGCCACGGCTACTAATCTCTCCCCGCACAACAAGACGGAAACCCGTCCAGGGGGCCCCGTGGGTTTCCTAAGATGCAACAATGAGAAAGGTCAGATGGTCTTCGTGGCCTCTGATAGATGTCAGTATATGACAATTATTGTAATGCCGTTATGGGAGACGGAGGACAGAGTCAAAGGTGCAATACATCAGATACTGTGATCGTAAATGTGATTGTCAATTATATTGCAATTTCTTCCTGCAATGTGGTCCAAATGCAGCCGTAAATTATTTCGGGCTGTTTAAGAAGTAGAAAGAAATAAGAAGTAAATATAACGGAGAAATTACTTAAAATAAAGTGGCTTTCCGTAACAGTTAATTTAATCATATTTTTATATTATGTGTAATTTTTTTTGCCTATAATAAAACTAACACGACGTCTGTCTGAACGCGCATCACGCAAAAACCTGTAAACCGATTTGAATGGGACTTTCACTGGCAGATAGCTGTTATGTTATAAGGAGTAACTTAGGCTACTTTTATTTTAGGAAAAGAATTAGGGTTCCACGCAAAAACATTAAAATCCATGAAATCCAATCGCAATAAATTCCACGCGGACGAAGTCGCGGGGAACAGCTAGTTTTAAAATAGAATACAGAATGAAGTCCCAAATGCATTCCAAACTAAGTCTGGCGCACCTGTTGCAGAACATTCAGATGATTTGATTTGGTGTTGCTCTACAACTGTCCGTTCGTACTTCCGTACTGTTTTTATATATTGCTCCAAACATATTTTTATATAATATACTTAAACAATTTTACCAAGTTATTCGCTTCTGAATAGGACAACGGGACCTATAAAAAATCTAACGGACCGTAAAACAAATAATGTATGTGGGTCGCGTTGCCCAATGTCGTACGGTTATGGTGATGCGTAGTTCTGCTGTAAAAGCATAGAATGTATGCAGGCCACAAAGGTCGCTGCCACATTCGACTCACGGTTAGTCGGGCGGTGACTCTTCGGGACAGTTCACCCCGCTTCTACAGCCGTGCACCGGACTTGGAATACTAATGCCACTTCTCCATACTTAGACGTTTGCCGTCGCGGGACGACGAAACTTTTGTAACTTTATTTTGCCGACTTTCATGTTCGCTTCGGCGTTTCATTCGTTACATTATTTTATAAGAAATTTTCAATATTTAGATATATTAAAGTACCATATTGTGTTAAGATGAGATTGCGCAAATCTAATCTGCGTTAAACTGTAAGCGGTTGAGTCTACTAAGTACTATTTTGCATAATTAAAGGTCGACATCATGAACTGTGGATTCGGTGGGTGTTGACTTACGCAGTGTGAACATGTTGTGTTCGAGTTAGCGCTCAGTGCACAAGTCTGGTCGAGCTGCGGCGGCAAAGCAGCTGCTGCACGCTCCACTGCCGCCGCTTTCCGCCCGCGCGCCCTCCCCGCCTCCGCGCGCCCTTGCGAAAAATTATAATGCAATTGCCAGGACCGGACGGTTGGCGTGGAACGCTCCGTTGCGTGGAACCACCGGCAGCGCCAGCACGCAACCAGTCTACAGTCAAGTGCGTTCAAACTCACACGCCGTCCATCACGATGGATTGGATGTGTCGAGTCTGATTTCTCTTGCGGTGCTCGCTCTACTGGAACCATCGAGTGACGCTATAAGTTACTATTGAATTATGATATTCAGTGATGAAAACTTTTATAGTGCTCGTCTACAAAACATAACCTATTTGTTCGCTATCACATTTAATGTGAACGGTGCTTACGTTTTGTTCCGCTATTGTCACCGTTTGTGATTTTCGAAACGGTCTGTGTATCTTTAGTACGGCTTCAGTGACCGAAATTTTGTTTAAAAGTAAACCGTGTAGGCTTTTACATACGCCAAGTTCATTTGTAACCTTTTACGTACGTAACAATTGTTCATCAAATATAAATTAATTCTTGGCGCGTAGCATATGCATCCGGCGATGTTTGCTTTCCAAGTGATCGTTTTGAAGCGTGTGTTCTATCGCGAACAGTGGCTCGAACCGCTCACTGCAGATTGGTAGTTCGGTCCGCGCGTTATCGCTATGTTGTGGAATAATAAAAAGGAAATCATCGGTCAATTATCACAATTTAGCTGATAAGGTGATTTGTGAAACCTATGGAATGCCGAATTGCGTTAGTAGTGCAATCATTGTCGGTGCGATGTGGTGATTGTTTGTGCTTAGTGTTGTGCTAGCGAGTGTTGTAAAAGTGCTTTAATAGTATGTGGGGCGCTGCAGTGTCGAATCCCCCGCACTACCATTATGTACAAGGACCAAACAATGCAGGACCTCAACGTGGTCCGGCTGGCCCTATATTATCTGGCCCTAATATAAGGCATTTGAGGCCACAGTCTTCGTATTCTTTGCCTCATGGTTCCAACGGAGCGAGCCGCTGGGGCTGGTCCGGAAGTCACGCGTCCTCATTCGATAGAAGGCAACTAAAGGTGCCACCACAGCCCGCACGGCCAGCTCCTTCAAGGCCGTCTCACAGCAGAAATGCTGCTTCTTATGTAAGTGCAGGAAATGGCGACCGTAATATTAATATTACCCAATTTTAACATTTGAGTTGCGTAATGTGTCGTATAGTTGTACAATTTTCAAAAAGAGAAATGTTACTTTTTACATTCTCTAGTTTTGTGATTGCTACTATATTATATAATATGACTAACTTACAAAATTAATTAACATAAAAATAGCAATTTTAAAGCAATGCTAAAGTTATATATAATAGTATAAGATTTTAAGCAATTGTAAACGGGGAATTCATCAGCCCGTAACGGTTCTACTGTTGGACATGGGCCTGTCTTATTATAGAGATGATTTGTCACAACTGACAAGCTTGGCAGGTTGAATTAGCGGTATCACTACCAGACATCTAGAACTTAAGAACGCTGCTATCCGTCACCGCTCTCAGTATTTACATCTGGCTTTCACTAGATTGTGATACGGTCATGTGTCTAATCCTATGAGATTTTTCTGGTATTTTGGATCAATTGTTACGCCTCACGTTATTACTATTAAACGTCTACTACAAAAAAACGTCTACTATATTTTACCGCGTCAAAACGTCGAAGTTATCTTATAATTACTATTGAAACATAGTATATGAGATAAACTTAATACACTTTACTCAACTCAGCGGTATTTTATTGGAAATTGCACATGCCATCCGTCGACTATTGCCGTTAGATCGCTGGAAAAAAGTTTAAGCTCTTGAAGGGAATATTTCTTTTAAATAATACAAAAATAAAGTCAGCGGCTCATAGCAGTAGTTGAAGTATATGTATAGTGCACTGTTGCAACGTTACGGCATTTGCCACATTTGGTGCCACATTGCCACGGTTTTGGTATGATGTTTATTTCCTCATGTCGCGCAATTTACGACGAATGTATGCGCACGCGCCACTCAGCATGGACACCCGATAAATTTACGATGACACAAGTGTTTCGCATATTATTTTTAAATTGTAGACATTTTTTTCTCATGTTAAATGAGAGGGTTTTTGTCAGTGATCCGTGCTATTTTTTTATTGGTAAAAATAATCCTACATTATGGTGCAACAATAATTTGCTGTCGTTGCATGTCTTGGCTAGCAAACGAGATTTAATGTAAAATTATTTTATCTACGGAATTTAATAGTTGCGGTTCTAATGCCGTTATACTTAATTTTGTAGCATATTTTAAATTTAAATAGTAAAACCGATATTAAAAACGCATTACTCAGAACTAGTTAGATAGGTGACTTTCATTGAATATTATAATCATATCGATTATTATAATATAATATATTTTTGACACAAGAGGCAAACGCGCATGCGGTTCACCTGACGTGACTACCTAATACTAATATT
Organism: Parnassius orleans; assembly: GCA_029286625.1. NCBI lineage: Eukaryota > Metazoa > Arthropoda > Insecta > Lepidoptera > Papilionidae > Parnassius > Parnassius orleans. The sequence continues at coordinate 304,632 of JAGSMP010000330.1, forward strand.
ACATCTATGATTTTCTAAATATTGAATATACGAAATATTAGTCGTTAAAATTATTAGTCGTCATTTAAAACCTTTTTCAATTTTGTTTTTCAAGTAATGTTCTATGTTTACTGTTTAGGTAATATGAAGGTTTAATAAAAAAGCTTGTAGTTGTACGCATTCCGATAATCCTGTGAAGCGAAGTAGTTTTCTTTACAGGGCAGAATGTAATGGTATCTATGGTCGTTGTGTTCACGGAACGTGAACATCTACGTAGTGCTCGTGTACGTGTCTGTGTATGTATGTGACACGACCTAAAATTTATACCGTAAATACCGCACTTGCCTACTTATTGTACAGTTATTTCCCATTATTAAAATAAGATTATGTAGTCTGTTTATCAAAAAATGAAAAAAGTTGTCTGATTATTTACTAATTGCTAATTTCTAAGTGGTAGAATTTATTTTCTGCCAACGAGTCCGTTTTTTTATAGGATAATGATGACAAACGAACACACAGTCCACCTGATAGTGAATGCTGTGGCCCATAGACATCTACATCTATCCTCGATTATTTCAATCCGATATTATTTCGATCGATTCGTTAAGAATCAATATACTGTTGCGTTGTCACTCTTTCCAGTGAAAAGGGTCTCCAGTTCTTTACACTTACCAAAAATTGTCTGGGTGATTACCACCCTCATAAATTTTTCTGTTACCAAACAGCAGTAGTTGTACCGCTTCGTTCCGGTCTGAAGGGTACATACATTTATAAGCCAGAATAATTACAGGCTTTCGAGGCATTTCACCTTAGTCTTAGTCCTCAGGGTGCCAATGTATCTGTAGTTTCCTTTCACTTACCATCAGATGGATCGTCCGTCTGTTTGTTACTTTTTTTAAAATAATTGCTAAAATATCCTAAATACCTATACAAAATATGTATATTTAACCAACACAGATAGTTTAGTTAGCAAAATATATTTGTACAATATGAGTTTTGGTCTATCAATAAAAATAATAGACGGTTATAAGTGAGATATATTTCAATGAATTGTTCTTTAACTTTAGGTATTTGATATTCGCGTTAGGCTATTGACTTTTTAACTTTCTCTAAAAATTATTTGCCTCAAATTAAACACATTTACTGTCCGGAATTTCATACCCATTGACGGTAAAAACACGGATGTACTTTGGTGCACTACATGTAATTTTACTATCCGTATTGTCATGTCAAAGGCCCAGTGCTGCCAACTCTGTATCAGGTTTTCGGGCTAATTCGAATTTAAATAATTAAACTTGGACAAAGTAAAAACCGAATACAAAAACTAAAAAGAATAAAATTTCCACATATTATTAATTGTAAACATATTTTTGGAAATTATTTATATTATTTTTAATTATTTGAAGTAGCTTTTACCTATTATTTAATTTCACAATCGCATATCGCGACAAAACTCGCGATATCATCTGGATGTTTGACGGCTCTTCTATAATAAAAAAAAGTTTAATTTGTAGACCTTTTTGAGTGGACTAAGGAATATCAAAAGCTTCAAATAAAACCAGAATAAAAAGCAGCAAACAGCCCAAAAGTTAATTTTATCCCCTTTTTAGGGTTCCGTAGTTACACAACAAGGAACCCTTATAGTTTCGCCATGTCCGTCCGTACGTCCGCGGTTTTGCTGAGAGACCCTAGGTGCTACAAATCTATAATTTGACATAGTTATAGATATTAATCATGCCTAGAAAACTGTGAAATAAAATCTTAAAAATCATTTTTATTTTGCCTACTTCCCATACAAGTAAATGGAGGATCGTTGAATAGGTATTTCAAAAACATTGGAGGTGTGGAACAACATCTTTTCGATTCAGGGGTCCGTTTGCGAAATATTTAGCTTTAAAGTGGTATTTTTCATTAGTCATGGGGGGTGGGGAGGACATGCTCTATCAACTAAAGCGCTGTTTTTGGAAATGTGAAAAGTATATACAATAGTAGTATATATAATGAAGTTAAAAGGAAAACTATCACAGCTAAGTAGAATTAAGAAGTTACGAGTAATAGTCGACCAACTTATAAAATGCACTTGGATTAGTAAAAATGTCGTTACAACTCCATAGAAAATTACCTAAAACTAGCTGAATTAATAACTTTGTAATGTTATTGTAAACTGTCAAAAATAAACATTTTATGAAGAAAACTACTTATATGCATTACTACTATTAGGGGATAGATAGGGTATTATTATCAAAATCGAAAAGTTTTTTTAATCTGTTTTGAATACCACTCCCTATAAGACTGATTTGAAAATAAGTCCTTCAGTTACGATATTTGGGCCCATTTTTAGTCGTTATAGCGGTCAAACAGCGAACTCACTTATTATGCTCATTAACAAGTAAGCCCACGTATTGTGACGGGCAACTACGGAACCCTACCTCTATATTATGCGTGGCCTGAACGCACTTAACCAGTTTTTTTCCTCTAATTTTAATGTGGTCTCATTTAAAATTAGGTATAGCCTATTTTATTAAAAAAGAATAATCGAAATAGATAATCAACAATTGGCGAAGGTATAACAAAAATAAAACGAATATACAGGTAAAGAACCTTCTCCAATAACTCAAAAAATGGTAAAATATTATAATTTATTAATTTTTTTTCTTAAGTTTAATTGGTCAAAATAACAAAATACAGGTTTAAGAATTTTCAAGCAAGTTAGGAATTTTGAGAACGCATTTTATAAATTCGATTTAATTTTTATCTATTAAAAAAAACAAAATCTAAAAGTTCAAGCACTCGCAGCCGCCCTGGCTAGTCCCCGCCGAAACATCGTCATTGTTTCATCTATACGTTGTTTCTTATATAATTCTCTCCGCTTTAATTTCCTCCGAATACGACACTTGCGGGGGCCGAGATAACGTTTTCGTACATTACATATACACCCTACTGTAAGAGGCTTTAATCTTGACACATTTTTTGATCCCCAGCATATCAAAACCTTCGTAAAAATTATTTGTCTGTACTGTCAAAATAGGCCGAAATTGCCACTTGTCTTTAAAATCGTAGTATTTTTTCACTTTTTCTGTGCCTTCTTCATTTTTAAAAATAAATAACAGTCGCTGGAGGCCAGGTCTGGAATAATTGGTGTGCTTGACACCTTTTGTTGAATTATTTTATATATTCCTAGATAGCTTCTTTCAATTGTTCTAGTATAATCGATCAATAGGGCACCTGTACACAAAATATGGTCGCCATGATCTTTCCAGTCGATTGCGATGCTATAGTTTTAGGAAGGGTTTGAAGGGTTTATTATGCCACTGCATCGACTTCGTGACATCGATTCTACTTCATAATTGTGAACCAATCACCAGTTACAATTCGGGCCATAACATCCTCTTTTTGCTCTCCACAACGCTCCAACTCGCAATCATCAATTGAACGCGAGATCTTCATTTGAAGTGGTATCAGCATTCTCGGAACCCATATTTTACTGCCTTTAAGCATCGCAAGATGTGATGTTTAAAATGTTTAATTCTGATACTCCAATATAAATTTTTCTCCTTTTTTTTTTGATTTCTCGTCAGCTATAATCGGCCGTCCGGATCGAGGGATGTCCATGCATGCATTCTCCCTTCTATTGTGTTTGGTTGTATTAAATACAAAATTATAGTATTTCGTTTCGATATGGGTCCCAATTTTAAAATAATGGATGTCGTTTTATTAGGGTTCCGTACCCGAAAGGTAACCAACGGGACCCTATTACTAAGCTTCCGCTGTCCGCCCGTCTATCTGTCAGCGGGTTGTATCTCATGATCCGTAATAGGTAGATAGTTGAATTTTTCACAAAATGTGTATTTATATTACATATATATTTTGTAGTCGCCGCTATAACAACAAATAATAAAAATAAATTAAAAATTAAAGGGGTCCCCCCTACTAGAAACGTGTGTGATGGTACGGAACTTTTCATGCGCGAGTCGGACTCGCACCGGTTTTTATTTCTTTTTTTGGAACGAAGGTCTTTATCGCACGGTACGAATTTGACGGCTAGGCGAGGAAAAGTGTAGGATTTTTCTATAGTGCGAGTGAGATGGAATAATATCCATCTCCCTCGCACTTTTTCTTATCTCGCCATGAAAGAAATATTATTTTAATAGACGCTAGTAATTAATTTATTGGTATTTGTTAATCAATAATATAATACGTTTATCAATAATAATATACTACGAAAAGAACTTCGTTCCAACCGAGTGTTCCACGACACTCACGCATGTTTTTTCTTTTGGGTATTAATGCGCCTAAAAGTTAACTTTTATGTTTTTCATGATTATATTCGAATAGCCAGGAAAATAATTTTGCATGATCACATAAGGTTTTCATTAATTTTCTCTAAATATTATTTCGTAAAATATTGTTTTTATTCATCCTCGTGCACATTAGCAAAACCTGTGTGTGTAACATAAAAAGTGTGGTCAGAAAATTGTTAATAATGACTCTTCATTTGGCAGTAATGTTTTTAATAATATAATATATAATAATATAAATGTGTGCAAGTTCCAAATGCCCGTAATTTTAAGATATATACGTAGGTTTATTATCCGATAATATGACATATGACATCACTGCGTTTGATAAAAAAATTGATTTTAATATTTTATCTTTATTTGACATTTTTGTATTTGATAAGCTGTTTGGTATTTGTTGTGTAATTCGAGCTATACTTTTATATCAATAATTCGTTTCTGATGATCAGACGATTCTGTTATTAAAAAAACACTTAAATTTGATTATTTATGTATGAATATTATATATATCATTATGAAAATTTATATTGTACATTAAAAATACAAAAAAATACATTATTTGTATGTTGTAGCTCCAAAAATTCTATGTAAAAGTTCGAAGAAAAAAAAATACACAGAATTTAAAACACTCAAGTAGCCCGCTGGTACTGTAAGATAAATTATTACACTAACGTTATTATAAAATTCCATTCAATTACATATTATATTTCAATTATAATATAGCTAAAGCTTTCTGTAGCAGTGTTTTCAGAGTATGTTTTAAAACACTACAATTTGAGCTAAAATATATTTAACATTGTATATAAATTTTTAATTATTAATTAGTTATGTTTAAAGTCGAGTAATCTACATAGCCCAACGGATTAGTTAGCTGAAGTGGCAATGGGCCGGCTATAACTACAAGAACCGAGAACCGATGGGGAAGAAAGCTTCTCGATGGGAGCCTCGTACCGCGGCAGGCGAAGTGTAGGGCGTCCTCCCACTAGATGGAGTGACGACCTGGTAATACATGCAGGAAGTCAATGGATGCAGGTGGCTCGGGACCATGCTTTGTGGCATTCCTTAGGGGATCCCTATGTTCAGCAGTGGACTTGTGAAGGGCTCTAATGATGAATGATGAAAGTCGAAACAGTCTTCTAACTAATTTTTACGTCTCTATTCAGCTTAAAGTTGATTAGATGATATTCTTGAGAAAAGAAAAGAAGATCACGATTTAAGAAGCGGTACCATCAGATTCATCGCAAAGCAGTAAATGTACAATTAATTTTCATAATACTGCGGAATCTATTTTCTTTATCATATATGAATAATATATAAGATAAATTTACATCGTTTTATTTTACCGACTTTCTTGACAACTGTCATATACTGCGAACGTAAGAGTGGATGTTCACGTAGTGCGTGTACATACAATGTTTTTTTTAAACGTTGCTCCCACGCTATAAATTTCACCTGTATAGCATTTAGACCCTGAACAAATTATGTCTAGGCCATGCAAATTTTTTTCTAAATGTTTAGTCACTGCGAGCCGTCAACATATATGCGCTTTACGTGCGCAGGGCTGCTCCTTTTAGTCTGATGCTCATAAATTCAGTGTCCTCTGGTCATCAAACGCATGTTCCTGGTCTTCTGGTTATGTTTCTTAAACTGAGTTGGATTTATGTCAAGGTTATGATTTATTGATAAAAAAAATTATGAATATTTTCATTAAAATAACATATTTTAAGATATATAATGTTTCTAGATCAAATATATTACCTAATTCTATAAGCTACAAGCAAATAATACTCCTTGAATAAGTTTAAATGAAAACCAAATTTATTGTCACTGTCCCATTTACATTATTAAGGAACTTTTTAATCCCTCGACGTAACTTTTGGAATAAATCTGAACACCCGAGAGGGATTTCTTATGGTGTTAATGGGAAAGTTCGAATGGTTTCATTTACTTAATTGGCCTTAGCAGGATAACATTTACAATTTAGATCTGCCTAGAAACATAATTTGTTGGTAGTTCATTATACAGGATTAATTCGCCGAAGTTTGTGCTTTCTCGAAAATAGCCTTGAGCAAATATTTTTTTGAACTAAAATTTATGATTTTTATCAAGTTTTAGTAGTTCCACTCTATTCTACTTTAAAAGGCCTGCACCAGTAAATCATTTGGTGTTGCAAATGTTCATGGGCAGTAGTAATCTTTTAACATCGGATGCTCAATCAAACTATGATTTCCTTTTGAAATCATGATCGAATTGTAGTTTTTTAATGTATATGCTTATTAAAAAGTAATATTTTGAGCAGATACGAGGACAATTGAGGTTGATTTAAATAAAAATCATGATTTTACACTACCATAGTTTTCAGCTATATATTAATTTATTCAGTTTCTTTACACTACACATTTTTTTATTATTATCAACTATCACAATAAGCAAGTATTTTAAGAAAGAAATTGCATATTCAAACAAGAACTCGGGAACTTTGGAAATATATTTTAATAATAATAAATAAATATAAAAAAGGTCAACGACACGGCTAATAGTCACATATTTTGATAATCGCAAACTCACTCATTAAAATCTATAGGGCACTTCCTGTTGTCTCATAGCACAAGTAAATGGAAAATCCAAAAATCGTTAATTTGTAGTTAAATCATATAAATAAATATTTTTGCGCGATTACAAACTTATAACAATTTGGTAGTACAGTAGCGAACATTAATATGAGACCCATTTCCTAGATAATATGTCTATATATATATATATATATATATATATATATATATATGTAATAATGTCGAATGCTCCAAATCAATAGTAATATATGTATGATTTATCAAAGGCGTTAATTAATCAGTTCTATTTAATAAGTCTATGGGGTTCAACTGTGTTATTAAAGTTTTACTATAGACAGATAATATTATTATATTATACTAGAGAGATGTTATAGAAAATAGACATAATAGCAGTTGCCCTAGTAGTAACGTCAGTGCACAGCGCAACTTACGCGCTAAAGTTACTTACTTAAGCTTTGAAGGTATTTGCCGTACAATATTCATTATTCAACCTTAAATGGGTTCCAAATTAAAGTTCGCGACTGTACTTACCTAACTGCTTCCACTATTATACTTCTATAGAAATGAACATTATCTTTGCTACTAAAAAGCATTCGTGTATCGGTATCGAAAAAAGGCATAAATCGACGAGACTCGATTCCCGGGGTGGATGAGCTATCTATATACATAATTAAGTTTATAAGAATCCCTCAGGGCGTGAGTGCTATACTCACACTTACCATTTTTTTTGTAAAATTGGTCTTAAATATTTTTAATCACCTCTTACCATAGAATTGAGGTATTAATACTTACAATATACGTACATTTTTTTCAGTAAATTCTAGTCAAGCTTTGAGCACCGTATTGGTAATCTGGTCACGTTCTGCTTCTGTGTCGTGCAGCCGTTACGATCCGGCTAAAATTTTCATCTCCAAAACTATAATTACTTTTCCTTAATTTTAGTACGTTACCGGTTTTTTGTTTCATATGGTGTGGGAATTTATTGTTTTTAAAAAGACCCTAATAAAAAGTCTAATTTAGGAATCTGATTACTTTTCTGTTTTTATTTCACTTTATTTTATACATAATCATGGTAGTCCCTTATCATCGCATAAAATCAAAGAAGGAAATTAATTTATCAGGTCAGAATATTATAGTCACAATGACTATTCGTATTAGTGTACAATGACTATTGGTCTAAGGATTTGCAGGCTTTTACCACATTACTTTTATATTTTGTTTGTTTCTGGTTTTCGTTTGTTTCTGTTATTAACTTACTTTTAGATTTATTCAGTAATACTAGCAAAAAGTATAGCATGTAGTGTTTACCTTTAAATGATTTTACATACCCTGTGCATGTAATGTAAAATCGCTGGTAGACCCAATAAATAAATTCGACAAATCTAATTTTTATTTCTTGTGTTGTAAATGTTTTCTCCCTACACTATAATTCTCACAATAATTATATTCCTAAGTTATGAGCCGAGTAGCTGCTATTTGCTGCCTACTCCATGCATTGTTTTAGCAATTGACACCTTTTTAAAAATTAGTATATTTCATTCATTTATTCATGACAGCCTATGAAAGTCCACTGCTGAAAAGGCCTCCCATAGATTGCCTCATAAGAGGTATTTGCCACAGTTGCTACGCTTGGCAGGCGGTTATTTGAAGGTTTTATTTTCCAGATGTTAATAGAAAGACGTTGCTGCCCATCCTCGGGTTTGTTTACTTCTATTGTCTTTTAGGACACCCGAGACGATATGGGCTTGTGGATATTATTACAGCGCACCGCCACTGTATGGTCTTATTATGGACATGTAGCTTTATATTTATTTTTATACAATTCAGTATTGGCGCTTACATTCAAACCAATGTTTATATTCTAAATACATTCTTCGGCGGTCAAAGTTCTGAAATACTGAATAACGATAGTGATAATTTACATAAAGGCGATGACAAAGAGCTAAACAATTCGACGACGAAGTTTCGTAAATTTGAATAACACAGCGGCGTGCGATGTTTCATGCCTCCGCAGCGGCGCCGCGCTACGCTTTTTTTAATAAACTTGTGCGTATAAGTAAACTTGTCACGTACCGAAATGTTCGAATGCATCTTACATATTATTATATACTATCGAGCCTTGACTCTTACTGTCCGTAAGAGTCAAGGCTCCTGACTCTTAAGGACAATGTCAGCGGAACTACCATGATGTTTTCGTCGCATTATTCTTAAAAAAGATCTTTTATAGTTTTCTTTTCTTATATTCTAATAGCCTTTTTAAAATTTAAATAAACATTATTTTTCTTCGACATCAACCCGTTAACAGTCCCCTGCTGGACATGGGCTTTTATCATAGAAGGGAAGATCTGCCGTAATAGCCACACTTAACTAGCTACTTCGGCGATCGCAGTGCCAGACGTCTTGTATCTTTAACGTTACTACCTCTCACCGGTTTGGATAGATATTTTACGTCCTGAAATTTATGAGATACCTACTAACAACGCGATCTACCGGTTGTCTTGAAATCTTGACATTTTTTCACTCCACTCTCTTATGTTGCTACCACACAGCAAATTAGAATAATTGGGTGTTATTTTCGCGTTCTCTTTGAATAACTTAGTTCGCGAGTAACCAGGGTTCGATTGCCACCGGCACCAATGAAATTGTTAATTGCAGTTTTAACTGATTTACTACGTCCTTGGCGGTGATGGAAAATTTCGTGAGGAAACCTGCATGTCTGAGAAATTAAAAAAAATATTTCGTAAACAGGCAAGGTCCGCCAACACGCATTGAAGCAGCGCGGTATTGGATATTTTTTGTCCTAAAAACCTTCTCAAAAATAAAAGGAGGTTTGTGCTCGGGACGCACATAAGCTGTAATTTTACTTTACTTTGGTTACTTTTACAATTATTTTACATTGCATATAAACACTAGTTGAAGTAAAGAATGGAACGGCACGTCCGGCGATAAAGCTTTCAGTTTAATAAAACCTAAAATTGAACAATACTAATTTTAAAACAATGATGTTTAAAAAATTAGGTCTATATTGTTTACAAAACAAACAACATGCAAATACTGTTATTTTTAGTTGCGAGCTCAGGTAGAGCTTTCGAGTTTCCGACGCATGAAGGTCAGATCATGATATACGCACTCGCAGTTTATTAATAGGTAGTACCATAAATTCTCATGCAGCCAGCAAGTGCATTGAATTAAAACGTCATCACGTATTAATATTTTGTAAACATAAAAAATGTTATTTTCGTAGATAATTTTTTTTCTGATGACTGATACAGATCTTGCGCACGTAGGAGTATGAGATTTGCCATAGTTAAGGTTTAGTGCGGAAAGCTGGGCGACCACTAGTATATACATGTAGTTGAAACAATTCCATAGTCACAATGTATAAAATAATATATCAGTATGAATTAATGATTATAACGAAAAAATTTAATAACTACGTTATTATTTTAATCGTAAAGATAAAAACATTAGAAATACTATGCTTACATATTTTAGATATCAAAATAGAATGCTTGGTTCAGTCTTTTATGTATACCTTCTTATCATTTTACATGTTTATGTACTATTTTGCTATGTTATTAATCCGTTTTTATCTAATTGCTTTTATGATTATCAACCGCTAAAACATAAAACGAAGTTTATCTAACTCTTGAAGAAATTCCTTAAATTTATTTTCATATAAATTTCGAAGAAACAAAATATCTAATTGGGCATTCTCTTTTTAAACGTCTTCAAAAAAGGCTATACGGATGGGTGTGGATGTACTATACGATGCTTACCTTTTTTTTATGTATGTTTACTGATTTTTCGGAAACGGCCGAATCGATTTATATTTTTTATAGATCGATGGTGACAACGAGCACACAGTCCACCTGAAGGTAAGTGGATGTTGTGGCCCATAGACATCTACATCTATCCTTTATTAAGAATCAAAATGCCGATGCGTTGCCACTAAGATGAAATGCCTCGTTTCCAGTAAAAAGGGTCTCCGGTTCTCTACACTCACCATACGAAACACAGCAGCATTGAGCTGCTATTTTACGCTGGTATTCAATGGCTTTTATTAAATAGATTTTAATTTAGTCCCATATAAATGTGAAGAAAAATTACACCTTCAAGGATGGGAAAATAAGGTTTTAATGTAACTATTTAGACGAAACTCTAGTTCTTACCTTGAACTTGTTCCTTAATCAACCCAAAAAGGTAAAATAATTAAAGTTTTGATAAAAGTAAAAAATAATTTTCATATAATAATAGTTCAGAAGCCTGGGCTTTAGTGTTTCTAGACACTATGCCTTAGATGCTGTTACGTGGGATTTTTTTTTATTTTTTTTTTTGAAGTAGGTTTTACTTTTTATATAATTGTTATTAACGTTAATGTTTTGAACGTTCTTTATTTTATATTTAAGGAAAAGCTATTTGTATGTAACTTCATCTTAATGAGGGCATCCACGACCATTTCTGCCACCAGGTCGGCGCCACTGGAAAGTGAGGTATAATATTTGACAGATTTGACAAAATGTGCAAAAAATTAAAGAGCAAACCACTGACGCATTGTTTTGTGTATTAAAATATTACTCTAGAAACTGATAAACTTTTATTAAAAACCAACTTCTCAATTAAATTACATTGTGTAAGAAAAAACTTTACCTCAGTGTCAACTAGCGACATCTGGTGAGTAGAAAATTATTAGCCCTTGGAAGTACAGAAGTTACGCAGTAGTCTTTGTAAAATATATTTATTTGTAAGTTTACTCTGAGTATTAGCTTTGAATCATCAACTAAAATGCTATACAGTTTTACTGTTTGTTTTTCGTTTGAAATAATTAGAAAATAATTTTTAACTCGATACTTCAAATAAAGTTTCGTTTGTATGTTTGTTTGGCTGTGTGTGACCCAAGTGTAGCTGTTTGAGACCCCAGCCCCAAAAAAGGCAAACGAACCTAACTCGGCCCCCTCGTACCCCATCGCCACTCCGGCAAAAAAACCTGCCCCCGCGGCGCGCGCTCAACCCCCTAAGCCTGAGGCTTAGCCCGCAGAGAATGGCTCCCCTGCTGAACGTAGGGAAAAGCCGCCGCCATCCATCATAGTTCAAGACAAAACCATGGAATAACCTTTCCAATTGGTTGAATTTAAAAAAAAAAATATACTGCCCAAAGGTGCAAAACGCCGGTCAGGGCATTAGAATTTTTGTTAATACGACTGACGATTTTCGCAGCGTGATAAACCACCTGCGCGCCCAACAAGTCAGCTTTCATACGTACCTGAGTCCTTGAGCCAAGTGTGTTAAAACAGATCCTCCCTCAAAAGGAGGGTTCCGTGTCGTGCATGTAGAACTTCACGGGCTGAAGAAGAAGAATAATCAGAAAATTTTGTAGGACTCGTGACATGGCGTCTCTTCTCAAATATTAAAATAAAGGAATAAAGAAAAAGATAAATTTTGCTTACACGCCGATTTTCACTAAAATGTAAGCTCAGTGGACTGACGTAGACATAATGTCAATTGTTTTAACAATCGTTAGAAATATCTTGCATTATTCTTTTATTATTTTTCGCCTTTCTACTATTACAGGAGTAAAGCACGCGACGTCAACCAGTTATTTTGTAAAATTTTATAGCATTAAAATATTTGCGAAAACTCTAGCGAACTTGGTTGGCTTACATGATAAGAAGTGAATATTTCATGTCGTAATTGAAAGGGGTTTTTTATACTCGTAATAATTTTTCTATGGTTATATATTATAATTATATAGTTTTTTATTCAATATAGATTATAAATAATGCTCATTGAAAGTCACTCTTTTGTTTAATTACCACTGGTTCGAAAAAAACCTGTCCTGGGAAGAACCAGCAACAAACCCAGCGGGACTTTAAAAAAAAAATTAACAGCTCACAATCATGTATGTTACACAATTAACAACACAAAACAAATTAGAAATAGCTTGGTAGCGATCACCTCATTCCCAGGGGTTATTATCATCCATAAATTCCTTAATATTATAATAACCCTTTTTATACAAACTTTAATAAAGATTTTGAACTTTGAGCAGGTCAAATTTTGTATATTTTCTGGAGTTTTGTTGTAAAAGCGTATACATCGCCCCAATAATGAATCACTGACTCGGTTGAGTCGAATATTTACAGAATGAATATCATTTATTTTTGTAAAACTACTTTTATTTTTGTATACGTACATAACATTTTCATAAATGTATTGAGAGGCCAAAGTTAATATATTTATTTCCTTAAATTATTGTCGCAGCGACTCTTTAGGATTTTAAATCATAGATTGCTCTTATGGCCGGCCCTCTTCTGTAAAACAAATATAATTTCAGTGTCAGTCGCGTATCCCCATAGCAAAATACCATACGACATTATGCTATGGAAATAGCTAAAGTAAACTAGTCTAGCTGTTTCAACACAAGTAAGATTAAATATATACAGTGTATGTGGAGTGTCTGTCGTTGTTTTAACAACAGTTCTATCGAACATTAGCCAAGGCTTTTCATGGCGGTAAATCACGTGGTGGGGAATGGGAATATTATAAGTAAACAATCACAGTCTGTTTACTAAACTTGCAAAATTTTCATTCGAGCAAGTATTTTGTACATTAATTGTGGTTATATTTCCACTGGGGTGGCGACCCTACGGCTAATTAATAGTCGCTTTAAGATCAATTTATCTCCTGGCTGTCTTATGTTCATTTAGGTTTTCTTTAAGGCTATAAAATAATTTTCTTTATCTGCTCCAAAATTAAATGTGTTATTTCATATTTCTTGTATTTTAAATAAGTAAAATGTTGTGTTAACTATTTTTTTCTTTTTACAGAAGGTCGACCCCGAGCTGATCTTCACGAAGCAAGAGAAGATCGGCAAGGGCTCCTTTGGTGAGGTTTTCAAGGGTGTCGACAACAGGACGCAACAGGTCGTTGCCATTAAGATAATTGATCTCGAAGAGGCCGAAGATGAGATTGAAGACATTCAGCAGGAGATCATGGTGCTGTCACAGTGTGACAGCCCTTACGTCACAAAATATTACGGATCATATTTGAAGGTAAGTCATGTCTGCTTTTCTAATTTCGCAGAACGAATTTCAAGAAATGTTTTAAACATTATTGTTAATGTTTAAGTAAATTAGTCGCGTAGGAGCTGTATATAAAAGTTTGAATCCTTGAAACTGCATAAACTGGGCTAAGATGTGAGTCCATGCTTGAATATTAGTATAAAATATACAAGCTAAAACTTGGAGAAAAGAGTCACACCAATCAAATGTACATTACTCAAATATATGCTTGACAGCTTACATCTGCATTGGTAGTGAACTGCGGATAGATCATGAAGTAATTCCCATCAATCATTGTCTGTGTAGCGGCCGTTGCGGGCGTTTTATCGCAGGCTCGTTTTTAAGAGGAGTGCATAATATGTACCTTTAATACTATTGCCTCTAAAGACTTCAAGTATTTTGATATTCTAGGTAAGAATAAATTTTAATCTTCGTCATTATACTCGTAGGTAGTTCGGTTGTTTATAATGCTTATAATGATCAATGGAAGTTTTTCCAGTTACATACACAGGTTGAATAAAAAATAACGATATGACAGGAAGGGAGGTTGAAATAAAACATTATTACACATCAATAAAACATGTATTCTCCCTTAACCCTAACAATGTTTTCCCATCCATCCAATAACATATTCGTACCGTCAAAATAGGCAGAAATTGCCGATTTGACTTCACCATCGTTAATATTTTCCAAGCAGCTTAGTAACGTTTAGTATTCGCGTAAATATAAGAAATTATGATCGTGTTTCATCCGTTTTAGCACTATATACACTTTCTGTAATTTATAGTTTCAGTTCTATTTCTAATAACTATAATAAAAAAAAAAACTAAAACTAGTAAGTTTTAGTTTTTTTTATTATAGTTTTTTTTATTACAACCGGCGACGAGGTTTGCCCCCCGTCACGTTCTGTCTCCCGGAGGGACGAAAAGTGGATTGCGGAAGCCCGTCTGGCTACACTGAATGTATGTGGAGCAATGAATGATAAGATGGATGAAGTATGCGATATGATGTATGATAGAGGAATAGATGTATTATGTGTAAATGAGACGAAACGGAAGGGAAAGGATGCCACTACACATGGCATGTATACCGCGTACTGGTCTGGTGTAGACGAGACAGAGCGGGCATGCCAGGGAGTCGGTATCATCCTTTCAGAAAGAATGGGTCTTTGTGTGAAAGAGTATGAATGTGTAAGCCCGAGACTGCTTTGGATACGAATGAAAGTGGGCTTAAAGAAGTTGTTTGTTCTAGGGTCTACGCCCCATTCATGTCTAAGCCACTTATATCCGAGAGCTGTTTTGGGAAATGGTGAGGATGGTGCTAATGAAATGCAAGGTAATGAAAATATTGTTATATTAGGAGATTTTAATGGAAAGGTTGGTGTGAAGAGGCTTGGTTATGAAAGGATATTGGGAACGTTTGGTGATGAAAGCATAAATGAGAATGGTGAAAGCCTCCTCACCGTATGTGTGGAAAAGAATATTTTTGTGACGAATACTTTCTTTCGTCATAAGAAGATTCATATGTATACATGGGAAAGAGGTGGTGATAGAAGCATGATAGATTTCATAATTGTGGATGAAAGAATGAGAAGCGCAGTGGTAGATACGGGTTTACCGGGGGTCCAACGTAGGGACGGATCATTACTTGGTCTTATGCCGAATTAATAGTCTATTCAGACGTTGGCGGCATCGGACATCTGTGTCTACCACTGCGTTACAGCGTATAAGAACAGAGAGGTTACAAGATGAAGATGTGAAAGAGAAGTTCAAATGTAGACTGAGAGAAAATATAAGTGGTATGGATGAATTGTGTATGAATGATTTAGACTTGGAGACTCTGTGGTATAATGTCAAGAAAGGTTTGGTGGATGCAGCTACCGAAGTATGTGGTGTAACTAAGAGAACGAATGAAAGGAAAAATATCACTTTATGGTGGGATGATGAGGTACGGATGGAAGTTGAAGCAAAGATGAGAGCATGGCTAGCTAAGAATGATAGATGAATAGAAGAATATTTACTAGCAACTAAGGCTTACTTTACTTTAAGGCTAGTCATTCTGGCGGTATGAATGATGATATTGAAAGAAAAAAGGCAGTCTTTAGACATCTAAATAAGAGAGTAAAAGAAGTAGTTGAAAGGAAAAAGCAAGAAAGAACTGATAAGAATGATAGAAGAATATCGGATAACTTTCAGGCAAATATTAAAATGTTCTGGAAACTCGTAAGAACTGCCAGGGGACATTCAAAACAGCCTACAATGAATGCTATACGAGACCAGAATGGCTGTATTCTGAATGACGAAGTTCCGAGTTTAAGGAGATGGAAGGAATACTTTGAAAGCGTGTTTATGAGTGATGAGACGTTTGAATTTAATGAAATAGAAATTCCGAAAGAAGAGGAAAGAGATAGAGAGATAGGCATAGATGAAATAATGAAATCAATGAAAAGTATGAAAGCAGGTAAGGCAGCCGGATATGATAGGGTATCACTCGAAATGCTGAGGGCTGGAGAGGGAGTGGTGGCAGACCTGCTGTACACCTTGTTTAATTTGTGTTGGGAACTTAAGGGTACCGGAGACTGGTGCAAAGCCAGCAGGACTGTAAAACTACCGTGGTATCAGCGTTCTTAGCATTGTGGGAAAATTGTATGCTAAGGTGCTAATTGAAAGAGTTATGAAAGATACTGATGGAAAAATTTGACATGTGCAAGCGGGATTTAGAAAGGGAATGGGATGTACGGATCAGATCTTTTCCATGCGCATGATCGCGGAGAAGTTTTTGGCCAAAAACCAAATGGTTTTTTTTTGCGTTCGTGGACTTGGAAAAGGCTTAGTTGCAAATGATGGTTACATTAATGAACAGGTCATTAAAAGAAAGGGGAATGAAAGTGAACGCAAGTAAGACGAAAGTTATGGTTTTTGAAAGAGAAGAAAGTAAAACGATATGTGAAATAAGAATAGAAGGGGAATTGGTCGAGCAAGTAGATGAGTTTGTGTATTTAGCAGGGATGGTAGATATGATAAGGATATAGAACGACGAGTGAACGCAGGAAATAGAGTAAATGGGGCTCTACACTCTATTGTGGAAAGTCAGAATGTGTCCAAAAAGGCACGTATGGCAATTCACAATGCTGTGTTAGTCCCTACTTTAATGTATGGTAGTGAAAGTTGGGTGTGGCAGAAGAAGCACGAGAGTAGAATAAATGCTGTAGAAATGCGGTCATTAAGGAGTATGTTAGGGCTGAATCTAAATGACAGAGTGAGAAATTTTGTGATAAGAGAAGAGTGTGGTCTGCAAGATGATGTTGTGACCAGGATTAAGAAAGGAATGCTTCGGTGGTTTGGTCATGTAGAAAGAATGAATGAGAAAAGAGTGACAAAGCAAATTTATGTGGCAGAGGTGAACGGCAGAGTCTGGAAGGGACGCCCTAGGCGAAAATGTTGACCAAATTGGCGATATATTGAAAATGGGCCAAATTAAGAGCACCCTTAACCGACGAGCGTGTATGCGTAGGTATATGGATGTGGAGGAGGCGAGAGAGGTGTGTCAGGATCTTGTCAAATGGAAGTCCATAGTCTCTGCTTACCCCTCTGGGTGACAGGCGTGAGTGTTTATGTAAAACTAGTAACTTAATTATCATACTGTCCTACTCCCCGCGGCATCGTGCCAAGAACGCTGGCTCCGTTTCCCCGCTGAATGGCTATACTTAGCCTTTGAGCGAGAAAAGAACCAGCCCTCTTATCACCAGCAGCAACGACCGGTCGCGGATGGAGTTCCTTTAGGAACTTCACCGCACGCGGACCCCACGGACCGATAGTCTCTGCAGCAAATGGCACAAATATGTAGTCATCTCTCAGAGACTCATATTTGCGCCACTTACTCATTTATAATTAGTTATTGTAGTTAACCCCATGTTATGTAAAATAGTACTAATTTGATGAATGTTTATCAAGAGTGTTTGAATCTGAATCTTCCATTAGATAGGTTCTATTTTCGTTGCCAGAAGAAACATTCACCCGATTACGATACCTACGCGTTCGCGTGCACTATCGTGGCGACTAACAACTTTGCCGTCACGAAGACCTAAGGTCAGAACAAGACATAACGACCGGTTTATTATATTCAAAAGCGTATGAACTCTCACGAAATTGGGACACAGTTTCATAAACGTAACCGTTGAAAGGCTAATTCATGATTGGATAAAATCTTTGTAGATTAGGAAGGCTATAGTTCCTTCATACTCGTGGGGCGTCGCATTAGTTTGTGTGGGGAACAATAACTTATTAATTATTATGTGAATATGATTACTCATTATTACATGAATATGAAATAGTATTTTTCTTCAGGCATATAATATATACGTTATTGACTTACATAATATTTTATCGGTAGAAACTTTAGTTTTTAATATTTTTTTAATTCGATGAACTTTTCCATATTATGTTTATTTTGTTTCTTATTGAGAAAAGTATTTATTCGTATTAAAAACGTACCTAAGATATCTCGTCATCATTTCTACATCTACACATCACGTCTACAGATGTAGGTAATGTCAATATTTTAACACATTTATTACGTCATCAGGGCCTAAGGTGCCACAAGTTTGGAATTGCGAAAAGTGAGCTAGGTAGGTTTTTCATTACAATTCATTTGTGTGCGCTGTTAACAAAGAGTTTCGTGACAATTTCATAAGTTTATAACGGTATTTACTTTCCAATTTTTTTATATTTACTCAATTGGACGCAAATGAATCATTATAGTTTTTTCACTCACGTTGAATTCGGTTGCTAACTTTGATTTTGACACAGCCTTGTGTTATTGATCATATTATTGGAAATTATTCAGGAGGTTATTGGTAAAAATAATAAAAGTGTGAGAGCTGATGTTCCGTTTGGTCTCTTGCTTACGCAATTAATCATTATCAGCGTATAAACAGCGTACTGCACTATACATTTGGTATAGAGCAATTACAATTCGACCATACCGTAATATGTCCCAGTCACAATCACACAATAGTGTAACGTGAGAGACGTAATTACATGATAAAACCAAAGTATGCAAACCAACTGTCTCAATTAGAGGTTAATCCTGAAATATACAATATTGCTTTTCTTTGAAGCACGTCCATGCACGCACGTAGCGATGCAAAAAGAGTGTTGACTACGCAACTGTACCTTCACTTTTCGTCCGTTATAAAGTATTTGCGATAGAAGGAAGACCCAGATAGTGCAATGGTTTTTGATGTGTTGTTGCATTTCTCGCTTTGTGAGCCGCGTCGACTACGCGCTATTGCAATCTTGACACACTTTCGAATGTTTTGTTATGCGTACCTTGCAAAACACAACGCAATGAAAACGAGTAACCACTCGAAACTACACAATATGTTATAAATTATTTTTAATTAATAGTATATTTCATAGTTGCTTTTAATATGCGTTAAACTCTTGTTGCGTAGCGAGTATAACAAAATAATTGAATACGCAGTTTGATTTATGTCTTTAAGGATTACGAGTGCAAAAAAAATGTTTGTTAAAGTTTTGTTCCAGGTATTTTCTTCATTTTACGGATATTGTTATATCCTTAAATGTTACTGAGATGTAAACACACACGCAGAACACGAATTGTCACTTAAAATTTCCCACGTTCGCGTACTTGGTCAAGTAGCTCAAAAGTCTCGATTTGCATAAACACCCAACGCATCGCAATGGGTATATGAAAGGTGTTTATACTTGTTTGACTTGTGAAAAGGAAGACCATAGCCTTTTGTGAATCTGATGTTACACAACGTATGTTTTCATGTTGTTTGCCTTTACATTACACAGGTCTTTCTTTACCTTGTATGGAGCACGTTTATTTTTATTTATTTTAAGCATAAACATAAATACAATTAATAATCGTTTAGGTTATTGCCTGAGAAATATTAAGTCAGTAGGCTTAAAATGTTTATGTCTATTACGTGTTATAATTACTTTGTGTATATTTGAAATACCTTTCATAAGTGACTCACGGACAACGCGAAAGGTCGCGCAAGTCATCGATATGTGACCCTTTTTTTTTTTGCGGATGGAAAATCATCTAATGACGCCTTTCGCTGTGGGTGGAGCGGAAGGAGTGTCAGACTTTACTGACTAAAACCATCCGTGTTCCTTCAGTGCCCTTACGTTCCGGAGCCGCGGTATCTCTTTCGAACAGCCCGCAGCCCCGGCAGGCGTCGGCTTGCGGGCCCTTCACGCTGCTGACAGCTCTTTGAGGCGCGCGTGGAACAAAACGCGCCGTCGACACGGCCTGTCGTCGTTAGACGGACGGACGGCGAGCTACCATTGCTCGCCGTCCACAGGTCCGCGCCTACGGTGGTCAGGGGCCACGACGTAGCCCCCGACGCCCGGGCGTCTCCGCGGCGGCCGGGAAGGAAAGCTGTTGCTCTTTCCTTCTCGCTCCGCCACCTCCTTCGCTAGCATCACTGCTTCGCAGAAGGTGGTGACGGCATCCCATTCCGTCTCGCTCCGGACCATGGCTTCGACCAGGGCCGGACGCGAGGTCGCCGCCGCCTATCGCCGATCGATATGTGACCCTGAGACCATGAATTTTCCTGGCCGTATGAATGTTCACGCCGTATGCCTTTGAATAGTTTAACCTTGCTATACAGTCTTCAATTTAAAATAAATACACTTTTTCGGTTACAACCTTGGTGTCACTTGAAAACTACCCCATATTATCATATTAAAAAAAATAACTACATATAGTGGCAGTGTAAGAATATCCACTACCCCATATCGTCTCATGGGTGTCGTAAGAGGCGACAAAGAGAAACTGAAACGGGAATAGGTAGCAGCATCTTCCTGATTACAAATCAAAAATACCTGTAAACCTGCCAAGCGTGGTAATTATGGCAAATTCCTCCCTATCAGGCAATCTATAGGGGAGGCCTAGGTTCAGCAGTGGACTTTTATAAGCTGTAATGGGTAAAAAACTGCGGTTGCCGACCCGCCTGCCAAGCGTGGCCACTATGGCATATATTCCATGTGAAGCAACTATGCGGGCTTGGACAGCAGAGCACTTTTAAAAAGCTGTAATGATTGATTGAAAAGGTGTTTTGTGGCTAATCGCAGCGTTAAGCAAGGCTAGCTTAAAAAATTCAACTCATTATTTATTTTATATCTCATCATTAATAGTTTTAGTATTCAATACTTGTTTTATTACTAACTAAACATATTGTTTTATGTTAGTATTTATTCGGAAAAAGACTTCAGTATATATTTTTTTATCATTTAAATAAATAAAAAAATACGGAATTAAAAAACACTATTTTTAAGTTCACTTTCTCTGAAATAAAAGTTAAAGCCGTTTTAACTGAAGGATCTCGGCATTGACGTCAGCGTTATGAATGGATTCAAATGTGACGAGACTAAACTGCGACCTGCGCTATCTATAGGCTTGCCACTTTTACGTACAAATGCGGACAGTGTGATCAAGTGATTGACAAAATTTTTCTTTACTTTAAAAGAGTAGAAGTTTATCAGTTTAACTGTAGTTCCTTTTTCTCCGAGATTAATTAACTGATTGGGCTTATACAGAATTTTTTTAAACGTTTCTATAAGTCTGTAAATACATGAACATAAACATAAACACTCACGCCTGTCACCCAGAGGGGTAGGCAGAGACTATGGACTTCCATTTGGCACGATCCTGACACACCTCTCTCGCCTCCTCCACATCCATATACCTACGCATACACGCTCGTCGGTTAAGGGTACTCTTAATTTGGCCCATTTTCATTTTACCTTTTCGATAAACTTGGTGCTTTGTCATTCTTTTTTCATTCGTTCCTTCTCTGTGCCCAAACCACAGAAGCATTCCTTTTCTTGTTCCTGGTCACAATATCTTGCAAATCACACTTCTCTAATCTTAGAAAATCTTACCCTATCGTTCAGAGTCACCCCTAAAATATTTCTTAATGACCTCATTTAGACAGCATTATTTTAATCATTTATTCTCATGCTTCTTCTGCCATATTCAACTTTAACATTCAAAGCTAATTCATGTTGCAAAAGCAAGTGGCAAAATCGACAAAGATCGCTGTAGACCAAATTGGCGATATACTGAAGATGGGCAAAATTAAGAGCACCTTTAATCGATCAGCATGTATGCTGAAATATATGGATGTGAAAAAAGCGAGAGAGGTGTGTCAAATATAAGTCAGTACTCTGCTTACTCCTCTGCGTTTCGGGCGTTAGAGTTTATGTATGTATGTATGTTATGTAAAATTTTTAGGATGGCGTGTATGTAATCTTGTGTGATGAACTAAGCTTGTTTGGACGAGTAGGGAAGCTAAATTGTTTTCATTGTGGTGGAAGGCGCGCCTAGGTTCTTAACATCGAGCAAGTCCAACTTTTTTAGGTCTTTGAATTGCTTGTGACAGATTTTTAACAAACAAACAATTAAAGAAACAATTGTATTGACGATAAATTCCTTAATTTAAAAATTTGTGATATAGTTGTTGTGTAAATATTTATTAATTTATACATATTCCAATCCAAAGCGTCATTAAATCTATAATGGTGGTTCCGAATTGTCCTGGTAATTTCTGTAATTTGGTAGGTCTAGTGAAATATAAGCACGAATTTTTTTAAATACGGATGTCAGGACGACCGAGAGAGGTGAAGGACACCGGTACGGTGACTCAACGTATAGCCTCGGGAAGAAATTAGAATATACCCGAGTAGGCTGAGTACAAAATACCAGTATAGTTTTACTTATTGGTATAAAATGCACAAGTTTTAGTGATCAGTGAATCATAATTTTTTTCCGATTAATCCTATTTTTTAAATACTTATTTTACATAAAATTTTGTGTTTAATTTTAAGGTTAAATGTTTACTACTGATATTTTATAAAGATTAAAAACTTAGCGTTTTTAAAATTACTGCGGAAAAAATAAGTATTTCCTGTAAGTCCAGTGTTTTTAACCTATGTGTCACCACCAAGTGTGACTTGGTGGTCACACTAGCCTTGCTTAACCCCAAGGGGGGTCGCCAATTCATACTTGGTGGGTCGCGATCGCAAGCCAGGTAAAAGTTAAAAGCAAGGGTTGTAGGTCTTACAGTACAATAAAAATATTACTTTTTATTTCACAACATTTTGGTGAGAAGGCTGTGCTTGTTTATTTTTTAATAAATTGTGGAATCATGGTTGTATTTTTGAGACGTAAATAATCAAATCATTTTCTAGTTGGAGCCGATTTCTCTTCTTAGTTTTTACGTTTACCATTGAAGAGAACGTTAGTTCACATATGTAGGAAGTGGCAAATGGTAATAATAGTTTTAAAGCTTCCTTTGCCAGCTTTGGATAATATTCTTATTTTCTCTTCATTCAAAAGACGTCAATCGTTTGCGAATTAAATTCCATTTTGATTACTCGAAGACGCCTGAACCGATTTGGAAAATTCTTTTTTTGTTTCAAAGGTTATACTTACCACGTGCTCCCATTTAAATTTTATCGAAATCGGTCGAGCGGTTTAAAAAAAATCAACAATAAATTATATTTATATTGAAGTCGGTTGTACAAAATTTTTAATTTTACCACTTGTAAGCATGCCGTTCTTTATAAGATTTTTTTTCATCTTGACGGTCAGATCAGCCAGT
The DNA here is from genome assembly GCA_029286625.1 of Parnassius orleans. Classification (NCBI taxonomy): domain Eukaryota; kingdom Metazoa; phylum Arthropoda; class Insecta; order Lepidoptera; family Papilionidae; genus Parnassius; species Parnassius orleans. The sequence goes on from JAGSMP010000330.1 coordinate 328,183, forward strand.
TGTACTGACATATCCAAAAAAGCATCAAATTTATCAGCTTCAAAGCCCAGTTCTGGATAGCAACTCAATAGTTTTACTTCCAATTTTTTTTTTATAAGATAAGGGTGACAAACGAGCACACAGTCCACCTGATGGTAAGTGGTTGCTGCGACCCATAGACATCTACATCTATCCTCGATTACAAATCAAAATGCAGATGCGTTGTCACCCGTGAGGACTGAGATAGAATGCCTCATTTCCAGTAAAAAGGGTCTCCGGTTCTCTACACTCACCATACGAAACACAGCAGCGTTAAGCTGCTACTTTACGCTGGTATTCTGTGAGAGCGTGGTCCTTCCCCGATCGAGCCGACCCATTCGTGCTACAACTATACTACTAATATAGCCGCAGCATGGCTCTACCACGTAAAAACGTGTATCATGCCAGGAATGTGGGAACTTACTACCAACGATTAGTCCGCTGCGATTTCTTCGACAATCTTCTGAACGCAAGGGAAAGACTTAATACATGTTATTTTGTAAACATGTTGACCACAAACGAAGTTTTGCTAGGAATCCTTTGATTTTATCCTTGGACGTTAGGATGTTTTCTTCACTCTCTTGGAGGCTCTTATTTAAAATATTTAGGTTGATTTCTAGATCAGTGGTCAGTATCTAGTCTCAATAGAAGAAGAATAAAATAGTATGTCGTTTTAAATCGCTGAAATAGTCTAGTGAGTTGTAATACTAATTTTAAACATTAATCTTGGCAAACCATTTTTTCAAAAGTTTTAGCATGCGTGTTTTATCCACCACGGTCACGGCATGAATAACTTTTACGCAAACAAATACGATAATAGTGCGGATTCATTTCCATGATAACATCAAAAAGTATAAGAAGAAAAGAAGTTATAATGTGGAAATCATTTAATTTGTTTTCAGTTTTTGAAGTTGTTTCTACATTTTATTAAAAGTGTAATTATTTTACAATTTTGAGTGGTTTGAAAGAATATCACAAGTTCAAGGTAAAAACTAAAATGTCGTTTAAATAAGAACAACAAAACCTTCATCTCTTATTTTCATATATTATTATTATCACCCTTAGGGATGGAATTTTTTCTTTAACTTTATAAGGGACAACCTCTGAAGTATGATCTATTAAAATAAAAAATAAATCATTTTATCAATCAAATAAAAAATTTAAATCGGATAAGAGGTTTCTGAGAAATATAGTTGAAAATACATACAAAAAAATATACGCGTCGTATATATTAACTTCCTTAAACTAATTCTTTCATACTAGCGACCTGCCCCGGCTTCGCCTGGATAGCAGCATCTATTCATGTGACGTTATTTAGATTTATGATAATTTATTTTATAAATTTTTCGTCTATCCAAAAAAATCTTCAAGTTTTTCTGATAAAATATAGCCGAGATCCCTCCTGACATTGCTCTATATTATCTGTTCGTAAAGTTATAAACAAAAATATAAACAATCGGTTCAACCATTCTGAAGATCAGCCCGGGCAGACAGTCTGACAAAAATTTTAAAAATGGTTTTTATGTAACATAAATAAACATTTATAAAAATTTTGTCAGCTGGAAAATAAACTTAAGAACTTATTAAATTATAGAAGCCAATTATTTCAATTTTACATATAGGCACTTCAATTTATTTGTAACATGTAGTTATAGATTGAAATTACACTCACATTTCTGTAGAATATTTTATTTTAAACTTTTTCTGTTATTTTACAATTAAAAAAAACGAGAAAATGTGCTTTAAATTCCAAGTTCAGTTTGATAGAACTGCAAACATATTATAGGCTTAGACATCAAAGCGAAATCGCTATTTTACGCGTACTTCGTTCAGATTTTTATTTTTAGGATTAAAGGAGTAACAGCCGTTGGAGGCGTACGATGACTATAAAGTTCGCAAGGTTGCTAGCTGTAAACGCATTACGGCTACCTTGACCCCTTAATAGAGCGTAGTGTCAAGGTTCGGCCCACCCTATTGAGGATTTTCATGATTCTATAACATAAAAGTGGCCCTTGAAGATCTGACGCCAAATTGCCAATTGTCTTGCTACTGGGGCCGCCCGAATTAGCTTCTGCTGTGTCCGCAACATTTAGGGGTAATGGAGCCATTTCGTCTATTTTATTGTTGGGAGCATTGACATTTAGTCTGTTATATTATGAAAGTCAAAGCACTTACCTATATTAACGAACATTTAGGTTTGTAAATTGCAAATAGTATCTTTCTGCATTGAATTTACTACAGTGTATAATAATAAATATATTAACTAAAAATGAATGGTAACGATGTAGAATTTTCATAAGAGTGTAATGAATATAATATCAACACATTAATTTGTAATATTTATAAAATAACTATAGGTTAAGAAATTAGAAATTTCTAAGAAATTAGAATTTAGAATTTTTTTAGAAGTAAAGCTTGAAGATAGGGTTGTATTTTCTCAATTTCATACTAAAGAAAAATGTTAATCAGATTGTGAGTGTTAATATAAACTTTATTTTAAATTATATACAATATTAAAAACTATTATAAAAAAAAAGTAAAACTAGTAACTTAATTATCATACATATAGTCCTACTCCCCGCGGTATCGTGCCAAGAACGCTGGCTGCGTTTCCCCGCTGAATGGCTATACTTAGCCTTTGAGCGAGAAAAGAACCAGCCCTCTTATCACCATCAGCAACGACCAGTCGCGGATGGAGTTCCTTTAGGAACTTCACCGCACGTGGACCCCACGGACCGATAGTCTCTACAGCAAATGGCATAAATATGTAGTCATCTCTCAGAGACTCATATTTGCGCCACTTACTTAGTTCAGCTGCCTCTGATGCCGGCCCGGCTCTTAACGAGGTACCCCTGAGATGAGAGGCCGCCAAAGTGTATACGCAAGTAGCATCCCACACTAGGGCTTTACCTCTCTCCCAAGGGACCAATGTCATACCGTCGGGTCTCCTGCCATCGTCTCTAAATATTCCACAAGACTCTAAAACATAGGGAACATTTATAGAGACAAGAGCCCTGCGGATGACATCGTTCAAAGAACCGTGCCGTGAAAACCTACCAGCACTTTTCTTACATGAGAGTCCGTGTAGCCCAAACTTGTCGACGCTGCTACCACAGGGGCACTGAAGGTTGACAAATCGCCGCTCCTAGTCGGATTCCTACGGCGATGCACAAGCTTTCCCCATCAAGTAATGTGCCGAGATTACTTGATGGTAAAGCGTGTAACCAGTGACTAGATTCCTTAGTCGAAACAGCTAGAAGGCGTGCCTGATCTTGGTCACTATGGAAATTGTGAAACAAATCTCTCTGCACGTTCTGTACCAACGGAATATCCCACTGTTTTTGTTGGTTAACTTCCAGTGGAACATTTTCGCCGGGACAGAGCACTCGCCATGTCTGCCCTGGCTTCGTAGCAAAGCACAGGTCTACTTTATTATTTAAAATTATGTTACATAAGTCACTGACACAACGCAAGAAAGATTTCTCACACCAATATCACCAAATTTTATAGGTAAAGTAACTTGAGTCCAGGCTGTTGTATTTAAAGTTAAATTTTGAATTTTTTCTATAGCTATTTTAAGATTATTATCAATATCTTTTGAAATATCCGGACATTTTCAAAATGGACTCGAGCGGAGTAAGTATGTAAATCTAGGTACAAGTAGACAATATTTTAAAATAGTAAGAGCAATGTGGGGGTTTAATTTATACAATTTATCAACGTGGTTTAAAAACTGATCAAATTTTGTTTTTAAAACAGGTTTAATACTATCGAAAAACAACGGGGCACCTAGCAGGTATAGCGATTCCGTACTGACAGTTTTTATTCCTGGAGAAATATGATTGAAATTTTGAAGTAAAGTGTTTCTGGTAGAACTAGATAAATTATTGCCAAAAAATATTTCACATTTATTGTTATTTGGTTCAAGACCAATATTTTTAAAATTTCGAAAAATATGAGTAAGATCACTGAGCACGTCATCTGCTCTACCTCCCAGTGTACCGTCGTCCAGGTATCAGACATTCAGCTTGGATTTCAAATTTGAAATAATGGGTTGAATTCCCAAACTGTAAAGTGCTGGACCTAGTAGGTCACCCTGCTGAACACCGACTGCAGAATCGATAATATGGTTTTCGTAAAACAAGTTAGTATTTTGATTGTACTTCTTTCAGCAGGGTTACCCTATCGATAGAGTTAAAAGCATTCCTTAGGTCTTCTAAAGCATCTCTAGTGCCAAAGCCTAGTTGAGTAGGCTGAAATTTTGTCTTAAGGTTAGAGATTATGTGCCTGCAAGCTAATTTTGAAGTTAAGCGTCGAAATGTGGAACCAACGGCAATAGGACGGATACCGTTATCCTTTTTTTTGAAGGCACATAATCTTGCCCCATATAGGAATGGAATGAAATTTGGATTAACATTACCAGAAAGCATAAAGTTACATAATTTTGTAATGTCATTAAGAAGTACTCCGCCGGCATCACCGGCAGAAGCGCTTACAAGATCTTTAAGATGTTGAGGCGTAATTCCGTCAATGCCGCCAGCAGAGCCATTCGAAAATGACATAATTGCTTCTAAAGTGTCTTTTTCAGAAATTTGTAAAGGTTGCATAGAAGTCTTGGGAGGCAGCGGTAAACTTTGAGAAGGATTGACCGAAGGATGCTTCTGACGAAGGCCTTCAAGAGTTTCGACATTACGAGGAGCCAGGATGTCGTCTGAGAATAAAATACGGGATGCATTTTTAAGTCGCCATCCATTACTTTCGACTCAACAACTTTTTTTAAATCAAATTTAGGACGTGGTCGAGAGAAATGAGTATTAATTGGGTAATCTAAATTTTGAAAAGATATCTCTTTTAGTTGAGACGTAATTGATTTATTTATTGTTTTATCAAAATGAAAATGGGAATACGCGAAAGTAAATATTTTTGCCAACTCTTTTCACTATTAGTGAATCAATTTTGAATAGTGCATGACAATGATTTAGCAAGCTGCATCCTCGCACCTCTAGGAATTCTTTTAACCACTGGTACATTACGATGATAATTGTAAATTTGCTCCGAGAATAGGGAAAAATTTGTGTCATTAGAGGAATTAATAATAGAGTTATGAATTTCTACGGTAGGCTGTGAAGCCGAAATACTTTTACTATGGCATCGTTTAATATGTATATTTAATCCCCTTTTACCTTTAAACAGCCTACCGTCGGTACAATTTTGACACTGTAGGAAATCCGGCTGTGAATGTAGTGGAGCGGAGATATTCATTAAAAAATCTAAACAGATCTTTACAGCACTCAAAAGTCTTTATATTACATAGCTTCATATTGACTTGAAATGTGCTGTACCCCGCATCTTTCCCTGAAACATAATCATTTACGGCCTAAATAAAAGCATTTTGTTTTTCTCTATAAATGAAATGTTATCACATTACTTCAAGTTGAAAATTTTTGACAATTTTCTGCTAGGTTTTCTATCTAGGGTTTATAATCAGTTTGACTGCAATGCGGGCCGGGCGTGGGAGAAACAGGGGTTCGGGGCGCGGCCTGCTACCGAACTTGGAAGGTCAAGTTCCAAAGGTTAACAATTTGACTTATTGAAACCTGTGTCCGACAGCTTAGTCATGAACTTAAAAGTTGTCTTATTATTGATTTATTCAATCTAGTGTTATGTATAAGACGAAGTTTCGTAAAAATATTTAATGTTCTCAGGCAATTTATATTCAATATTAAAAATGATACATTTGAGCAATATTATGATATATATAAATAATATGATAATGTTTCATGAATATTATGATTTTTTGAGGATTTTTGAATGTTTCTTGAATTAATAATTAGTTTACTTGTGTCTTATCTGGTATTGTTAATTTTTAACAGTGACTTTATTTAAATACCAAAAATGGTAAGATGAAATATTTTTATTTTATGTAGATTGCATGTACTTATTTATTTAGAAAAGCAATGGTGCACATATTATGAAGTATAAATAAAATTATGCAACTCTTAAATTTCAATAAGACAAACTAATCAAGATTTGTTTAAAAATTCTGCGGCGCAGTGCTTTACTCTTTTGAGCCCACTCGCTTTTCCGCAAACATGTTTACTTGCAAACTACATCAACTATAAATGCTGAGCTCTAAATAAAATAAAAACAACGGACTAGCAAGAAACTTAAAATTATGTTGAGGCGATAGTTTCTAGAACTGCTTTTATAAATAGGTTAATATTTACTATAGTTCTGAAGTCTTTTACCGCAATCTGATGAACGGTATGGCAGCGCATAAAACAAATATTAATGTTTATATATTAAATTACCAGTTGTTAAAAATGTAGATGAAGTGAAATGTCAGATAAATCTTGCGGCCAAAATGTCGCAAATTACTTGTAATTTCAAAATCGGAAACGATCAATTGGCGGGTAGTGATTGTTTTACTTTTTATCGCAATATTCAAACAATTCCATATACATTTCGTTCCGTGTGCCTGCCAAGCGTTGCGATTTAGGTAAATTATTTCTACAATGGAATGTGCCCATATCCAGCAATGGACTGTTACACGCTGATAAAGAAAATACAAATAAAAACAAGCAATTTATGTAGGTATACTTGTTAGCGATAAATATCGACATTGAACGATGAAGACATTATATTATATCCACTGCAGGCACAGTCTTTATCTCGCTTAAAAAATTATTCCCTACAGTAAGGAAGGTGGAGGCAATTTTTGTACGTTGATTCCATCCTCATTGATGACGATTATAAAAATGTTGTTTTCGTCCATGTCAATAGGTCAAAATTTGAGACTACCCTATATCGCGCTTATTTTTTAAATCTAAGACTGCCTTTATAAAAAAAATATCATCTCTTCTACTACTACGCTTGAAGGTTACTCCGCTAACAAGTTCTATTTATACAAAGAAGAGCTGTTATAGAGCTATTATTAATTGCTGCAACAACAATGGCGCCGCTCTACACTCCTCGCATTATGCTTAGATATAGACTGGAATAAATTAAATGAACGCCAACGACCCGATTTTCTGTCTGGATCGTCTGGGTCGTTAACTACCCTCCAAAATAGGGATGTTCGATACCTAAAAGCGTATGTATACATTATACAACCTCAAAGATGTCTTGGCGGCCACTGGCGGGGGCGCCCGCGCGCGCTTGTTATGTTCGATTTTGTTTATTTTATTTCTATAAGATAAAAATAAAAACTGATTTTTAAAATATGTTCTCAACATTCAATAAAAATAACAAGCATTATCAATTGATATAATTTGTACATGTTTTCATTATGGGATCTCAGAAAGTTTAAATAGCAATTTAGTGTCGTCTTTATATTTTTCTTTGATAGGTCTATTTTGATCGCATTTTGTGTCCACACAATCCTTTTAAGCAAATTTACAGTGGTTCAAAAAAGTTAAAATGTACTATAACGTAGCCTTAACAAATGCATTTATAGCAGTAACGTAACCGATTTAAGTCTTAATAAATAAATAAATTTATTTTGTAAACATACCTAGGCAATAACTAAATTAAATAAATAATCTTATAAAACAGAAAAATTTAATTAAAACGTATGAAATGATCGTAAAACGGCGTTCTTAATGCCTAACAATGAAATATCTCGTATAAAACGGGACTAAACAGGTTCGAAGTGATATCAGGGTATCACATTGCTCTTGTGGTCTGGTTATTTCTATACAACGGTCTTTAGGTTGACAATGTATGATACGCTCTGATAAATGCTAAAGCATCATTATAACAGTACATCAAGGGTTAATTTTTAATCATTAGATAAAAATAAAATACATCATAAACAAATTTAAAATGACAGTTCTATGAATAAAATAGTCCAAACGTTTCCCTTTTATATTAAGTCGGGTTATAATTTATTTGATGGATAACTTTTAAAATATAAATAATACTGAAAAATCAGCTCTTAAACAAAATATCCGACTACTTAATATCTTCATTTGAACGAATATCTGTGCACAATGTCTTATCATCACAAAGTCATCCTTAGAAACTAATATTTGATGATTTAATGTAATCTATTAAAATATCGTAATAAAATATTACTTTTTGACATCAGTGTCGTCCATCGAATTAAAATCACTTTTCACCTCTGTTTTCATTCTTTCAAAAAGGTAATTAAAATAGTTTATCATGAGGTTAACCAAAGTTAAAAATAATTTAAAATTAAGTCAAAAATGATTAGATTTAAGAAGGCATGTTAAATCAGCAGTAATGTGGGCAATGTTCTGTTCTTCCATTCCCTGAACTTATTTGGTGATACGGCACATACGACTGCATCGAGTCTTATTTAGCGTCAGTCATAATGGTAAACTCCTAAGTTTCATCTTTAGTTTTTCATCATTCAAAATGGTTTTGATAAGTTGATTGAAGACTGATTGTTTTTAATAAGTTTGAAATTTGGTATTGATGTTAGAGTACTCTTATATATAAAAAGTGTTGCCTACCCCTTTTTAACCCCCGACGAAAAATAGGGGTGTTATATGTTTAACGTGTCTATCTGTGTATCTGTCTGTGGCATCGTAGTTCCCAAACGGATGAACCGATTTAGATTTAGTTTTTTTTTTTGTTTGAATATCATCAGCTCTTTTTGTTTCGGGGGTTTTTTAAATTTTCAACTTAAGTTATATTCCGCGGACTAGACACGCCCTCGTATGAACAAAACTAAATGTATTTAATATTTTATAATACAGAATACTCATTTTTCAGACCATTTTTTATTTTAATTTGATTTTGAATTATGATTCCCGTGGCGTCATTAGAAGAATCCATCACTCCATCACTTCTAGTGTGTGTCCTCAGAATCGATTAAGAAAAATTCCCGAAAGATCTTGTGACCTATGATAGATTGTGGACCAGCGAAGGAAAGCGGTCTGAAATATATGAGACATCTGTTACTACAACCTCCAATTCGTCAATCAAACATCTTAATTACGGTAAATCCTACTATGGAAAAGATACATTTGCCCAGCATGGGACTGTCTGCAGGAAAATGAAGATAAGATATCTTGTGATAAAAAAAGTAAGGTACGTAGTTAATCATAAATTTGCTTACGTGTCGTATTCACTATGTGCGCGTTCTCCATTTTTAGTTTATAGCAGTTCCAAGGGCATTCATTTTTATAGTCATAGTCATTTATTGAATATAAAGGGCGAGAAAGTGATGGTCGTTTGCTTGCATCCCAATTTTCTTGATGATTCTTCTCGTTCGATTAAAAGCCAGCGGCTTCAACGAAGGTATGGTACAAGTGTTTTATTCTTCATTTTCAATGCCGTAAGCAACATGAACTCAGGAGTATCCAAATTATATCAGCTTTACGTCAAATTCTATCGTCGGCAGAACGCTGTATTGGATAATCTCATTATGGGTCGTAACGACATGGCTTCCTTAATATCTTAAACGTTCCGTTAAGTAATTCCGTACACTGATGAGTTACTGACTGGTCTAATTTTATACTCAACTTAATGAACCTCGATTACGCACTTGTTTTTGAAGATCAACTGTTGTTTTTTTACTGGGAACTGGGAGCTATAACTGCTAATATAGTACTGTGATGATATAAGCACCTGCGCTGGCACTTACACTGCCGTGTGTGAACAAGTTCATATAAAATATCTGTACCAATATATAATATATATTAAGTCCCCAAATGAAAACCGTGCAGTGGACGTGTAAGAATATCCACTAACCCATATCATCCGTTCACATGTCGTGTCGTACGAGGCGACAGAGGGAATCAAAATAGGAGATGGGCAGCAGCGTCTTCCTAATAACAATAAAAAAAAAACTGCGGTTACCAACTCGCTTGCCAATCGTAGCAACTATGGCATATGTATATCCCTCCTAATGAAGTTATCTATGCGGGAGGCCTATGTTCAGCTGTGGACTGTGATAAACTGTAACGGTAACGGTATAATGGAAAACGGCTGTGTCACATTCCTAACACTGGCCAACCTCGTGAGTTTACAAACGTTAACTAAATGTTACTAAAAATGAAAATGTTAACCCACATTGTAACATAAAATAAACATTGTTTACGACGGTAAAAATAAAATTCATTTATTGGAACTTGGTTAGTTTCAAAAGCGAGAAGTTAATTCGACGCGTATTATGTATGTTCACCGATTTACCGGAAACAGCTAAACCGATTTTATTCTTCTTAGGTGGTTCTATAATTTAAAAAATTCTCTTCTAAGGGTGGCAATATAGCGGATGATGTTTTTAATATAACTTTATAGACGACAATCTTGTTATCCTAAACTTGTGATATTCTTTCCTAGTCTTATTTAAAAGAGTAAAATATTTTAACCTTTAAAAAAAGTAAAATTGACTTCTATAACAAAAAATATATATAATAATTTCCACCTAATAGCTTTTGAATTCGGGACTTTAAATAAATTATAGTGATACCAAATAATATTTTTTTTAAATAAACTATAATCTCTTTATATAAAAATCAATTGCCGTCCGTTAGTCTCGCTAAACTCAAAAACATCTCGACCTAATTTGATGAAATTTTTGTGTTTGTTTGAGTGGGTTTAGAATGGAAGGTTTAAATTCACAATTGGACCCGGTAGGTAGCGCTGTTGTCGAGATCCAAAAATCACCCGTGCGAAGCCGGGGCGGATCACTAGTAATATATATGTATAAAATTACAGCCTATATACGGCCCACTGCTGGGCGCAGGCCTCCTCTCATTTCTGAGAGGGTTTTAGGGCAAGGAAGTGTCCACCGCGCGGCCCCAATGCGTGTTGGCGAACTTCCTGTTTCCTCACGATGTTTTCCTTCACCGCCGAGCACGTATCACTTCACTTATAAAATAAAATAATAATAATCATCATCATCATCATTAGAGCCCTTCACAAGTCCACTGCTGAACATAGGCCTCCCCCAAGGAATGCCACAAAGCACGGTCCCGAGCCACCTGCATCCATCGACTTCCTGCATGTCTTACCAGGTCGTCACTCCATCTAGTGGGGGGATGCCCTACACTTCGTCCGCCGGTACGAGGCCGCCACTCGAGAACTTTTTTTCCCCATCGGTTGTCGGTTCTTTGAGCTATATGGCCGGCCCATTGCCACTTCAGCTTACTAATCCTTTGGGCTATGTTGGTAACTCTAGTTCTACTGCGGATATCCTCATTTTTAAGTTTATCACGCAGAGAAACCCCAAGCATAGCCCTCTCCATAGCTCGCTGAGCGACCTTGAGCTTCCTCATACGGCCAGCAGTGAAGGACCACGTTTCAGTTCCATAGGTCATCACTGGCAACACGCACTGGTTGTACAGTCTAGTTTTTAAGTTTTGAGGTATACCTGACGAGAAGATATGCCGTAATTTCCCGAACGCTGCCCAGCCGAGTTGAATCCGTCGATTGACCTCTCGGTCGAAGTTGGACTTACCTAGTCGGACTATTTGTCCCAGGTAAACATACTCGTCAACAACTTCGAGCTTAGTGTCCCCAACAACTACCGGCATAGGTGTGACATGGACGTTACACATGACTTTTGTCCATGTTCATCTTAAGATCTATCCGTTGAGAGACACTATTGAGGTCATTGAGCATAGTGCTTAGGTCCTCCAGCGATTCTGCCATAAGGACTATATCGTCGGCAAATCGAAGGTGAGTGATGTACTCGCCATTGATGTTAATACCGTATCTTTTCCAGTCCAGTAGCTTGAAAACGTCTTCCAATGCAGCGGTGAAGAGTTTCGGGGATATAACGTCACCCTGTCTTACACCTCTCTGCAGTTGGATATAATAATAATAAAATAATATAAATATATATTATGTATGATGTAGGTATAATATGTTTATTGTATACATATGTGGCATTCCTCGGGCGGAAGTTATGTCCAACAGTGGATTTCTGAAGGATATTAATAATTATCATAACGATGATAATGATATATTTATATTAGACTAATACGCACATCTATTAATCCTTAATCAGGTACTTACAAAATTCCTTATATATACTTAAATTTTTTGTTTGATATTCGGTCTATAATATAGCGCCTGTCCGAGGCGATTCATTTATCTCGATGTTAGATTGCATGTCCATGTTCCTTGTAGAGAGAGAGTTTTTTACGATCGCTCAGCGTTATTCATTAGGTACAAAGGTTACTGTCGTCATTGTGTTTAATTGAATAAGTTCCAAATTCAACAGTGCCGAGGGTATAATTTATGGCGTAACTATTGCTAGTTTATAATGGTTATGGTCAATTTACACGTACCTATTGTTGCGCCTGAGGTCATGTGCTTTCGGGGTATAGTGTTCGTTTCGTGACTTGAACGGGGTCGATATCCTTCTGCAAACATGCTCAGTTATTTCGATTACCATTTTCCACAGCATCAAAGTTTATTCAATTATTGTGGGATTAGCTTTCAGAAAACAAAAAGTCTTGCGAATTTTTTAAATATGATATACATATAGAAACAGTGAAGTCACAGTAGTGATATAGTGACTTCACTGTTCGTTTTCCTTTACGTAACTATTACTAAAACTATTATAGATTGAAATGTCATCCTACTACAATATCATATTAGATCTATGCGTAGAGAACCGGATTTGCGCGCACGTTTGTAATGGCACAAGTCGATGTAATCCCACCTGTTGCGGATACTAGTGTTTTTACAGCTACAACCGTAACTTTTATGTGTATGTATTACCTCACGACAGTCACATCCAGTCCGACAGAGGCACGTCTAATATTTATAGCTTTTTATTTTCGTTTAACGTTCTATAGAAGACGCGAAGCCCTGTGGCTGTTTCTGTGTGGAAAATGTTGGAAAATTTTCCGAGCTTATTTCGTTTTGGTTTACTCAGGTTCGTTGGGCAGGTGATTGAAAGGCGACGGGCGGTTTATTCCTCCAAAAGATAAATTCCGCTTCTTCGTATCTAGATTCGCGCTGAAGTTCATTATACTTGTCTCGTGCTTTGGACAGCATGAATTAATGGTTGAACACTGAAATGGTTTGGTTTATTGACTTTAGTGGAAAATATGTACACAGAATTGGCTTTCCATCTATTACATCGACTGGAAAAACTTAAGTTCGGATATTTAGTCACGGTGCACGTCTATCTAGGTCGACACGAAAACGTCGTTAATGCGGGACGGGAGGCAATTAGGCCAAACCAATAAAACCTTGCCATTAACGAACACGACCCGTGTTTCTCCGCGGCTGATGCACAAGCCGACCGTCGTTTTATTTTATGCGATTTCGAAAATGTTTTCAAAACGTATCAGTCTATTCTAAATAGCGTATTTGAAATTGATGAACCACCTTATTAAGAAGAATGAATTCACTATCCCATATTATCCTGTGGATCTCGTAAGAGCGACATAGGGAAATTAAACAGGAGATGGGCAGCAGCATCTTCCTGAATATCATCATTATTTTCATGGCGAAAACATAATATATTTGTGCGGAATTTGTTAAATCATTTGTAATGAAAAAATAAATTTCTTTGTAACAAACTTCATGGAGTTACATTCATTCAGATCTGCAGAAGATTTTAGAACGGCGTCCTAGTGGTACGTCGCCGATGTCAGAGTTAAGTGCCGTCGCACTCGACGTATCCGTACAAAAGGCCGCTCTCTCCGCTTTGTTCCGCCTCTTTGTTTGACTTGACGAAGGTATAGTAAAAAACATCCAACTCGAATGACGGCGACGTCCTCCCCGATGCGTTGTATAAGAATAAGGCTTTTATTGGTTGTTTTCTACGCTAACTACCTACGTTCTCTAATAAGAACTTTTGGTAAATTGTATTAACAACAATGCAATTTATATCATAATATGGTACCGGTTCAAGGTAATACATCATCCCATCTTAACCAGTAGGCATGGTAGAAGCGACTTAAGAAAATTCCCGGAAAATCTTATCACCATCGTTAAAAGGAATTATAACCGGTTTGTTTTTATTATTTTATTGGATACTAGTAACCCGCCCTGGCTGTGCCTAGATATGATCTATTAACGTGGCCGTATTTAGATTTAATCGATTTTTCTAAGTTTTTCGGATAAAATATAGCCTAGATTGATTACTCCTGGAATTGCTCTCTATCTGTTTGTGATGTTTCATTACAATCGGTTAAGGCATTCCCAAGATTAGCCCGGACAGTCAGATAGACTGACAGAGCGGCAGACAGAGACAGACAGACATACATACATCATCATCATCATCATCATTACAGCCCTTCACAAGTCCACTCAAAGCACGGTTCCGAGCCACCTGCATCCATTGACTTCCTGCATGTCTTACCAGGGCGTCACTCCATCTAGTGCGGGGACGCCCTGCACTTCGCTTGCCGGTACGAGGCTGCCACTCCAGAACCTTTTTTCCCCATCGGTTGCCGGTTCTTCCAGCTATATGGCCGGTCCATTGCCACTTCAGCTTGCTAATCCGTTGGGCTATGTCTGTTACTCCGGTTCTACTGCGGATATCCTCGTTTTTAAGTCTCTCACGCAGAGAAACCCCGAGCATAGCTCTCTCCAAAGACAGACAGACAAAATTTTTAAAAATGGTTATTCATGTCTTATTGGCATGCAAATAACCCCCTCAGCTCAATTTAAGACAAATAATTCGCTATTACAGTCAGACACTTCAATTTTATTTATATGTATGGATAACGCGTTTCAATTAGAAATTGCCATAGTTATTTATCAAACACAGGTCTATGTTCATGTATTTATAGGTATTTATATTTGCGTATGTATACATATGTAATGCGTATTTATGTGTATATTTTGAATTTAGGTGTCAGTATGTAGTTATAGTTATTATGCATAAGTAGATGAAACTTTGATCGATATATCAAAGTTTATATCAAAGTTTGTATTGTACTCGTATATTGTACTTATTCCACTTTGCATCGATTATCCTTTGTGCTCAATCTACAGACTGGTAGTGAATGTCTTAAGGCATTAAGTGCACTTTTTTTACATTTTGTTACGTAATAATACATAGTTAAGTTTAAGTGAATAACGTAAGTAACTATCTCATATTTATACCAGCTGTAAAATACCGAGACGGGAGACGAGAAGCAGGGTGAACGGTGTGAAATATTTTGTACAGCGATCGTCAATCTTCCTGCCAAGCGCGATTATTATGTTAATGACTAGCAGTGGACTGTTCACAAATTGGTGATGATTAATGTTTATAAAAAAAGGAATATGTGTTATTATATAGTAACGTCACGTAGAGGCGGCCTAAGAGAACCAACTTATCCCCATATCATTCTATGTATGTCGTAAAAGGTGGCAGAGGCAAACTAAAACGGGAGATGTGCAGCAGCCGCTTTTTTATATAGAATAAGTGTGACAAACGAGCACACAGCCCACCTGATGAAATGCTTCGTTAAACGAGACATTCCATTCGCGAGTTCGACGTTCGGCAGTTCTCTACACTCACCATACGAAATACAGTAGCGAAAAATAGCAGCATTAAGCTGGTATTCTGTGAGAGGGTGTTCCTTCCCTGGTCGTGCCGTCCTATTTTGCTACAACCATAATATAGCTGCAGTGTGGTGCTACCACCTATCTTCCATACTATAGCAGTTCAAAATAATCTGCGATTGCCAACCCGCCTGCCATGCGTGGCAACTATGGAAAATATCCTCCCTATGAGGAGATCTATGAGGGAGGCCTATGTTCAGCAGTGGACTTCGATAGGTTGTAATGGTAACGGTAATGGAATGATGAAGATGACGATGATGTATTAACATGACCTTATATATCATTGCTTATATCTGTGACAGGTGTTAATAAGGTCCTGGAGTTTGTTCAAAAGGGACGCGCTTAAAGGCGTTTATGAAGCGTCGTTTGCGGAAATCATCCATTGCCCCGTCTGACATCGCCGGCTGCGTATATGGGGTCCAATATTAGCGATATCATGATGTACGGATCAAGTGTTACTTTATTAAGTGCAACATGCGTTGGCAGTTATTTGTTTTACAATTTTTCTTTATTAAAGGTGCAGAATGAGTGAATAAACGTTCAAGAGTTATTTTAAAACAAATATATCAAGACACCGTCAGCGGCATGTGTATTAATTAGAGATGGGCCGAATATGGATATACCGGGCATTATTCGACAGGATCACCTCGGTACCTAACCAATTCATGTCGAAACTTGTTTACGTAAAGCACGCGGGATTAGCGCCGGATCCGGATATAGGTGAAACAGTGATTCTACAACTGTATGAAAAATTGAAAAGCACTATTCAAGGTGAGCTATCTAAGGCCAAATGTCTATAGGTTACATCTGACATGTGGACAAACATGTTCGTACATTTCAATACAGTGGACACTTTGAGTACCACTTTAACGAATATTCGGTGATTTCGCCGAATATTCGGCCGAATACGAATATTCGGTAAAGCTGCCGAATATGCCGAAGACCGAATATGAAACGAATATTCGGCACATCTCTAGTATTAATTACGATACAGACCGTCAAAACATTGTATCTTTTTTGATACACATGTCCCAATTAGTTGCGGTTTTGTGTTCAGCGATACACACACTTTCCATACATACATTAAAAAGGCCCTGGCCCGGGAAATTTTTCTATCGTTTATGCCTGAGGATCGGACACATAATTTATGAAATATATGAAAAAAAGTTAAGTAGCTTTTGCGAATAAAATTTACATTTATGTCATTATGATATGAAATCTGTTACAACGGTATGCAATATTTAGTGAGTAGAGTTGAAACATTTTTGGCACAAAAAACATCACTAACAGAGCATTTAGTCGAGACATGTGCTGATCTAACAGTGCCAACAATAATTTTCCATGTCTTCCGTACTTTTTGCAACAATCTTCACAGCGTCCACGTACACTTTTTTTTTTGCGCCCAATGCAAGGACACCCTCCGGAAGCGGGGGAGGGAGGTGTGAATACTCAGCCGGCTGCGTGGTTATGTGGGACTCACTTTGAAGAAGTGCCTACCCACTAAACACCACCTGAGAACTGCTCTAGCCCGAAGGCTTTATCGCCGAATCGGAGACGACCTCCCTCGGGGAGAGGGAGGCGTGGGGCACAACCGTCCGGGGACATAAGCACGGGTCAACCAACACAGCCGCAAAGTGTGGCGGTGCTGGAGTGATGGAGTGGGAGTCGCATGAGCGAGAATGTACTCACCGTACGGGGACGGTGAGCACTGACTGCTAGCGTAACCGCACGGGGGCGGCGGCACTAGCGGAGGCGGGAAGGGAAGGCACTCACCATTCAATGGTGAGCGCGGGCGCACAACACAACCGCACGGGGGCGGCTGTGCTAGCCGAGGCGGGAGAGCAACTCAACCGTACGGGGACGGGAGTGTGGGAGGGCACTCTCAACCGTACGGGGACGGGAACGTGGTCAGCTAACACAACCGCACGGGGGCGGCGGCGCTAGCTGAGGGGGACGGGACGGGACTGACGTTTTCTATTCCTCGACTGAACTGACTGAGGGAGAAGACCCGTACGGGGACGGGTGCTCGGTCAGCTGGCGGACTCCGCTAGCGCACGACCGCACGGGGGCGACGGCGCAAGCGGAATCGAACTATTTTCTCCAACCTTGTTCTTAAAAAGTAATGCTTTACGTTTGCAGGTGTTCTTTTCGAAGTTGAGGTTGAAGACACTTCCTCGGTCTCAGCTAATTGTATAGGTAGACCTTTTAAGCAAGTCTACGGTGACCGATGTTCTCGAAATTCTGTGATTGTCAGTTTTTGCGAGTTGTGTTTTAGTTGAACAGGAGATATTTACCAGAAAAGTTCGCCATAATATTTCTTTGAATAATTTACTATACTATTTTTTTAGCGACGCAAAGCCAAACCGTATGTTTCCGTCTTGTAACTGATGTCAATAGGTGATTTTCCGTTATTGTAGTCTAAAACCAGAATTCCTTGATCACTCTGGTTTTATTTTGGTTAGCCTGCATTGTTTCTCACATCATGTTTGTTTCGCCACTTCAAGACTACAACTCCATTGTATATCTGTTACACAGACACCACGCTTATCTTCAATTTCATATTTATGGCAAGTTTTGAAAGATTGTTTCAGTACGCTCTGAGTGTTCCAACTAGATGCGTATTTCTGTCTGTGTATATTAATTATCAGTGTAACGTCCTTCCTTTGTCAAGATCTGCAAGCGAGATCACTGTTTATTGCACTATGTACTGCAATCGATAATACGTCTGTTAAGAGTGGCGGTCACAAAACCCTCTCAATTTCTGTGAACCATATATCCAGCTGTGGGCTACTTACAGACTGAGTATATTATTATGACGGTATAGCCTTATCTGAATGGATCTATAGCCCTATTCAAGGGCGGATCCAGGATTTATTTCTGGGAGGGGCACATGGGCCATGGGTCAAGTGTCCCACATAGTGTTGTACTATGCTGTTTTTTGGATCAATTCTTTGTCAATGAAGTACAAGAATAACTATAAAAATACTTGTAATAAGGATTAAATAATGAGAAATTACATGTTTATTAGAGATAGCTTTCTTTTATGTTGTCTGCTGAAGATATCAAGTACTTCTTCAGCGTTCATCTTTGTAGCAATCTCTTTATTTATAAACATGCATTAAGCCCAGTCCATTTAGACAATCTTTTCTCATACTGCTGCGAAGATATGTCTTCAACCGGCGTAAGGTGGAAAAAATTGCTCGGCAGTGCTGGTTGTCACATGAAACGTGCAAAACAATTGGCACAAATTTCTTATATTTGATATTATGATATTTTCTTTCATCTGTTGCCAAATTTGTACCACGCCCTTCAAAGCTATAAAACAAGGTAGATCCTCTTTAAATTTACTTCAGCACCCTGCAAAACATCCTCTATATCTTTTAAATAAAAGTAGTTTTAAGGATTTTATCGCGTATATTAACTTATTTTATATTCCCGGCGTTTCGGGTGTTTTACAGCACCCATGGTCACGCGGGACTGAGGTGATTGACGTCCCGATGTCAGAGTTAACCCGGAGTAACTTCAGCTTTTTTAATTATTAGTTCTGGACCCGAAGCTTCTTGTCGTGCAGAACCTGCTTGACGTGCTGAAGCTCGGCGGCCAGGCGTTTGCTGTCACAGATCCCTTATAACTTTTAATGGTAATAACTTATGCAGCTTTTCTATTCTTTGCAGCTGAGCTCTGGGAAACCTAAAGGAAATTTCATTTAAAAAATAATCAAGAAAAGGAATATACACTGAAAGTCGGTAATATTCTCAAACAGACCGAGTCTGAATGTTCGATCATTTGTTTGACGGCCGGTTATTCTACGTACCGTTTAAATTTCGTTATCGAAGATCTCAGTTTTATTAAAAAGTTTTTTAAATGTGTCCGTGCTAGCATCACGTTGCCTCTACAAGTTGGTTGTGGTCATACCGACAAGCTGAGTTGCAGAAAGTACATCAACTTCAATGGCATGTAGGGATCGAGATAAAGGGAATGTGAATATCAGCGAGGATTACCAAGCTCACAAGAAATTCCGACGACATTATAGCTTAGAGCAGCGAAACCACAGATGTATAACGCATGTCCTCTTAATCAGACATTGTTTGCAAAACTTCAGGAAGACATGGCAAGACTTCCAAAAATGTCCAAACCGCTTCATGTCATTCTACCCATCTAGTTTCACACTTTTTTTTAAATGTAATAGGTCTTTTACTTATGAAATTGCCGTTTTGCAGTACTGGCCATTTCAAATCAAAATAATTTTTGTTTGGCTAAGAATTCAAATTAATTTTATTTTAAAAACATGGAATTCTTTTTTCAAAATTAGTCATTTGTTTATGGATTATCGTTATGTTTTCATCGCATTTGAATCTTTTTCGTTATTATGGAGACGTTAAAAATTCGAGTAATTATGGAAAATGAGTACCGTCGAGGCAGCAACGCGGCACAAGCAACACGCAATATCAACGACTTTTACGGAGAGAATACTACAAACGAACGCACCACTTGTTATTGGTTTGCCCGCTTTCGTTCTGGATATTTCGACCTGGAAAATGAACTCCGTGGTCGTTCGAAAACTTTGGTCGACAATGACGAATTAAAGGCGATTGTGGAAGCCGATGATACTCAATCTACGGCTGAATTAGCAGCAGCTTTCGACGTTAGCATCAAAACAATATTGGTCCATTTGCGTCAAATTGGCAAGGTAAAAAAGCTTGACAAATGGGTGTCCCACGAACTCAATGATCGCCAGCGCGAAGTACGCGTCGAGACATGCTTTGCACTGCTCAACAGGCACACAAACGAAAAAAATTTAAATCGCATTGTTACCTGCGGCGAAAAATAGATTCTGTTCTCCAACTAGCTTTGGTCAATCGCTCGTCTCCGCTGCTCCTACACGACAACGCGCGACCTCATATTGCACAACAGATGGTCTCCAAGTTACAAGAGCTGTGTTTGGAAGCTCTCCGTCATTCGCCGTACTCACCAGACCTTGCGCCTACAGGGTTCTACTTTTTCCAGAATTTGGATAACTTTTGGCGGGAAAAAACTTCAATCCCCGAGAGGCAGTACAAAATGTCTTCGAAGAATTTGTTGCCTGCCGTCCAGTTGATTTCTTCAAGAAGGTCATCAATAAACTGCCACTTTGATTAAAAGAAATAAAAATATTGAAAAAAAATAACGTTAACTTACGTCATAAATAACGGCAATTTTATAGGCACTTGAGCTTGCATTTCCTTCTTTGAGAAGATGAATTTGTTTAGCTGACCCACGAGAAAAGGTATATTTGAGATAACCCCCACGGCATTTCTTATGCTGGGTGCGGTGCATGCTGCACTGACAGCTAAGTTGAGTCGGTGGATTGTACAGTGGGTGAAAAAAGCGACAGGCTGAATGTTGGTTATGCGCGCCTTTTGTTTTACCACTCATTTTAGCTCCTCCATCATTATGCTTCACATTGTTTGATAAACGTTTCACACATGTTTTCGATGTTAATTGTATTTATTTAATATAGGTATATATCACGAACATACATAAAACAAATGTAATTTAAGCGCTATCGTATTAATCTCCCAGTTCTTTATTTTATTTAAGCCGTTTTCACGTGCCCCTGTGCCTCCCTACTGGATCCGCCCTTGTCCCTATTTATAAATAATGATGCCATTATCATTACAGCCTTTCACAAATCCACTGCTGAACATAGACCTCCCCCAAGGAAAGCCATAAAGCACGGTCCTGAGCCACCTACATCCATCGACTTCCTGTATGTCTTACCACTCCATCTAGTGGGGGCTCGCTGAGCAAACTTGAGCTTCCTCATACGGCCAGCAGTATACATGACGAGACGATGTGTCGTAATTTCCTCTCGGTCGAAGTTGGACTTACCTAGTCGGACTATTTGTCCCAGGTAAACATACTCGTCAACAACTTCGAGCTTAGTGCTCTCAACAACAACCGCCATAGGTGTGACATGGACGTTACACGTAATCTTTGTTTTGTCCATGTTCATCTTAAGACCTATCTTTTTTTAGAGGCACTTTTGAGGTCATTGAGCATAGTTCTTAGGTCCTCCAGCGATTCTGCCATAAGGACTATATCGTCGGCAAATTGAAGGTGACTCGCCATTGATGTTAATTCCGTATCCTTTCCAGTCCAGTAGCTTGAAAACGTCTTCCAATGGAGCGGTGAAGAGTGTCGGGGATATAATGTCACCCTGTCTTACACCTCTCTGCAGTTGGATAGGTTTCTGTTACTGTACAAACACTTCAGCACTTCGATATACCGACAGTCAACTTGGCACCGCTGAAGGGACTGCAGCACCGCCCAAATGATGCCAACTTAAATAAAATTATACTTTAAATAATAAGTGTGGCGGCGACGTAAGGGAATCCTTGTGTGACGCCTGTATGCAGTTTAGGGCTACTTACAGGCTGACGCATATTGTGACGGTATAGCCATATATGTATATGTAGGTATATATCTATATCCCTATCGTGGCCATATACCGATTTAGACAAATTTATACTTCTATGTAAAAATAAAAATCTGGTTCCCGAAAGATATAACCATCTCGTGAACGACATACATAATAACCAGGCCGGCAACGGGAACAAGGGTCAAAGGTACATGACGTCTCGTATTGCAATCCGCCAATTCGCCTGTCATGCGTGACAATTAAGGAATTTCCTCTCAACAGCGGAGGCGGCCAGTTTTAATTATTGGGAAGATTAAGAAGGAAGAAATAACAAATACATTATTCCCTAAATACATTATTTATAATCTTACACGTGTCACGGGCCAAAAGTATAATTCGCTTAATCAAAAACGTGGAAAGCATAGTGAAAATTATGTAGAAGTTTTTTGCTACAGTACGGCTTTTTTCCATTAACTCTAAACTTGTTATAAAAATAATGTAATCATTTTGGAAGGGTGTTCTAAACAGTGGTATCAATGTTACGAGCATTAGGTATCTCAAAATTTATCTTTAAATTTGCGCGCCCTTTCTATTATATTTTAATATGTCTTAAGATTTTTATTATATTTCACATGATAGAAGTGATGAACGACTGTTAAGATCATTACATTTGCCACTGGTTTTTGTTAAAATATACAACGTCACTCTACATAATTTTAAGGCCTGTTTTCACTTTGATTAGTGCGAGTGCAGGTGATTAGTAATTGCGGGTGATTAGTGCAGGTGTGTCCAATTCTGTTTAGTGGCTGTGTTTAGTAAATTCAGTTGTTAGCCGTCGACCAGCAAGTATGGAAGCACCTCAAGAAGCGCGCTTGCAATTGCAAGAAATACTGAAAGAAATATTTAAAAAGTTAGGGTGTTTACTATTGTAAAGACATTCATGTTTTAGTACTCCTGCACAAATTTATAGGTTATGTCTTCGGTCCACTTTGCCATTTTTTCAACACAAGCGAGCGTCCGACGCTAAACGCTAAACACTAAACACTGCTGTCCAGACATGTTTAGTGGCAGGCATGCTGCGAGTGAGGGAGAAGGGAGGGCGCGCAGGCTATGAAACTCACAGTCCACTCGCAAAAAAATAGAACACGCTTCTAATCACTTTACTACGCAGGTTACTAATCACTTGCACTAATCAATCGCTGTCCACACGTGAATACTCCTAATCACTAAGCACCTGTACTAATCACTAATCAAAGTGAAAACAGGCCTTTAGTTCAACATCCAAACAAAGTGGTAGTAAGTAAACGGATGAAACGTTCTGTTGGATAGTCTGCCATTGCTTAAAAATTAAGAAATAATCATAATAAATATTATTTTTATAATTACATATTTATAAGTTGTTACCTTTTATATTATTATTTTTTTCTTAAAGATACGTCTCACTAGGATTTTCTTTTATACCGTGGAGACAAGACACATGGACAAATATCCAGACATTAAACAATTATTTCTAGGATATTTGTTCCATGTGGGATACCAACCCGCGAATAAACGTTTTGCCTCTGCGCACCAAGCCATCAATTAGTTAATTATACTCGTAATACTTGTCGATTTTAACACGTAAAGTTTTCAGAAATCAAAGTATTTACAATTAGTCAGTTTTGCTTTGATTCCTATCTAAATGATTAAAATTCACTTTTACTTTATTTTGGATTCAGAATAATTATAGTTATTGCTAAATATTTATATAAATATTAACATTGTAGAGCCACGCGCAGCTGTGTTATGTTATTATCGCTCTAGCAGTTTAGCACGAATGGGTCTGCGCGACCGGGCAGCAACCAAACTTTTACTGAAAACCAGCTCAAAATAGCAGAATGATGAAATGTGAATTACGAGAACCGAAGACTTGTGGTATCTTGCTATTGAAACAATCCGTATTGTTTATACCTTAGGAGTGACAACTGACAGCGCTTGCATGCATTTTGATTCTTAATGGAGGATAGATGTAGATCACATTATCCGCTTACGATCAGATAGACTGTGCGTTCGCAGCAAAATTTGCAGCACCCTAAATGAAAATAGTAAGTTTTTTCGTACTTGCGTATAAAAGGCGAGTTATTCTCTTGAGCTTGTCTTGTAACTTATAAATATTTAGCGTACAAGATTAGCAAGTGTCTATAGCGAATTCCTAAAGTTTGAAGGCGTGCGTGTTTCGCTTATTACTTACGTAGTTGAAGAGCTAATCAGTCGCGGTAAACATCTGCTCGTGACAGTTTATGATAATTATGGCGCCTGTCGTCAAAAGATCGCAAGATTTAGAGTACTCACATAATTACCGTTACAACCTTTTAAAATCCACCGCTGAACATAGGCCTCCCCCCATAAATTGCTTCATACGGGGGATATTTTTTTATTTTTAGTCGTATTAGGAAGACGCTGCTGCCATTTCCTGATTTGCTTCTCTCTGTCGCCCTTACGACACCCACGGGATGATATAGGGTAGTGGATATTCTTACACCACCATTACAGGGTAAACTCATATATTTATTAGTAATTAATTTCTCTTTGTGTCGATTCTTTCTCTACTAAGTAATTTGTTCTTACGTTAACCATTTAAATGAAGTTTATTAGAACCTTACAGCCCGTTATCGTTTTAATAGTTGTACTTAATTGACGACTCGGTAGCGCCAGTGACTAAGCAACGTTTGGCTTCGGCACTACGGGCCGGTTTGATTCCCGGATGGAAAAGGTAATACAAGTAGGTACTTGTACGGGGTCTGTTTTATGTGTAATTTATCTCTGTGTGTAATTCATGTATGTGTGAAACCTCGACGCTGCAGGAATACTTTCCAGTGTGTTGGTAAAATTTAAAATAGTGAGAGTATATGACAGCCAAAACCAGCCGTTGTTTGTAACAGACTGACAGAATTAATCATTGGTTTAGTTATCTATAGGGGGTTGTCTTAGGGAACTATTCGATATCTTGGGCCAGTCTACAATACAATTTCGAGAAATAACTGTATTTTGGTGTACAATAAACAATAAATAAACAAAATACAAAACAACAAACAAATAAGTAAATAACTTTTTCAAATATTGCTTTACTTACCAAAACATATTTGCAAACAGTGCTTTACAACAAGATCTACTTTTAATAATTAATTTTTGGTCTTATGCAAATCTATAAATTTAAACATTTGCAACGCGATGTGTTAAATTTATAATTTAAATGACCTTTGCTTCAAGGATTCGACACTGTCCCATGTATAATAATTTCATGAGAACTGCGTTGCAGTGGTTGGGTTGCGTTTCAGTTGGTTGGACGGTAGCAGGTCGACGACCGTATGCAGTTGACCGGCGCGTCGCGATTTGATTACGGGGCCAATAAGCGATTTGCATGCGTGTCCACCCGCCTGCGTCCGAGCATCCATGTTCGGTTAATTGTTGTTAGGTCGTGTATACGTACATCAGTTCATGATGACGAAGCGTTCTAAGCGAAGTACGTATCCCCCGCGGGTCCTGTTTTCGAATGTTAGCCGGAGCTAACATTTGCTTCATAAACACAAATAGTACGTTTTCAGGCTTATGTTTCTGTTACTATGTTTGCCAATGTGATAACTGTTATAATTGCCAATATGTTTGTTGTGGATTATGTGAAATCTCCGCTAGGTTCGCTTGCCGATGATGATTATGCATACGAGTATAACCAGAACCAGAAATTTTTATCAGTAAATGCTCCCATCACGGGACAAAGACATATGACCAGGAGGGTAGTACCTATTGATGACCACGACAATGATGATGGAACGATACATAATTCATAAAAGCATAATTTATTTTAATTAGTACAATTAAGATGGGCATCATACTTACCTAATCTAAGCTACAAAATACATTCATTATTATTTTTTATTCGTAAATATGTCTTACAACTTAAAGCCGTACTGTAGCGTAATTTAACTGCATCTTTTTATTTCCTTGACTTACATTCTATTCTTGTCTATTAGTTCCATGTGCGTAGTCGTAATATTGGAACGGTCAGGTTTGTATACTAGACATCGCATCGATCGGTCCGACTCAGATCGCTATAACTTTTAGTATCATTTTCATTTTCTTACTTTACAGTCCCTAAACACCATTGCTTACAAATAACGTGAAAAAATTTGTAATAAGTGGTGTTCTTTTATTCATATCATAAATAATTAACAGTAACATTTAGGGTTTCTGTGAGTTGTGACCATTTCACGGAAAAATATTCGATACAGACTGTAATTCGTTTTTGACAGACAGGTGAGAATAATTCATTCCGCTTAATGTTTTAAGCAGAGATCTAGTTAGCAACTGAAATTAGAAACTACAGATTGGCTATGCATAGGACATTGCGGTGTGAAATTACATAGAATAATAATACTCTATTAGATAGAATGAACTCTAGTTCTAGCTTACGATGGTGGCACTGACACAACTGAAGTGATTGCACGATCAATTCCATTTTCTTTGGGTTAGGTTCATAACAACTGGTGCAATGTTGTAACGGATTGTGTAAACTGGTGACCGAAAAACAATTTTGATAAGCTGTATGAATGAATTAAATGTTTATGTTTTGTTTTAGAGAATTTCTGAATATTATGTAGTTTTTTTTTGCTTCCGTTATCCAAGTCTTTGGTTTCGACCTTAACGGAGAAAGTGTTCATTATACTTTTGTTTATAAAAAATAAGTAGACAATTATTGTTAGAATAGTATATTTATTATATTTAGTATATTTTAGTATATTTTAATTTTTTTTCGAAATTCATCTTATTCTGGTTTACTAACACGTTTGTTTGTTAGTAACTTAAATAGCCAAAGACTTATTTATTTGGATAGCTGACGAATCATAATCACCTACCTTTCAAATGACAGAAAAGTATCTCCAAAAAAAAATTAAGTAATATTCATTTGGTTATTATGCTTCAATTACACTCAGTAAAATGTATCTATTATAATAGGTCATCATGTTATCTGATTTTCTATTTGAAGCCGTTTCAGTGCAGGTAACGTGTGCCGGATATCCGCTCTATTTATAGTATTTCGAATACTAAATCATGCAACTTATTTCCTAGTACGTTTCCGTATCTGAACATAGTATGTTTCCAATTGATACCATTCAGAGCTTGTTCTAGCGGAAAGTGTCAGTGTTTGCTTACAGCTCCCGGTAGCTTTACAGTTGGCTGTGTAAAAGGCTTTTATATCATACATAAAAAAAGCTTACCATGCGTAGTAAAGCCGTAATATTTTAAAATGGAACTAAATATTCCGACAGGATTTTTAAAATGTTCGGACTCACAGACGAAATTTTCATTTCCTACGTCATCGAATAAACTCAGTTATAGACTTCGTGTTAAAAATACCATGATTTGTCACTGTATTACTCACTTCCATATTCCTTCCACTGGGTGCGAGGTAGTGTCTAGTGTACAATAATGTACACTAGACACTACACATTTCATATTTTAATCAATTGTTGAAAATAAATTCTCACTACTTTTGTGGCTGGAAAAAATAGAAATATATATGGTAGATGTTTAAACTTTCGTACACAACGTAACTTCTCTTTTACAACGAGCCTTTTGTGCACTGTTTGTGTTGATGTCACCATATGTACCCGTCACATTATGTATAGAAACAAAAAGTAACATAATTATTAATAACTGCGCAGTTTAATACATCATGTATAATTAGATTATACGAGTAATACATTTAACAAAGGATAATTGGTACATAGTAGTTTTTTAGAATATTTATCCGTTTGTTTATGCGCGGACCGCGTGAAATAAAGGGTTCATTTCTACGGTAAAATGTTACCCATGAAAAAGATAAATCGCTTGAGCATATTATACAGTTCCAGAGGTGATAATAAAGTGGCAGGCCTAGAAGCCTGTCTGGGTTGGTGTCACTCTTTCATCTATGTATTTCGGCCGCCCTTGTAGCAATACAACACAGCCGTGTTCTTATATATAAATAGTAAATAACCAGTGCGGTTTAAGGCTGTGACGCTGTGAGACATTTTATTTCAATTTAATTTTTAATTTCATTTCAAATTTCAATAGGGGCCAATGTTTTTTTGCCTCTGCTTGAAGTTGGTTACAAATGTATAACAACTGAAGTAGCCATAATATTACCTGCGGATGGTTAGCTGGTTTTCCATTACAGCATATAAAAGTTCAATGCAGAACATAGGCCTCCCCCATAGATTGCGTCATAGGGGATTGGCAACCGCAGTTTTTATAATTTTTTATCAGGAAAATTCTGCTGCCATGTACTGACAGAGGGAAACTGCCTTGTCGCCTCTTACGACACCCACGGGACGATATGGGGTAGTGGATATTCTTAAAACGCCACTACACGTTACGTAGCAGTTAGCTCGTTTTATCGGATGCGGTCATTTTTTAACTATAATAAGATATTGCTTGTCTACTTTCCCACCTGATAGTAAGTTGTGATGTAGCCGCAGTTGGTAAAGCGTACTGACTTAGCTTAACAAAAGAAATTGCCTTGAAGACACCCACACTGCAATCGGATGTAAAGACAGAAGATGCTGGCGTACTATTGTGCTTTACTCCTTTCGCATTACGAACGACGTGAACCGTTTAATGCGAATGCGTGGATTTCGATAATAAGATAATCTAAAATTTTTATTTAATTTTTTTGATGTTATATTGCATCTTTCATTTAAAAGATAAAAGAAACGCCTTATTTTATGCTTCCTTATAGAATATATTAAATTTCAATCGCCCACTTAAAACATAGTAATCTTACTATAAAGTAATGTAGTGATGTCATCGAAGTTTTTCCATGTGAGATAACATTTATTTTAATCGCTAGGTATAAATGCTTAGTCTTGTATACAAACACTGAATATTAATTATTGTACATTCATTAGCTGATTCCATCGTAAAAATAGTTTGACGGAACATTTAGCGGCGCGCTTACCTGTTTTGTTAATTTAATCCTATTTGAACTGCCTAATAGCTGCCTAAGTCCTGAAATATGTTGAGAATATTTAAAATAGTAGTATCTTACGAGTTTTACTATAACAGTGACCATTTAATTCGTGAATTATTTAAATATGTCTAAAACATTTTACATTTTATACGTGGTTGAGCCACGCTGTAGCTATATGTGTAGCACTAATGGGTCGGCTCGCCCAGGGTAAAACTACGCCCTCACGGAATACTACCTTAAATGCTGCTGTGTTTCGCATAGTGAGTGTAGATAGCCGGAGACCCTTTTAACTGGAAACGAAGCATTCCATCTTAGTCCTCAGGGTTGACAACGCATCTGTATTTTGATTCTTAATCGAGGATAAATATAGATGTCTATGGGTATCAGCATCCACTTACCCATTAGGTGGACTGCGTGTTCGTTTGTTACCCTTATTCTATAAAAAAACAGTATTTATACAAAGTAGTATAAATACAATTTAGTACAAATACTGTTTTTATAGAATATAATATTTGAGTTATTTGTATAATTAAATAAATGAAAATTTATACATTTAATTATATTACGTTTTTAATAACTTGAGTGTTAGTTCCGTTTAGCGACTACTGTAAACAAAACTCATACGTGAATATTTAAATGTACCTTAATGAAAAAGCAAAGCATGAATAATTATACTTCTACTTCGTGTTTTGACTTAGTAAAAAAAAAACTTGTATGCTAGAATAACTTGTGCGCTGTATTTAGTTCGTCAACTTGCACAGCGGCAACGTGACGGAGCACGCTTCAAACCTCTTGTCGTGAGAGCAGGCTTGTATTTTGACATGGTGGAACGTATGTATTTAGAATGCTGCTTTAGATTTAAGAATTTCATATTTGTTTATTCTTAAATATAAACAAATCGATAATGATGTTTTACTACTCGTAAGGTATAATTTTCGGCTTCGACTGAGACTTGACCCGGGGATCCACGACGCTGTATTATACGCATATGCTCTGACTGTTGGAGATGGCTGCTGCTTATTCCTTGGTAGATTAAATACATCAAGCGACTATACATTCTCCGACAGGAGAAAAAGTTTACGTTAAAATTAGTACAAATGGATGTATTTATTTAGAACCTTAGGACTATTCTATATTAATTAAAATAAATTAAGTAAAACTCGGCATTAATCCATAAAATTTTATAGTGATTTTGAGAATATATTTTACTTTACTTAAAAATTGCGTTTCGTTTTTCGTTAATATTAATTGGCATTGATTTGATTGGTGATACTAACTAATATATTAGTGAAAAAAAAATTCATTTCATTATTAATGTAAATTTTACACTTTTGTCATCCAAAGGACAATAAATTAAACTATTTTATCTTCCGAGATGTACTTAAATTTAAAAAAAAACCGATTGCAATTACGACAAATTGATCGTTATGATCTCACATTACAAAAGCAAACGTTGGTTAATTGAATTATTTTCAGCAAGGATGGATATTTCGCTGCGTTATTAAATAAATGGTGTTTATAGTTTTTAATGTTTGTTCTTGGAGAATTAAAATTAAATTAGCGGCAAATTATCATTATAAATTAATATAATTATAAATATCCACTCTTTCTTCCGATAGTGAAGCTTTGAGGTCATTGAGAATAATCCTTAGGTTCTGATTTCTGATTCTGTCGTAATGACTATTATTATAAAGCCATGCCACTACTAAAAGGTTTTTTTTTATATAATAAGTAAGAGTGACAAACGATCACACAGTACACCTGATGGTAAGTGCATGTTGAGACCCGTAGACACCTATATCCATCCCCAATTAAGAATCAAAATGTAGATGTAGAGAAAAAGACCACTTTACCAGTAAAAAGGTTATTCGGTTCACGTCACTCACCATACGAAACAACATCCTTATGCTGGTTTTTTACTATTGTATTCTGTGCGAGCGTGGTTTTTCTCCAGTCTAGCCGACCCATTCATGCTGCAGCAATAGTAGACTGCAGCATGGCACCATTTAATATTATAATTACACGCTCTTAGAAGTATTTTCCAAAACCTGAAAGAAGGGTATTCGAGTTGAATAGCACATTTCATTTTTATTTTTTTATGAATAATAAGTGTCATTTCACTGATGTTGTGAAACATTATCAGTGCAAAAATATTTATTACTTAATTAGTTGTAGTTGTTGTTGTCATTCTGCACAATTTTCTGACGCAACGCTTTGTTATGTTTATATTATTATGAATGTAATCTCTAAATAATGAATACGTTGCTCAATGGACTGTATGACATTATTTATTTTTAATACGAAGATAAAGAATGTGAAACGTTCATGGAGAAATTGTTATCGTGCTCGGTTGAAGGCGGTCTGTTGGTAGGTAATCTAAGTTCCTATCTGTTGCAACACTTCTGTTGACACCGTTGCGCATAGAGTGCTGCGGATTGCAGCACGCCTGGACATTGCGACGCGGGCGGCCGGTCTGACTCAGCAGCAGACGTATCAAACCGTCTATGCCTTTGTTTATTAGGCATTGTATCGCTTAATTATTGGTTCTACCAAAGGCACCTTCAAGCATTATGTATAATTTTTATTTAACAATAAAAACGTAGAAATACTATATATGATAAGGTTTTACGTAATAGCGATTGATCCATAATATTTGATTAATATTAAATGAAAAATTTAATACTAAACGAAAATTTTTTTTTGATATTATTATAACCTCAGTGACACTGTTGGTGTTATTTACTCGAGCCATAGAGCTTTGCAAATTTTATACACATATTGTTATAAAGTTTATAACTACCATACCAATGTATATATAGTAGGTACGTCTCCACTTAGTTCTGTAACTACATACTATTACATTAACATACAAAGGTCATAAAATTTTAGCCAGTTAGGCTAAAGTCTAACGTCTAAAATAAAACTTTAGACTTTTATAATGTTAGTTATAATTAAGAAATATAATAAAAGTAGTTGAGAAGTATTATAATTTTAGCTGCGTTCCTTACCCGGTGACCCGAAATCCGTTTGGTATTCAACCGTCGTATCTCGTATCATCCGGTTTGTATAATATCGCAAAACATCATTACGACCCTCCGGTGCGCTACTGGGCTAGATTTACTACTGTGATGTGACATTTATAGATTAATTATTGTGATGATAACATAATAATAGGTCTTTACCTATGATATTGCAGTTCTGCAGTACTGGCCATTTCAAATCAAAATAATTTTTGTTTGGCTAAGAATTCTAATTTAAAATTAATTTTATTTTAAATACATGGAATCCTTTTTTCAAATTAATCATTTCTTTATTGATTAGCGTTATGTTTTCATCGCATTTGAATCTTTTTCGTCGTCATGGATACGTTAAAAATTCGAGTAATTATGGAATATTATGTGTACCGTCGTGGTAGCAACGCGGCACAAGCGGCACGCAGCATCAACGACGTTTACGGAGCGAATACTACAAACGAATGCACCACCTGTTATTGGTTTGCCCGCTTCCGTTCTGGAAATTTCGACCTGAAAATGAACCCCGTGGTCGTCCGAAAACTTGGGTCGACAATGACGAACTAAAAGCGGTTGTGGAAGCTGATGATACTCAATCTACGGCTGAATTAGCAGCAGCTTTCGACATTAGTATCAAAACAATATTGGTCCATTTGCGTCAAATTGGCAAGATAAAAAGCTTGACAACTGGGTGCCCCACGAACTCAATGATCGCCAGCGCAAAGTACGCGTCGAGACGTGCTTTGCACTGCTCAACAGACACACAAACGAAGGAATTTTGAACCGCATTGTTACCTGCGACGAAAAATGGATTCTGTTTGACAACTGCAAGCGCTCAGCAAGTTGGTTAGATCCTGGTTCAGCACCTAAACAATGCCCTAAACGAAAACTTACCCCCAGAAAAGTGATGGTCACTGTTTGTTGATCTAGCACCGGTGTGATTAATTACAGCTTCTTACCAAACGGGATGAGCATTACTGCAGATGTGTACTTGAGAAGAACTGATCATAATGATGGAGAAGCTTGCACGTCTCCAACCAGCTTTGATCAATCGGTCGGCCCCGCTGCTCCTGCACGACAACGCGCGACCTCATACTGCACAACAGACGGTCTCCAAGTTACAAGGGTTGGAAGCTCTCCGTCATCCGCCGTACACACCAGGCCTTGCGCCTACAGACTTCTTCTTTTTCTAGAATTTGGATAACTTTTTGGCGGTAAAAAATTAAATACTTACCCGAGAGGCAATACAAAATGCCTTTGAAGAATTTGTTGCCTCCCGTCCAGCTGATTTCTTCAAGAAGGTCATCAATAAACTGCCACAGCGTTGGCAAAGATGCATCGATTGCATGGGTAATTACTTTGATTATTAGAAATAAAAAATATAGAAAAAACATTACGTTAACTTATTTCATAAAAAACGGAAATTTCATAGTTAAATACGTAATATGTAGTATAGTATGTATGGTTACAAAACAAACATGCAAGATCTGTTTGTCCTGAAGAAAAAAAATATTCGCTTTGACGATTTCTTTCGTAACATTTATAAATTTTTTGGTATCGTCATTGACGCGTACATGCTCTCCTAA
Source organism: Parnassius orleans (assembly GCA_029286625.1). Taxonomy (NCBI): domain Eukaryota; kingdom Metazoa; phylum Arthropoda; class Insecta; order Lepidoptera; family Papilionidae; genus Parnassius; species Parnassius orleans. Next base: position 361,675 of record JAGSMP010000330.1, read on the forward strand.
ATATGGTGTATTTGCCGTATAATCGTCACACCTAATATGTGAACTACGATAAGCAATACCCGGTACTATCCCTTTTGTACTTATGGGTTTAATTATGTATAATATTTTATGTAAAAGAACTCCTTTTAATTACTAGTATCCCTTTCGTTATTATAGTTGCAATAAATTTAATACATTATGCTTATAATGTAAATGTTTTAATAAAATGTTGTTCTTGTAAACTTGTCTTAGAAAGAATTTATCCTCGTCTAACAGTTCTTGACAAGTAATAGTTGCCATTGGAAGAAAACCGGTTTTCCTGCCTACAGAACGGGTGATAGCCTGATTGATGAAGTTCGACAATGACCGCTAAAGTAAACAGATTACAAGCGGAATTAAACATAACAGAACTTTAGGTTTCTAATGTTTCGCCTAGACTGTCATTTAAAATATATTTGTAGATTTATTCAGCTTATAGAAACCGATCATCGTCAGAACAAAACTATAAATACTATGCTCGTTTATTTTACAACTGGTAAACACTGCTCGGCTTAGTGGTCAATATTTAATTATAATGTAGGTATTTATAATATCTCAATGGTGCCCAGAACACCCTACTACTGCGTGGGGGTTCTCGGTTTTCGGTTCGCATTTGTGTAATACTCGTAATGCAGATTTAAATGAAAGAGGAAGCGCCCAGCAATTGAACCTATTTTGGACTAACTTTACTTTGTATTACAGGTTGTAGGTATTTGGGTTTGGATGTATCAGTTTCATTGGAACCGTTTCCCTCTAGTTTTATATATTACCATCAATAATCTTCGTATAGTGATTGTGTACGTACAGTTTTAAGTGACAATATACGACACGGATGAACCTGTGAAGTGATATTAATTTGTTTGACCTAAATGTTTTATTAAATTTAATTAGTAAATATTTAGTTTCTTACGTTATTTTGTATGAGTGAACAAGCCTAAAATGTGTTCAGCTGACTAAGATTATTTACCGTATTCGGTCATTACTCAGAGGTTCACGCCTTATGGTATAGGTAGGTAACAATTGTTCGAAGTGTCCCCAATTACTATCTAGTAAAACGAAACAGGATTACTTATTCAAACACAAACTAAGGTTAAAATCAAGAATTTTACGCACTGCGTATATAAGAGAAGAATAAAAACCTAGTAACATTCATCTTAACAAATAAATACAATATATTATTAACAATATATAAAAATATATTATAGTAGTTTATTATAAGTGTATTTGTTAGTGATGTATATTTTTACTTTCTTGGTTAACAATGTACCATGTTTTATGTAGTTTATTGCATATTTGCTAGCCTTATAATTACTTTTGACAATTACGAAATCGAAAAACTTCAATTACAATACGGTCATTGTTTATTTATTCATTTTAACATCATGTGAACGCGATTGCTAGCTCCCTACAGATATCGCAAACGGTGTGTGGGCTGGAAACAATGCCACCTTTCTATTCTGCGATAAGCCGCTGGGGCTATATATTCCTACGCTGATCGATTCCGGTGACGCATCAGGCAGGCCCGCATCTTTGTCATATCGACGAAGCTAAACGTTAATATTGCCCAGTTTTATCATTATCGTGGCCTGATATCGGTGTCGAGTGTCGTATTGATTTGTTGTTCACACAGTTGGTACTTGGGCTCCGAAAAATGTCCTTTATTATAGATTTTTGTGTCAAACCAGCCTTTTAATTTATGAAAGGAAAAAAAGCATTTCCATTAATAAACATTAGCAATAATGGAGGAAATATTAATAACTACCTTATTTTTTTTTTGGAAAAAAAGCCTTTATATAAAAAAAATGTATACATTGAACAAGCTATATGGCAGATATTAAACATTTTATCAATTACAGAAAACCACATTCATTTTAGTTATATATTATAATTTTTCAGTGCAGATAAGAAACTCGTATAAATAGTAGATAATACCTAAATTATGATACTAAAGCTTCTTGTTGAACATCATCTCGACCTACAAACCTGCAGGAGTTGGGAAAAACGTGACCGAATAACGCTCCTCGATCTGTCGTTATCAATCAAATTAAAGTCGCTTGGTTTCACGCAAAAATAATTAAATTGTCCAAATGGAACTTTAAGTAGGTTAAAACGTTCCTTTTATCTCATTCATTGTATATAATAATCTCATCGGCTAACTCGTTTTGCTAAATTATGAGATTTTAATTTTTAATATAGGTTACAAGTAATTATAACAGGCGGATTATGCATCTCATTTATCTTACATTATACGCTGCTTTTTATTTCGTATAAAATGTTTTTTTGTGTCGGCCTCTTAATGAAGGTATAAGTCTTAATAATGTAAACCTCATTTCAATTTAAGTCTTGGGATTTAACGAGGTTGTACTGCTGGATTATTTTCTTTATTTACAAGTATGTCGTTTATGAAAGTTACTGAAAATTACCTTTGTTATTTTAGAAATGTATATACAGCTTACAGTAGGTATGTTATGTTTCTAGTCTAGAAATTCATCATTATCATCATCATCATTACAACCTTTTTCAAATCCACTGCTGAACATAGGCTTCCCCAAGGAACGCCACGAAGCACGGTCCTGAGCCACCTGCATCCATCGACTTCCTATATCTCTTACCAGGTCCCCATCAACCCATCAAGAGGGGGGCCGCCCTACACTTAGCTTACCGGTACGAGACTGTGACTCAAGAAAATTTTTTCCCATCGGTTGTCGGTTCATTGAGCTATTTATGGCCGGCCCATTGCCACTTCAGTTTACTAGACTAGTTAGATAAATTAAATTAATAACAATATTTTTACCCTTTTAATATAGCTATTTTCATTACACTGCAGCGGTATCATTCACCTATGTACAGTTCGCAAAAAAAGTGTGTTTATAAGGACTACACGCCTACAATTTAATTGGGCGATTTAACTGTTCAGTTAAACTAATAAATCTGAAGGCGTGTAGGTATTCAAAATAAAACTGTGCTATTAAACTGAAAACTAATATATAAACTTAAACCAATCAAATGGTAGGTACAGATGAAACTTTCATCATTTGGGATTGATTGCGGTTACGGTACGAGGTTACGTTACGCTACCGGTACAAAATATTGATATCGCAATTTTTTAAAGGTAGACCGAAAGCGGTTAAAATTCACAGATATGCTACCGGTATAAAATAATGGTAACGCTATTTTTAAGGGGTTTTGTTATAACTTTATATAACCTTTACATAACCGAAATTATTTCGGTAAAGAAAAATATCGCGCGGCGCGGATGAGTACGTTGCAAGTTCTAGAGATTCTCAGCGACTCGGAGCGGGAAATCCCCGCTGCGATCGGCCGCGAGCGTCCGTCAGTTAGATACCAGTCACCCACACGACCACACGGATATTGAAATCGACATCGCTTACACTCGCTATCTTTTCGATTCGCCTAAGCTAAGCTAAAAGATTAATTTCATAAGTAATAATTTGAACAAAATTACAATGGAAGAAAACGAAAGAACGCTGTGTACACTTTCTTTTCTTTTGACAAAGAGACAAGAACTTCTACCTGGTTAGTCCCTTTTTTATAGAAGAGGGGGCAAACGAGTATACGGCTCACCTGATGGTAAGTGACTACTGCCGCCCATAAACAACCGCAACAACAGGGAATTGCAGCTGCGTTGCCGGCCTTTTAGAAAAGAATAAGCTCTTTTCTTGAAGGTCCCTAAGTCGTATCGGTCCGAAAAAATCGCCGGTGGTAAACAATTCCACAGAGAAGTTGTGCGAGAAAGAAAACTCCTAGTAAAACGCACAGTGGTGGACCGCCAAGCATCCAGATGGTGAGGATGGTATCGTGAATTTTGGGCCGATGTGCGTTCGTGAAATTTGGCAGCTGGAATTAATCCGAACAATTCTTCAGAGCACTCCCCGTGGTATGGTGAATCGAGCCGATCAGAAAGAACTCAGTCGTCGAAGATTCTAACCACTCTGCGCTGAATGCGGTCAAGTGGAAGGAGCTGGCACTGGGGTGCCCCGGCCAGAGATGAGAACAGTATTCCATGTGAGGCCGAACTTGCACTTGTAAAGTCGCAAGCGATGTGCCGGAATGAAATACTGTCCCGCTCTGAGCTTGCTGAGCACGCCAAGCTTTTTAGAGGCCAATTTGGCCTTCACATCCAAGTGACCAGGAAACTGCACACTATTCGATATGTCGACGCCTAGAATTCCGATGCTAGCTGAGGCAGCAATGGGAGTGCCTTAAAACTGAGGAGATACGACAAAGAGGTTCTTTTAGCGGTAAACGCGCAAACTTTTGTCTTCTGGGAATTGAACTGGACTAGATTTAGTCGCCCCAATCCGAGACTTTGTTCAGCAAAGACTGACTTCAGACACAAGCTTGTCCCGGTACTGACGACGTTTTCCTGAGAAATATTGGCACGGCCGGTGTATAAGGCATCACCAGTACTGTCGTCTGCATAGCGATGTATGTTACCAGTTTGCAACATATCATTGATATGCAGAAGAAATAGCGTTGGTGACAGCACGCAGCCTTGTGGAACACCAGCGTTTATAGACTTGTAATCAGAGCATGTACCGTCTACTACCTTGATGCTCCGATCAGCAAGGAAATTGGTGATCCAATTGCACAATTCTCGGAAGCCCATAGGTAGGGAGCTTCGAAAGAAGGCTTGTGTCAGACCCGATCGGAGGCCTTCGCTATATTCAAACTAACGGCAATGCCTCCCCTTGACTCTATTGCCTCCGCCCATCTATGATTCAGGTAGATCAGAAGATCACCAGCTGATCAACCCCGACGAAAACCGTATTGGCGGTTAGCCAGTGACAGCTAGTGATCCTCAAGGTACCTCATGAGCTGGCAGTTTATAATGGACTCTATTATTTTGGAGAACAAGGAGGTGATGGCGATAGGCCTGTAGTTAGACGGGTCTGAGCTGTCGCTTTTTTTAGGGATCGGGTGGATCAAAGCTGTCTTCCATGAATTCTGGACTACGTCTTGGGAGTAGCAGTACCGGAAAAGATCGTTAAAACCAGTGCCAACTCTGGAGCACACGTGTTCAGCACAATGGGCCCCATCAGGCCCACTTGACTTGTTGACGTCCAGGGAGAGGAGTGTTTTACGAACCGAGCGCTGTGTAAGCCGCACATCCGGCATGGAACCCTCATACCGCGGGATGGTCGGCGGTGTGTTCCTCCCGTCATCGAGAGTCGAGTTGGACGCAAAAAGAGAGCCTAACAGATCGGCTTTCTCCTTTGCGGCATGGGCCAGTGAGTCGTCCTCTATGTGCAGAGATGGAACAGATGGCTGACAGAAGTTCCCTTGGACAGCCTTGGCAAGAGACCAGAATGCACGGGTTCCCGAAGGAAGGCGAACTAGCTTCACGCCAATTCTGCCGATGTGCTCTGCGTTGGCAATGACTCTTTTGAAGGACCTGGAGGCGGAATCATACTTTTTTTTAAGAGCGCTGGTGCTTACATCTTGAGATGTTGATGCGTCAGCCCAGGCCCGGTAGCACTCTTGCTTATAGCGTGATGCTATTTACAGAGGCGACCAAACTATGGCTGGATCTGCCTCCGATGGGCACCACCGAGGATGGAATAAAAAGTTCCATACTCTGAAGTACCACATCAGCGACAGAACCAGCAACAACGCTGGGATCGTACGGCGAGAAGCAAACCGCCCCCAAGGCAAGGATGCAAAAAAAGACCGCATCCTATCCCAATCGGCCGTCTTATAGTGCCAAACACGGCGGCAGCCTGCAGAATGCAACCGCGACGTTAGTGTGAGTGGCACCACACTCCGGACAAGACAATGGTCCGAGGAGCCAAGAGGGGCGTCGACGGAAACCTGATATCTGTCCGGATGAGAGGTCAGCAGAAGGTCCAACAGGGAAGGTGCGTGATCCTCCACATCTGGAATCCGCGTAGGCGAAGTAACCAGCTGTGTAAGACCATATGCCAAAGCAAAGTCATAAACAGATCTCCCCGCATGATCGGTTTAACGTGAACCGAGCTATTCGGCGTGGTGGACGTTAAAATCGCCAAGTATCACGATCTCTGCGGATGGGATCTGCTGTAGCAAGGAATCTGTAGCCATTTGGACGTGGTCGATGAGTCGGTCTGTTTCGGCATTACTGCTAGACGCGGGGATGGTCGTCGCTATCTACTATGGATAGGTCCGTACCTTCAAGGTACCTAAAAAGAGCAAGGCCGGCTTCGCCGTCTCCAGATGCTAGTGGACAGCGTTAAGGTTTGAATGTAGTTCCCTGATGTTGCAAAAACTCACGGATAGCGTGACAGGTGTCGCCTTGGTCTTATTGCTCCGCTTGCCCCGAGCAATTTTAGTTTTAGCAACATGATATATTTTTCGGCACACTGGGTCACCTTATTATAAGAAGCTAAGGTAATTTTGAAGCGCAATCAATGCTGCTAGTGCGTGCGGTGCGGGGTCTGCAGTGCAGTGTCACGGTCGGCGGGCGGTAACCGAAAGAAACCTTTATGTTGATGGTTAAAGTATCGAAAAATATAACGGTATCCTTATTTTTGGGTACCGCAACAAAAAAGTATGACGTCATACCCTTAACCCATAATTTTTCGGTCATGTAAACCCTGGATGAAACTGATCAGTTTTCTCGTAGCGTAAGCAGAAATAATACGTTATTCAGATTAATATATTAGAATTATAATTTTCAAGAATTCATGTTAACACCATTGGTTCTAAACATATCCTTAAAAAGAGACGTATACCTAGAAAAATGCTTTAAATTTGTCGTTATGAGCTAAATTATTTATTGCTTTATTATAATATCTTGACCTTACTTGATCAAATCGATTCAGTCGTGTGTTATGTTGCGTCAATGACATCAAGTTTACGCTCATCGTCACCGATTCTTGTAATAACCACTAACTGACCTTTAACGACGTACTTTTACCGATAACGAACAGATGTCGTCTAATTGCTGCATCCAGCCGTCAGGCCTAATGACCAAATACGAAGCACGTCGCGTTTGAATCCGTGCCAAGTTTGGATATAACAATGAAACCAATTTTCCGCTTTACTTGGCGCACGGTCCGTGTACAGTTTTTGCTCGGCGGCGCGTGCCTGTTTGAGGGCAATCTAGGCAAATCCTATCCATTGTGCGCAGCGACAATAGTTCCGGTGCTAATTCAAGGACGGGCTTGCCTTTGTCCGGCGGAGTTTGTAATGCACTGTTCACGCCGTGTGTGTGTGGCTTTTAGAAAACCTCGATTAAAATGTTTTGTCTATAATAAAAATCTTTGAATAAATGTCTAGCTCATATCGTCATATAATAGTCCTGTTAAAATAAATATGTTCGTATGGTGTGGATCGCAATAATTGCACTTTGAGAGATAATATGGGATATAGTAGATAAATATATAAAAACTTAATTGTCCATTCATTATTATTTTTTAATAGTATTAGGTGGCAATTCAAGGACGGGCTTGCCTTTTGCCTAGCGCGAATTTTGTAAGCCTTACTAAAATTTGATTTCAAAACGCATTTTTATTATTAAATAGCCAGTCTTAAAAGACAGTAGTAAAAAAATTAAGTATTTTATCTTATATGTTTGCTATAGGCAACAAATAATTGCGACAGTGATGTTCTTCTGTTGATCATGACGATAGCTTTCGAACACCACAAAAAGTTATAAAAGACTATGGATAAATACTACTAGTTATCCGTACAAACACATATAGTCACAAACCCGCATCCGAAGTATGTGATAAAATTGGGAAGTTTGAAGTTTGGATAGAACAACACATCCAGAACCCCAAAACCCAACTTTGTGTCGTCAGTATAGGTAACATTGGCTCCGGCTGGAAACATTTTATAAACGGCGTGTGCAAGTGTTTTCAAACATGTTTTATAAGCTAGTTTTTCCGTTATCATTAACAATATAACGTTTTTGTTACAGGTGAGTGAATCAAATACGCCCAGCCGTCAGAGACCGCTTCAAGGTTTGTTACGCAACGCATTCTTCTTTCCGCGGACACTTGAACCAATTTTGTGTGTTTGCATTGTTACGTTTTTGATAGCATGTTGTAAAGCTGATAAATTTATTTCGCGGCTCAATGATTTACGCAATAGTTGAAATATTTTTGAGTACATTATGAAGTTAATTATTATTAGGTTGAGCATATAAGGTTATTAAGACATGGCTGAGCATATAAGATTATTAAGATATGTAAGCAGGGCGAAAATTTATATTTTGTTATGATGTAACTAATTAGATGATGAATTCTTTGCAATAAGCACAGTTCAGACTGCGTTATACTATTCTGCTAATAGTAAAGCATAGTGTGAATTTGTCCATAAAATTAATTCTGAGCGATTTTGTTGTGCTATATAATGTTTGCTATATTCTATATTTATATTATAGCGTAGTTTAAACTAAGCTTTACGGAATTTCTTGTGGAGTTTGGTTGTTTACCCTATCTATTCTTGAAGAATTCGTCGTCGATATAATCATTGTTGTTTGTTATACTGCCATATTGCTAATATGAAATCTGTGGGTACTTACAAGGTCATTAGTTAATCAGAAAACACTTTGGTAAGTATGACCTATACCTAAATTACCTGATCAGCTCTAGGATCATTAAAACACGTAAACCAATACATGTTGAATTTTTAAAATTTGAAGTTCAATACACACTTTTTTCTTAGCCTAAGGCCTGAGTGGGAGACCGCTCAGCGGGGCTTGCCAAGTAGCGGTCAGTTCAGCATCGATACTTAGGATACTGAAAGTAACACAAGAACACATTCTGTGTTTCGCCGAACGCCACGCACGTCACTGTATTTTAAACATAAATCTTCTCTCTTTTGTGTAAACTTTTTAATTTTTTTACGATATTTATTTATAGTAGCAGCGCAACGTTGTAAATATTAATTGGTTAATGCATGGTCGGTTTGGTCGCGTTTATACGGCTCGTTGCCTCGACTGAAGCTGAAAGCTGTGGTGTGCAAAGGCCGCTATCAAATTGTTTACGTCTCCTTACGCCGAACGTTCGCCGGACGGTCCCAGCCGCCTCTAAGTTAAAAATTATTTATTTGGCGACTGTTTTTTTTGTTGAATACTTTATCCATTTATTTATTAGAGCCATTTAAAGTACACAGTTGAACATGGGCCTCCCCTATAGATTGGTTCATAGAAGAGATTTTGCAACCGCAATTTTTTTCTCTCTCTCCTGCAATCTCCTGTTTCAGTTACCCTGTGTTGCGTTTTAAGACGCCCACGGGATGGTTAGGGGTAGTGGATTCTCTTACGCCTTGCTACTACACAGCACATGACTAATAAAATCTTATAATAAGTAAGCTGATTTAATTACATTATAGCCGAATTTCAAAATGTAAGCCATGATTGTAGTGTATTTACATTTTTGTTATTTCGTAGGGTGACGTTCATCGATGTGTCAGCAGACACTTATAAATGTTAAAATATGGGTTGGCCTGTTTATCAGCGGATGATAATGACGGCACAACCACTACAACAAAACATACAATGAACACTACTTTTATATAATACAAAATATTGATCTAATTTTATAAACACACTGACTGAGCTGTGAATTGTATGATATGGACACGTAAAATATACGATAACATTGTTTGCAATATTGCGCAGTAAATCTGCTGCCGGTGACAGAATAAAAGAAAATTCATATCGGTTTTGTATCCGCAACGCGGATCCAGGAGATGGAACTCACACAAACGTATTAATAATAACTGTTCGTCTCGATGACGGGAAGTATCTTTTCCTTTAATGCTTATGTAACGGTTTATTTTATTTTATTACTAGCTGGCCCCGGCGCGGCGCGTTGCTGTCGCAGAAGAAATAATTGTGACAATATCGTTTTAAATTTTGATGAGTTATATTGTTTAATTAGGAATGATAATTCATTCATTGAAGTTGAATGTTATATAACTTTCAAATAAATTTGTTGGTACGATATGCGCGCCACCTACCGTAATTTAATTGTAGTATGCCTATAATCTTCGCGCAAGTGCAAGCAATAAATTGATAAAGTTTTAGCGCAATATGATGATCGATATGGCAGCGCATAAAATACGAACAAACAAAAATTATTTTTTATATATTAGATGATAAGAAGTTTGTAACTAGCTAGAACTATATAACATACATAACAATACAGAACTACGATATTGATATCACCTCCATTTTATGAATTTTTTATTGGTTGGTTATTGATGTTGTATTATAGCCACATAATTTTGCCTTTCTTCCCATAATATGTTCAACCGGTAGAATAAAAATTTAAGATATCTCTATCTCTACATAGTATAAAACAAAGTCGCTTCCCGCCGTCTGTATGCTTAGATCTTTTAAAGTACGCAACGGATTGATAAACAGAATGATTCAAGAGGAAGGTTTATATATATAATACATGCAAATTATATATTATATAATTTTACTATCCGTGTGACTGAACTCCTAAACGGTGAACCGATTTTGATGAAATTTCGTGTGTGTGATTATGTTGATTAGAGAATGGATTAGATTCATTTCAATTGGACCCGGTAGGTGGCGTTGTTGTAGAGATCCGCTAGTTAGAACATAAAGTGTTCAGAGAGAATGCTGTTCATCCTTTGGTCTATTTGTTTACCTTTATTGCTCTTGCAATATTCTGGGCATAGAATTTTGTTATGTATTAACTACACAGCAATTTTTTAAATATAAACCCATAAATAAGGTACAATTGAAATATAAATCTCACTTATAGTTTATAAATATTTACCCACCAGAGATTTTCTAAATTATAACTGTAATAGAACTCTAAAAAAGAAATATTAGTAGAGCTATTTCGCCGGGGCGACATCATTAATTTCTCCAACACTAAATTCTGTTTAAATTTTATCCCTTTATCACACAAAAAACACAATAGCAGGTGATTATTAAAATTTTCCTCCTTTCCCCTTTTCTTCATTGGGCTCGTGCTGATTTTGATATCTCCTATAATACTTTCTTGTGAAAACGCCCGCGGAGATATTGTCTTTCAGGTTGGCGCCGGCTCGAGAAAATCCTTACAGAATTATGCTCGTTATTCTTGTAATATCCTTCAATATTTCATATTGTACCTCTTATGTTGTATGTCTATTTGAAAAAGAGTTTCTTTTTATCGCACACATAACGTAGGTCTTAATATCGATTCTGAACTTCACGAAGCTTTTTTTTTTAAATGTAAAAAGCAAAAAGTTAAGAACATTTTGAATGATTTATAAGGTTAGTAATTATTATAGGTATATTAGTATATTATTACATTATTAATACAACTTTAATTTACTTTTATGCTGTAGGTTTCATTATAAATATATTTAAGAATTTCATATCTGAGTATTTTTTTACATTTTTCGATTTTGCAAATTTATTCGTTACTGAAAAAGAACAATTAATTACGTAACTAATTTCTCGTTTTCCCTAGCTAGGCAAGGATAATAATAAAAACTTTAATTAACAATACTTCTACGATATATCTTCATCTTTGGCGTGTGGTAGCGGCGTAAGGGAATTAAAAATGATTCCGAATTGACTATTAGGTTTTAAAAAGATAATTAATAGAATCAGGCGTTACTTTGCGGAAATCCATTATATTAAAGTTGGAAATGTAGTGGTGGTGGGAGTAGTGGTGCTGCGATTAGTGGTGACCGGGATAGTGCACGCAATTGAGGGAGGGCGGGAGGTGCTCTTAAACTGGGTAAGACATATCATTTTATTTTATTGAGCGGATGTTGACAAAGTAAATTTTTCCAACTTTAATATCTTAGGTTTTGTAAAGATCGATTAAGAGAACCTATAAATATGTGTGTGACATGAAGGAGCGTGAGGTGCGAGTCAGAAGTTGTAATCTTTATGCAAATCACATGAGAGAGGCTGTATTACTAGCAGTGTTCGTGTTAGTACATATTTTCATTTTTATGTCAAATCCTTGAATGTCTTTACGGCTCAGCTAATTGAAACCACGACCTTGGCCTAATGGAATTTGGTTCTGTTAGGGATTGTCAGGGATTTCACAAGCGTCGATTACGTCACTTCTGGTATTGTATTTCCTAAAAGTTCGAGGACAAGAGGGTAGAGATTAATGGCGGCAATTTGGTCGATCCCGCTATTTGGATTTATACGTCGTTATTATAAAAATTACGGTATTAAATATTCACCCTCTTACAGCAGACATAAGCGTCAATCTCAAGGCTTATTTTCTTTTTTTAATAGAACGTTTATCGCTACTTTTTAAACGTAATTTTGTTAATGTAACCTGAATCCATATCTTCTCGGATCATGCTTTACTTAATCTGATAAAAGTTTTGCAGTAAGCCCTTTATGTTTATATTTTGTTTCGGTTTGATATGTTTGTGAGCCATGGCACAGAATAGTAATACAAATAGCCATGGCAGTTCAGAGCTCTCGCCTCGAATTTTATAATATGAGACCACATGGTAAAACTATTGTACCAAGTGATTTACCATGTGGTCGGCGGTAAAGGAAAACTTCATGAGGAAACATGCATGTGAAAGACATAAAATTTAAGGACTTGTGAAGTCCGGCCAAAACGCATAAAGGCAGGCGGCGAAAACTTTCTTGCCCTGAAACCTTCTCAGTAATGAGAGAAGGCATGTAAGTTCACTGCCAAGTACATAGTAAATCAGCGTTTGAAATTGAATTTAACAATTTCATTCTTGCCGTCATGGTGGGAGATATCTTACTCGGCTTGCTCGTGTACTATGAAAATTTGAGGCGAGCCGTTACCCCGTGAACTATGTACCATGGCTCTTGAGATGTAGCTGACAAGAATTTATTGAATTAAACCCACTTGATTCTGTTTTAGTTGTTCTATCAACATATATCACTTATTAACTTTTTCTACCAGTACAAAATTAAAGTAGTAGCCATAGTGTTGTATGATGGGTGATGGAGACTGTATAGTGTTACAAACAAATTTTATATATGTGTTTTGTTGTAAACTCGTGGAAAGCGTACAAGCGCGGTTCTCAATACTCATGTGAAACATAAGAATGATATAATAGTATCAACATTCAAATAAAAAGTAAGACGTTCCATCACGTAAGTAGCTGCTCATTGGAATAATGGGCACTTAGCATCACCACTACTCTTGTAGTGTAATAACGAACCTGTAACAACGTCGCATACATTATACAACTGTTGCTATTGACGCGTGGGAGTTATTGTCTCTCACATTGCGGATTTGGTTCAAGTGATCAACTGACGTCGATTAAAGAGACAGCATGATGACAGTGCACTGCGTTAAAACGGTATATAAAACGCTTCATTCGACGTATTTATACTTTTTAAGTATTGAGCTCATATCGTGGGCGTTATCAAAGTGAGAATCGTAAAACGTAACGGTCATTTACTGACCGATTTAATGGGTTATTTACATTTTCGTTTACGAGAAAATGTAGTATTATTTGAGCGAAACTGAACGCACTGTGCTGTAACGGCTTTGTAAGTTTTATAATGAATTTTCTTTTATATGTAGTGCATTACTGAATATCTTGTAATAATCTGTTTTATAAAAGCCAATAAGTACATAGAATATATATTTCGTAATGCGTGCAGCAAACGAGTGGAATAATTTGCCTGCTTCCGTCCGATTACAATCTTGGCGTCTTCAAGGCAAGAGTAAATAAGCTTTTGTGACGCTACGACAGTGCGAGTTACCTTTGGGGCGTCATCCCCTCTTACCACCTAGTGGGATTGTGGTCAAGCACTGGCTTATAAGTGCCACAAGTAAAAAAAATATCGATAAAACTAATTTGTACGGACATATTCGCGATTAATTCAACTAATTTTTAAATTCACGACGCTTCAACTGCTTTAACGCTGTATTTTCCAGTCTTGTAGTGGTTTACTCTGGTTTGCATTTATTTTAATCTTTACGAGAACATACATATAGCTGACAGAAAACATTGACGCTCTCAAAGTATGCAGTCTGTGAACATATTTAGAACCGCCTTCGACAATATTTCGGATTTGATCGACAACATATTATTCTCAAAAAAAATACAGATTTGCTACCATGGATGATTCGTGAGGATATCAAAAATATCCTAATTTTAATAGAACAAGTTGATCCTTAGATTAACTGATCAGGTATGTCCTTGTATGCTGGACCGTGTGTGTCATGTGACAAAGGCAAGTTTGTAAATTACTAAAATACGAGTAATCCATCTTTTAACACGGCCAACACAATAATTGAAGTGTAGAAGTTGCTCAAGTTATACTACTAATATTATATGTGTAAAGTAAAAAAAGTAAAGTAACAGCCTATATACGTACCACTGCTGGCACAGGCCTCCTCTCACTTCTGAGAGGGTTTAAGGGCAAGGAAGTGTCCGCCGCGCTACCCCAATGTGTGTTGGCGGACTTCACATATCTTCGAAATATTTTTAGAACGATGTTCTTTATCGGACGGCACGAATTTGGCGGATGGGGGCTAGGCGAGCAAAAGTGTAAGATTTTTCCGTCACGACCCCTTCTGACGTAGTGTAGACGGCCTTGGCGGCTATAAGGAAGCGAGATGGAATAATATCCATCTCCCTCGCACTTTTTCTGATCTTGTCATGAAAGAAATATTATTTCATTTTAAATGACGCTTCATTTTAATAGATGCTAGTAATTAATTAATTTGTATTTGTTAATCAATAATATAATACGTTTATCAATAATAATATATTAGAACCGTCAGTAGCCTAACGGCAGGCCGCGGACCGCGAACTCGAAAGGTCGTGGGTTCGAATTCGACCATTCTACTACTGTCGTGAACCACTTCTAACACAAGCATTTTAAGCTTACCAGAAATTGTTTAAGGGAATATTAGTAATGTTTAATAGCACTACTAGTATTTAAAAAAAAATACTACGAAAAGGAACTTCGTTCCAACCGAGTGTTGCACGACACTCACGCAGGTTTTTTTTTCTTATATCTCAGACATGCAGGTTTCCTCACGATGTTTTCCTTCACCGCCGAGCACGTGGTAAATAATATCATATCATATTATATGTGTATAAAAATAAAATACGTTTATAAAAACTTCAGCCTCTTATTAAGATTAATAGATTTTACATAATCTTCTGTTTGTTTAGCCGACTCCCAATCTTACAACCATTACCATTACAGCCTATCAAAAGTCCATTGCTGAACATAGGCCTCCCCCATAGATTGCATCAAGATATATAAAAATATACAATATTAAAACACTATAATAATTTAAAAACTAATAACTTAAATTATCATGCAGTCCTACTCCCCGCGGTATCGTGCCAAGAACGCTGGCTGCGTTTCCTCGCTGAATGGCTATACTTAGCTTTTGAGCGAGTAAAAAACCAGCCCTCTTATCACCAGCACCGACCAGTCGCGGACCTTTTTTCCTTTAGGAACTTTACTTCACGTGGACTCCACGGACCGATAGTCTCTACAGCAAATGGCACAAATATGTAGTCATCTCTCAGAGACTCATATTTGCGCCACTTACCCAGTTCAGCTGCCGTATTGCCGCCCCGGCTCTACGAGATACCACTGAGATGAGAGGCTGCCAAATTGTCTACGCAAGTCTCTTGGGAGAGAGGTAAAGCCCCACACTAGGGCTTTACCTCTCTCCCAAGAGATCAATGTCATAACGTCGGGTCTCCTGCCATCGTCTCTAAATATTCCACAAGGCTCTAAAACCAAGGGAACATTTATATAGACAAGAGCTCTTCGGATGACATTGTTCAAAGAACCGTGAGGTGAAAACCTACCAGCACTTTTCTTACATGAAAGTCCGTGGTGCCCGAACTCGTCGACGCTGCTAGCTACCACAGGGGCACTGATGCGGTTGACAAATCGCCGCTCCTAGTCGGATTTCTACGACGATGAGCAAGCTTTCCCCATCAAGTAATGTGCCAAGATTATTTGATGGTAAAGCGTGTAACCAGTGAGATATACAAGTATTTACATATCTTCCTATATTTTCCTGATACCAACTCATAATAATAGAAAAATGAGGTCGCCAAGCCGCCTGCCAAGCGTGGCATTTATGGCTAATATCCCATATGAGGCAATCAGTGTTCAGCAGTGGATTTCTGATTGGCTGTAATGAATTAATAAATGAACGAACGTAATGAAACATCGAGCACGCTGCGCCGTCTCTTTACAGAACAGATTACAGCTGCGTCTGTAGAAGCTCGAAATAGTAAAAGTGCACGAACCGGCAGGCGTTGGGTCAAGGACTATTAGCTTTGTTGCCATGCTACAGTACGCTCGCATTTGCATCGCCAATCACTATCGCCTCATGAATTGTTAATGCTTAGGACTAAGTAGAAATGCAAATGATCAGCTTAATTATTGCGAAACTCGATGACTTGTGAAATTCCTTTTTTATGTGCATATATTTGAGTATGTAAATGAGAAACTTCAACACCCTTGAAGCACGAGTCGTACTGAACAATAGGTAAGTTTAAAGCGACATTAGTAACGAATGAAGGCATAATATACGTAAATATTTAGGGCTACGAATATATATATACTGTAAGAAACTATTCCACTTCTGATGTTAAAAATTATTCTCAAAATTATTTAAATAAAAGAACACTACTCGGTAACAAATCCTGCTTACTATCAGGACCCAATTACATGATAACACTAAAGTATGCAAACCAACAGCATCACTACCCATCTTAATGTAACACAGGGCAGCCTCTCAGCAACAGGATCTTCCTTGCCGACACTAGTAGAATACCACAACGGGCATAGTAACGATAGTGAGACTCGTAGAATTACAGACTGATGCCTCTTAGTCGCCTGTGCGATACTTTATACTGCTAAAACAAGTGGGAGATTACCATTCTACCTTCATTTGTTCGTATTTCCATTTAATTTTTACCCTCATTTCCAACAATACATATAATTAAACAAGGTTTAGAATAAGGCATATGATTGTTTCTCTGCTTCATTGTTTAAGTAGAAATTAAGAATTTTAATCCTTAAAGTACAGATAAAACACTTAAAGAAAAGAAAAGAATACTAGAAATGAAGTAAAGAATGCTTGATTATTATGCTCAAAGTTTGAAACCGTCTTACAAATTTTTAATAAACTCCTTTATTGAATTGAATAAAAATATTTAATATAATTATAATGCATGCTTATAATATTTTAATTTCAATTCAATCAATCTCTTTTATGAAAAAAAAGAATAAATCCATAATCTGTTAGTTGAAATCATTTATTCTTATAACATAATAATATACAATACTTACCGTTACCGTTGCAGCCTATCAAAAGTTCACTGTTGAATATAGGCCTCCCCGATATATTGCCTCATAAAGGGATATTTGATTTTTTAAAGTTTTAAGAAACAACGATTTTTATAAGCACTACGTGTTCAGTGATGTGTGTTTTCTTGATATATCATGCATCAAGCGGACGAAGTTGCGGGTATCAGCTAGTTATTAATACAATATAAATACTTATTATTATAATAATAAAAAAGTAAAACTAAAAACTTAATTTGTATGAGAAATATTTAGCGAATATTATTTCCATAAATAAAATATAATAACTTAATTGATTTGTGTTATTTTATCACATGCAGTATAATGATACACTCTAGACTTCATTGTCTTAAACATGATTCAGCTGAGCCCTTTCTGATCCCCGATCAAATTACCCCGTAGGTAGCATATTTGCATTCCGTCGATATCTTCGACACTGAACTCTGCAAAGGGACCGTGCCTTCGGTCCCGTCGTGATGCGATTAACGTTACCCTGTTTCCTAACATATAAGTTTTTCGGGTAGGTACTGTGAGACGTATGTATGTATATATTTCCACGTCAAATAGTAAATATTATTATTATATTGTAGCTACGACAAATTTCATAAAAGAAAAATTTAAAAACGGAGTGGATTCTTGAAAAATCTAAGTTGGTATTCCTTTACTTAATTGTCACTTCACGCCACGTTGAAGGGCTTAATTAATTTTATTTAGGTGAGACTTGACGAAGTCTATAAAAATACTTGATAAAAGTCACTCTTTTAAAATAAAATGACGACACTGTTGTGTTCGTTAAGCACGCACAGTTTCTTGTTTACATTTTAGTGCTGGCAAGTAAAATTAAAGTTATTTCAATGTGAGACGATTAAAATTAATTATTTTGGTGAATTTTACAATATTTAACGACGGCTGTAAAAAAATCTGTATACTTACAGGATTTTTTAGATAGTTGAGGTTAATGTTGTATTGTTACGAATTATCATTTTAAGTATTGTTACGAAATAAAGATTGTACGAGTATGTGTGCTATGTTATACTCGTATGACGGATTTGTTGGTTTAAGTTGGCCTAAAGTACCTAGATACTAAGAATAATCAGCAACTATAAACTGTATATGAGAAATTTTGGTGCCATAAATGTACGAGATCGGTGTAGCTGATCGATCGGCAGTGTCGGAGACAGAGGTAATCAGAAAAACCAATAAATTGTGTTTTTGCACAAATGTTGGCTGGGGATTTGAACTTAGGAGCCGCGGCGTAGTGGTCAGTTACTTTGACCACAAGACAATCAAACCGTCAAACATGTAATAAACAATGCAACGAACTAACCAACATTCAAATTTTAGAACAGTTTTACAGTGTGCTTTGTTGTAGCGAGTTAATAATCACATGTTAGGATTTACTAGGCAAGAAAACGGTACGGGGCAAGCATAAAACAGTTGTGGGTAACGTACTTAAGACCGTAATTATTATTCGAAAGTTTCGAACATGATAATTATATTTGATAGAGCAAAATTGACACAATAAAGAGTAAATTATAGCTGTAGTAAATATAGATACCAGAAAAAAAAGTTTTTCTGCATAAAGTTTTTTTTCTGGTATCTGGTTTTTTTTCTGCGTACTGACCACTTTGATCTGAAATATCTCCTCTTTGGTTAAGAATTCCAAATTTAAATTTATAAATTCATTTAGCTGGTACATTTGAGTTTTGAAAACAGTCATTTATTTGTTTTTTCCTCATTATTTTATTCTTTGGGCGTCGCTTATTACCGCACAATGGAAAACATGAAATATAGGTATATTTACGAGTACGAGTTCTACCGTGGCACCAGTGCTGCAGAAACAGCTCGAAGGATTAATGATGTGTACGGCGCTGGTGTCGCAAAAGAAAGCACGTTACGTTTTTGGTTTCAACGTTTTCGTTCTGGAAATTTCGACCTTCAGAACCAACCCCATGGACGGCCGGAGACCAAAGTGGAAAATGAAGAATTAAAGGCTATTGTGGAAGCGGATCCATCACAAAGCACTTCAGAGATAGCTGCAGGCTTCGGGGTAAGTGATAGAACTGTATTAACCCACTTGAAGCAAATCGGGAAAGTAAAAAAACTTGAACGATGGGTACCTCATGAATTGAGTGAATCGAACTTGCAAACACGCGTCGACGTGTGTACGTCGCGTGTTACTTTGCTCAACCGACACAATAATGAAGGGATTTTAAATCGAATCATTACTTATGATGAAAAGTGGATACTGTACGATAATCGGAAGCGCTCGTCACAATGGCTGAACCCTGGAGACCCAGTCAAATCCTGCCCTAAACGAAAATTGACTCAGAAAAAGTTATTTGTGAGTGTTTGGTGGACTAGCCCCGGTGTCGTTCACTACAGCTTTCTAAAATCTGGCCAAACGATTACGGCAGATATCTATTGTCAGCAACTGCAAACCATGAAGGAAGAACTAGCTGCTAAACAACAGAGATTGGTCAATCGCTCTAGGCCACTGCTGCTTCACGACAACGCAAGATCACACACTGCACAACAAACAACCACTAAGTTAGATGAGCTACAATTGGAATGTCTGCGACATCCACCGTAATCCCCGGACTTTGCTCCAACAGATTACCATTTTTTCCGGAATTTGGATAACTTCTTACAACGAAAAAATTCAACTCCGATGCGGCAGTCCAAACCGCCTTCAAAGAGTTCATTGATTTTCGCCCGCATGGTTTTTTTTTAGTAAAGGGATCAATGAACTACCTATGAGATGGCAAAAGTGCATAGATAACAACGGTGCATACTTTGATTAATTAAATATATTTTACAAAAAAAAATTGACTTTATATTCCGCCCGTACAAAACGCCAATTTCATATGTAATGACCTAATATATAATTTTTATCTAGAATAAAATTTTATTACAATTATTAGAATTACTATTACCATCCTAATTAGTTTAACGCTATCACTTAATGACAATCGCCTTGTACAGGTTTGCTTCGTGTAGTCCGATCCCTAGCCGTAGAGCATTTCATCTTTTCGAATACCATAATTATACCAAAGAAACTCCGAGCGAGGGCTTTCTTTTGCGTGCTACGAAATGAATTGACAGCACCGTTTTGTCAATTTTTTTATAGTTCTACTTTTCATAGTTTACTTAAAGCAGTGCGCACTAATAAAACATAAGTCTTTTTTATGGAAGAGGAGGCAAACGAGCATGTGGCTCACGTGATGGTAAGTGATCACCGTCGCCCATGAACATCTGCAACACCAGGGGAATTGCAGGTGCGCTGCCGGCCTTTTAGGAAGGTATAAGCTCTTTACTTGAAGGTCCCTAAGTTGTATAGGTCCCGAAAAACCGCTGGCGACAGTAAATTCCACAGTTTAGTCATGCGAGGCAGAAAATTCCGAGTAAATCGCACAGTAGTGGACCGCCAGCCATCGAGATGATCAGGATGGAATTTCAAGTTCTGTCTTCATACTTTGTAGCTTAGGTGGAGAGTAAACCGACGAAGCGTTTGTAGCTAAATTATAAGAAGTCGCTATCTAATTGCACCCTTTGCTCGTGGTATATAAATTCATGGACAACTTTTACGAGTGGAATCTTCAATATCATTCACTTCAAGCTGTTATGATGCTTTCTTTTAACAGTTAATGTTATAATTAATGATAATATAACCTTCAACTTATTGTTGAGTCAAGTCGCAGAGACCTCTATCTAGTAAAAAAATAATAATTTATAAGCATTATATCAAATGCATTTGCTATGCAAAATTTTAAAAAACAAAGACTTTCTACTTATGTTAACTACATAACAAATTAGAAAAATTAAGTGTTGAAATATCTTATTAATGTAAATTATTACCAATTGATGTTAAATCCTATTAATTCTACGATATCCACAATCCATGAATTATATTTTCGAAAGTATAATCAAATGAAAAATTTAAACAACAGTGAGTTAGTTCATTTTCAATTATCTCCAGCCGACTGTATTTATGTTGGACGCGCATTAAATCCGAAACACGTAGAAAAGCTCCGAATGTATACTTCTATTCACGTTGATTTTAAATCAACTGTTGCTGATGAAAATTGTGTGTGATCTCTAACAATATAAATATATATTGTTTGCTTAATATGTTGAATATTTCGTTGAAATCAGTATAAAGACTTCTATCGTGGGCTGAGTGGAGAGCGTTCGGTGGTGTGTGCAGCGAAGAGATGCGTTATCATAGCGTGTGCTTCTCATGACGACACAGTACGTCCCGTCACACTCTTTCTAATGAATCCTCAAATACAAGGTTACAAGGGTGGGCGGATTTTTCTATGTTTAACAATTCAACGTGACATTTAATACTTATCAGCGTCTTTATATAATTAATACGTAAGTTATGTAAACATATATTGTATCAATCTTATCCAAGAAAGCTTCGGAAATAAATTAAAATCACTTGTAACATTAAAATTGGTGAGTAATACGTAGTCAAGCAAGTTGCATCATAGCATGTTTCTTAAATGTCAAGCCACAATTCCGCCGATGCTAGCAAGGTAACGGTTACGTGAGACAATCGCTCTTTTGTTTCCAAAGACTTGATTAGCAGTGTATAAAATACATCACGTGATAGTTTCCTCAGTAATACCTGTATATATCAATAGCCAAGAAACAAAATCAACGCGGTTTATAAATAACATAATATATCCTCGTGATCCGTCACTAGGAAACATAAAATGTACATACCTACATACATAACAACACAATCGGTAATGCAACGCGGAAGACGACAATGGGAGCAGCGGAGCACAGATCCGGCGAGACCCGTTCACGCTTCATCAGGTAACATTACATATTCATATTTGTTACGTACGTATATACTGATTAAATACGGTTTTTATTACTAGTATCGCGTCTGGTCGAATTGAATTGAATTGAATTTCTTTATTTTGCAAATATGGGTGATACAGAATGTGGTGACAAATATGTAGTATAGATTCCACCATATTTTACCAGAAGGCATGCAAAAATATGAAATAATAATTTTTTATCAATTTACGTAGATATGTCATTCACAACACAATATCACATTAGATTAACAAAAATAAAAAATAAAGTCTCTTCAAATTACATATAAGTCTAATAAGTCAATCGGTACATTATTATCACTATTATTTAATTATTATAAGCCATCGTCAAATTAATTACATTAATAATAATACAATTTATAAATGTCCATGTGACAAACGTACAAATTTTAACATAACATTTTGTCCATTAAAATTCATTAATATTGTAGTACACCTTGTCTGCTAAAAAGTTTCGTAGCCTTGTCTTAAATATCCATGTGACAAACGTACAAATTTTAACATAACATTTTGTCCATTAAAAATTCATTAATATTGTAGTACACCTTGTCTGCTAAAAAGTTTCGTAGCCTTGTCTTAAATAATGAAGTGTTGAGATCCCTCCAACACTTGGGTAATTTCTTTAACCAATACAATAATCGAAATTCGATTATTGTATTGGTTGAAGCGTTTTGTATGGAAAAACTATGCGTATATGTTCATTATATAACGTTAGGCAACACATCATTTTTTCTGAGTGCCTTTCGAATGATAAAAGTTTCATTCCCAGAGGGATTCTCTTATAATGAATAATAAAAAGCATAAGACAATTTTCGATGTTCACATACTAATAAAATAATAATTGTTTATTAATAACAAACTTACATATTATATTATCACTAAGGTTATAAAAAATTAAAACAATATTATTGAAATCATTTCAATAAGAGAGTGTACCGCGGCTTTTAATCAACTCGTAATTGCTTTAAATTTAAAAACAAAAATTAATTTGTGATAGCGAGCACTGAGAAGGGCTTCTAAGCACTCGGAATTTCTGTGTTATAGAATTCCGAGATACGGGAATATCGCGGCTTGATTACACCTACATGTTTATCAATTTGTAATTGCTTTAATTTAAAAACAAATTTTTGGTACAATCTGTGATAGCGAGAAAGGAGAGGACCTACTTACTACGCACTGGGAATTTCTGTGACTGAATTACGGGATATGGGAATGTCCCCTAAAGGAACCAGAATAATCGATACAGATTAGTTTTGAGTTTTGCGTAAAAGATCGCAGTGCCTATGTCCAGGAATTTATTTTTACGGGCTAATGATGAAAAAAGAATTAGAATAGGCTATAAATATGACGGTGATCATAAAGATTTTGAGTCTTTCATAACTTTCACTTCATAACGATATATACATAAATAGTTAGGAATGAAAGCATGACTATAAGCCTAAATTTACGCATTTATGACAACCAATTTTACCTAGTAGAGCCATGCTGCAGCTTACCGGTATTGTTGTAGCACGAATGGATCGGCTCGACCGGGGAAGGGCCACGCTCTCACAGAATAACAGCGTAAAATAGAAGCTTAACGCTGTTGTGTTTAGTATGGTGAGTGTAGAGAACCGGCGACCCTTTTTACTGGAAACAAGGCATTCCATCTTAGTTCTCACGGGTGACAACGCATCTGCATTTTGATTCGTAATCGAGGATAGATACTATAAACGTAGATTTTGGCAGATAATGTAATTGGATAAGAAATTACAAGAAAGATTAACATGAGAAAATAATACCTCATTAAAGGTAGTAATAGAATACGTCTTGCTATTTATTGGACATTCTTTGTCTGGCGCTGAAATATTATGTTAATGTATTGATAATATACGTATTGTAATGTTTGGGTGGAGCCGGAAATTACGACATTAATTTCTTTATAGGATCTCAATTGCTTTGTTTGTGTTGGATTTACCTAACGATTTTAGTTAGAAGCCTTTCTGATTTATTTCTGTTGTGAAAACATTTTACCCAAATTATTGTATACGTTAAACCATTATCTAAATGTATATAATATTTGCAAAGGTAACAAGAAAGAAACCCTTTTAAAAGAAGGTTTCGTCACTTTCTACTATCTAAGGGCTTAACATACCTTCGATTTTTTTTATATTTCGCATACCAATAGAATCAATAATAGAGGATATTTTTAAATTAGACATCATGGTGACTATGTTATCAAAATGCAATTCTTACGTTATTCATCGATCATGCGTTATTCGTTATTGTTTCTTCTAATTCTCACCCTATAATTTTCCTAATGATAAAACTAGGCCCACAGTAGGGAGCTAGGGATGACTTGATGCGATCGCCACGTTACTACGCCGCTCCCGTTGTCAGTCTGCGCTTCTTACCTCTGGTAGAAATTTGTTACACCGCTATCTATCCATGCCATCCATCTGCCACCACATGACACAATCTAGTTTCAATAAATAAAACCTGAGCGCCCAGGTAATCTTAAAATACTGGCTAAAATCTCGTAAGTTATTGCGTCGTATTGTAGTCTGTACGTTAGCGATCGCTACGACGAGGAATTATGTAGAATTCCTCAGTATTGTACGCAAATGATAATTTTCTATATAGGTACTATTCTTTTAATCATGCATGAATATTTGCAAGAACAAAATATACATCGGGCATGCATGATAAACTTGACGCTCTTGATCTTAACTTTATTGAGAGCAATTCTAATTAACGTATATACTTTCATATAATACAATATTTTATTATATGCAATACTAAAAACTATAATTAAAAAAAAAAACTAAAACTAGTAACTTAATTATCATACAGTCCTACTCCCCGCGGTATCTTGCCAAGAACGCTGGCTGCGTTTCCCCGCTGAATGGCTATACTTAGCCTTTTAGCGAGTAAAGAACCAGCCCTCTTATCACCAGCAGCGACGAACAGTCGCGGATAGAGTTCCTTTAGGAACTTCACCACACGTGGACCTCACGGACCGATAGTCTCTACAGCAAATGGCACAAATATGTAGTCATCTCTCAGAGACTCATATTTACGCCACTTACTCAGTTCAGCTGCCTCTGATGCCGCCCCGGCTCTAAACGAGGTACCCCTGAGATGAGAGGCCGCCAAAGTGTGTACGCAAGTAGACACTTTGGCGGTCCCACTAGGGGTTTACCTCTCTCCCAAGGGACCAATGTCATACCGTCGGTCTCCTGCCATCGTCTCTAAATATTCCACAAGGCTCTAAAACCATAATAATTCAATAATGTCTTTAATGTGAATTTCGTTTTAGCTTTATACTTTAGTCAGAGGTTCCCAACATTTCTAGACCAGTTTAAGCAAAAAAAAAAGAAATCCATAATAGTAAATTTTTATGAAATATTAAATCGTTCATTATACATAATATATCAAAGGCCCTCTGATGAACATTTGTCATAGTTGGCAGATGGGTCGGTAACCGCAGTGTTGCACTATTTTGAGTTGTTATCATCAAGATGCTCCGTCCATCTCCTGTTTCATTTCCTTCTGTCGTCTCTTGCAACACCCAATTTCTTTTACGATTTTCTTATGCCGCCACTACACGGCAAATTGTTGCCTGTTATCTGTACCTAATTTGTCTGTTTATTAATCTATCTCTATCAAATCATAAACTAATAAAACGACAAGCAATCTTTTACCTATTTCTTGCACTGCTGTGTTTCGGTCTGAAGGGTACAGAGAGCCAGTATGACAGGCTGTGAGGTGACAACGCATTTGTAGCTTTATTTGTTTAAAGTTGGTCGCATGCGTCGATCGGCAGTACTAGCCGTTCTGTGGACTGTAGAGTCAGTTCGTCACTGCACTTTTATAAATATTAGACATATTTTTTAAATATATCGATGTCTCACGGCCGCCACTTTTGATTGCCTTAACGCTCCACCAGCTCCCACAGAGCCTCTGGATCCGCCACCTAGCATCTACCGCCCACTAGAGTCGGTATCGCCCCGTTGGGAATCTTTGTTTTAAGTGAATCCAATTCTCTTGAATATCGATAACAGTCGTTTAATACCTCTTTTAAAGTACCTCGAAACTTTAATTAAGAAATAATTGAAATGTAACGTATCCTTAAGGCTTATCTGCACTTATTCCGTATCTGCTTTACGTAGGTTTTTGTTTCCATGACAACTAACTGGCGTCGGTCATTGACCTCGTCGTCGCACGTGCCTTAAAAGTACAACAAAAACTTACCTACAACTGTTAATTCTTTGGAACTCAAATAATGGAATAAGTTAACTGAGCAAAGAAAGAGTTAAATGAAAGGAATAAGTTAGCTGAACGAGTATTTTCGGACCTTGAAATAAAACCGAACCCTTTTTTATAGAAATTATGAAAATACTGTCAGTAAGTAATTTTAAGAAAGTTTAAAGTGGGAGATGCAGGAATTGACAGTTGTCATCCTGTGGGATACTCGGGGATCTTAATTGGATACTAAAACGGCCTGTTATGATCAATATCTTGTATGTTTGTTTATGGTTAACTCGAGCGTGGGCAGTTCATTCAAATGTTGATGCATCCTTATCTAAAACTTAGAAGGGACCAATATATATTATGATAGAACTAAACAACAAGGTGTAGGTAAGGTATATATAATAAACATATTAGTAAACAAATAAAAATCTATTGTGAAATTATTACTTTATCAGCAACACTTCTAAAACAGTAGTTCTTCGAAAGATACACTTAGTAACGAACATAAGTATATAACTATTATGTTTGTAGGCGAAAAATATAGTAACTGCTTAGCCATAAATATTTAAATTTTCAACTGAAAACAATTAAAAATAATAAATCGTTTACTTTCTCTTTTCAAGAACCATAGAGATAAACATAAGCGATGGTATCGCTTTCCAATCCATAGATAAGATGAGATGTTAAAAACATTAAAACATTAAATAAAAATTTAAAATATTATGCAACATGTTTTGTAATTTACACGACGTATATTTAATTTTAAAAGTTTAAGAAAAAGTAATAGTTATTGACAATAATTGAATAATAACTTAAAAATTAAATAATAAACGATACATTTTCAAATAAGCAAACATTTAAAAATATATAAATACCTAATGCAAATTGTCTAATATTCAAAGTTTTAAATGTTTTTTTTTTTATAATATCGAATTCAAATAAGGCTTAGAAATGAATCCATACAAAATAAATAAAATAAATCCATACAAAATAAATAAAATAAATAAATAATCATCTACTGTTATTCAACGTAAATGAATTTAGAACAGCGAAATTGTTACTAGAGACAATTTACAGTGCGACTGTTGCCACAGCAACGTTTCGGGAAATTTGCACGGGCGCCACATAACTTCCACCCCGCCTTAATCATTTCCCGGACTATTGGATGCCGCTGTTCGCTTGTAAACAACTATGAAACCAATTTAAGTTCGTAGGAGCTACGTATCATACAGAATACCCGGGACGAAACGTGACTTATGTTATTGTAATCAATTTCTCTTTCTGTCCGTAATCAGTATACCAATTCATAGGTACATAACTCTTAGCTAAGAATACACCAAGGCAGCCCACTAATAACTCGTCAATGGAATCCAACAGTGTTAAAGTTTAAATGGAAGAATAATTGAACTGAATCGTATAAATTCAATATACTGAAACGAACTTAGAGAATCAATTTTGTGAAAATCTGAAAAGCGGCTGTGGAGCGAAATCGCGATGGAAATTTTGAGAGACGTAAAGCAGATAATCTTCTAAAGCTGGAATTATTTCAAATCACACTTTTTCCCAACATCAATTTTGGCTCTCTTTGTGTAGCAGAGTTGAAAGAAAAAAAGGATAATCGAAACTAGTATTGGTGAGAAGTAAAAATAGGAAATAATTCAGTTTTCAAAGTACTTGACAAATCGAAACAATATAATGTAAAATGTATGTGTAAGATATACGAGGGCGACACTGAAAGTTTTTAGAACGGGCCACTTGTAAACGATATAATAAAAAAATAAGTTCAAATTTTGAAAATGGAACTCTTTGCCAATATTATTGTGTTTATTTATGTGTTTTTATTAATTTGTCATTTGTTTTCGATTTGGCGGCAAATTGAAAATTGTCTGTGTCACGTCAGCATGAATTTAACGCGAGAAAATTTTCGTACAATGATTTTTTAGAACTTTCGATGTCATTTAAGTCAACAAGAAAGTTATGATAGACTTCGATTCGCCTTTCACGATGAAACCCCATCTCCTGCCACTGTTTACAACTGATTTAATGAGTTTAAACGTGGTCGCACTAATCTCATCGATGATCTGCGTGAGGGACGGCCATCTACGGCGACGACTAAAGATAACATCAGTGTTATGCGGCGTATGATAGAGACTGACAAAAGAGTGACTTATCAGCAGATTCGGACAAGCTTAGGCATCGGTATGAGTCAAATGCACAAAACACTCCATGAACATTTAGCGGTCAGGACGCTTTGTGCCCGGTGGATACCTCATAATTTGACAGAGGCCCAAAAACTCCGTCGTGTTGATTGGTGTCGTGAAATGGTTTAAAGATTTAATGGAGGTGACTCAAATGCTGTGTTCGACATACTTACGGGTGACGAAAGCTGGATTTATTGTTATGATCCTGAAACTAAGAGACAGTCTGCTGTCTGGGTGTATCCTTCCGAGGAGTTGCCAACTAAAGTGAAGAGAGGTCGAAGCGTGGGAAAAAAGATGGTGGCCTCGTTCTTCGAAAGGACAGGTCATTACGCAACAATTGTTTTAGAGGATCAAAAAACAGTTACTGCAGAGTGGTACACTAACAATTGTTTGCCACTTGTTTTGGAAAAAGTTCGGGAGAAACGACCTTGCAATAGGATCCTCCTTCACCACGACAACGCCTCGCCGCACACCGCCAAGCAAACAATCGACTACTTGGCGACGTCAGACGTGGAATTACTGGGTCACCCGCCCTATGGCCCCGACCTCGCACCTTGCGACTTTTATTTATTTCCGAAAATAAAAGAAAACCTTCGAGGAAAACGTTTTATGGACGCCGAGGAAGCAGTGGCTGCATTTCAAAATGCCATCGAAGAGACCCCTAAGGACGAGTGGGCAAAGTGCTTTTCTCAGTGGTTCCATCGGATGCAGCGATGTATTGATGTAAATGAACACTATTTTGAAAAGATATAATGAAACTAATAACTTGCTAGTTTGTTCAGTTTTTGATTTTCTAACAACTTTCAGTGTCACCCTCGTAAATGAATGAACACAGTAGCCTAATGGCAAGGCGCGGACTGCGAACTCGAAAAGTCGTGGGTTCGAATCCGCCATTCGATTACTGTCATGAACCACTTCTAACACAAGCATTTTAAGCTTACCAGAAGTGGTGTTTAATAGCATTACTAGTATTTTTTTAAACAAAAAAAATGTATTAGATTATACGTTTGAACGTATGTGAATGAATGAATATATTTTGGGCGTATTCATTCATTCATTTATTACAGCCTATCAAAAAAACATGGCTGAATGTAAGCATTCCCCTATAGATTGCCTTATAGGGATATATTTGCCATAGTTGCCACGCTTTGCAGGTGGACGGTAACCGCAAGTTTATTATTTTGTGTTGCTGTCAGGAAAATGATGCTGTCCATCTGCTGTTACGTTTGCCTACGCCCACGGAATAATATGGGGCAGGAAACATATAAATATACATAATAGCGAAAGATAAGGGACTTCGAGGGATCAAGTGTCAAATCTTCCCTGCTATCGGATAGGCTCATGTCCAGCTGTGAACGCTATAGTAAATTTGTAATTTGGATCTGTATACCTTGACACAGTCTTTGCTATGTTTGTGTCCACTTTTGATAAGATTTTGTACATTTTCATCTTTTGAAGTTCTACAATCTACATGTTATTGATATGTAACTATCTCACTTTTATTATAACTCGAAAGGAACAAATGTTTCGGGCTAACCTCGAGAGATAACATACTTAAACTACCCAGCAAGTTAAGCACCATACATTAATTAGTACTTAGTTGAGGAATGGCAGTAAAAAAGGCAAAACATGTTTTCCATTGAGAGTTGAAACTTTACCATTGAAATATATTCACAACAAATGTATATATGTTTGTTATATTTATATAATAAATTAATTGTGTCAATTAAAAACTCGTTAAAGCACTATTTGAAAAATACTATAAAGAATTACTAAGTGATTTTTACAATACCTAAATTTGGATTAAATAAAACGATCATTTAAATTTAATCCTACGTACCTCTCGTGCGCTGTTATAAGGCCTGAAAAGTATCTTCTCGAATTACAAAATAGTTTTTAGTGCCTAGAAGATTACAATACAGTGGACGACATAAATGACAAGCTCCATCCATGCAGTCGGAGCTAAGTTCTGCAAGACCCCGTGAGAAGAACCCAAAAACTCTCCAAACACACTCTTAATCTCATGGTCGTTAGACGGGATATGAAGCTGCAGTTTTCAGCTGATATGATGGCATACAGGCAACTGAACAGACAGTTCTCCATATGCATGCGGCGAGACTTACGTAACTTTAATACAGCACATATTCAAGAAGCAATTGAGCGAAACCAAGGCTCTAAAGTCTTTGCTAGAGATCAGTCTGCCGGAAAGAGCCAACTGTCGAAGTTTAAGAACGATTGTGGCAGCGTCATTTCCGGACACCTTAGATTTTGAGTGACATTGAGAGGTTCTGCGGACATCTATACACATCATCGATGGAGCCACATGCAAGTGTGAGTAACGATCTAAGAGCTAGTCTCATCCGACACTTTTCTGATGATATCTTGGACGTTAGTCTGAGCGAAATCAGAATGGCTATTCAGCAATTTAATAACGGCAAGGTCCAGGGTGAGGATGGAATTACAGCTGAGCTTCTGAAAGCGAGTGGGAAACTGATTTTTGAAGTCTTTCAGAAGCACTTTAATTCCGTCCTCCATGGTGGCACTACTCCGATCCGGAGGCGTGGAGCAGAAGTGCAGTGATGTTGTTCTTCAAGAAAGGCGACAACGCTCTATTAAAGAACTACAGACTGATTTCCTGAATAGTCTCGCACGCGGACCTAACGACTTCCAATCGCCCGAACAAGTCAATTTCTGAAAAGGTTTTAGTATAATAGACCACATACATACCCTACGGAAAATTGTATTGAAAACAAAAGAGTACACTCTGCCACTTTGTCTTGCGTATGTGGATTATAAGAAAGTTTTTAATTCGGCCGAAATTTGGGCGGTGCTTCAGTCTCTTCCGCGGTGCCAAGTCGACTGTCGGTATATTGAAGTGCTGAAGTGTTTGTACAGCAGGGCTACGATTTGTACAGCAGGGATTCGAGTACGGAACCATAGTACGAACCCTATCCAACAGCAGAGAGGTGTAATACAGGATGACGTTATTTCCCCGAAACTTTTCTGACTAGTCCTGGAAAGTATACGGTACCAACATCAATGTTGAGTACATAATTCACCTTCGATTTACCGACGATATAGCAATTATGACAGAATCGTTGGAGGACCTCAGCACTGTTCTCAATGACCTTAATAGTGTCTCACAACGGATAGGTCTTAAAATAAACATGAACATAATTTAATATTAAAAATTTGTACAGCCGACTTCAATATAAGTTATTAAGGATAACTAAAAAACTATTGGTCAGACCTTAATCAAATTATATATGTGATATATGGGACCACATGAGAAGCACCAGCTTTCTAATAAAAAAAAGAATCATCGAAATCGGTTCACCTAGAAAAATGTTATGAGGTAACACACATTAAAACAAACATACAGTCGAATTGAGTACCTCCTACTTTTTGAAGTCGGCAGAAACAAAGGTCATGTCAAGTTCAAGCCGGTAGTGGTTGGAGGCACTAAATTTTTGATGAGTATGTTTACCTAGGGCAACTTCCAACTAGGTAAGTCAAACTTCGACTACCTACGGCACATCTTCTCGTCGGGTATGCCTCAAAACTTGAAAACAAGAGAATACAACCAGTGCATGTTACCAGTGATGTCGTATGGATCTGAGACGTGGTCGTTTACTGCTGGCCGTATGAGGAAGTTTAAGGTCGCTCAGCGAGCCATGGGGAGTACAATGCTCGGAGTTTCTCTGCGTGATAGATTTAGAAATGAGTGCTGACTGAAGAATGGGTCGGCCATACAGCTGGAAGAACCGACAACCGAAAGGGGAAAGAAGAGTTTCGAGTGGCAGCCTTGTACCGGTAAGCGAAGTGCAGGGCGGCCCTGCTTAGATGGAGTAAAGATCTGGTAAGAGACGCAAGAAGTCGATGGATGATGAATGACCGTGCCTTGTGGTATTCAAGGCATTCCAGCAGTACATTTTTGATGGGCTGTAATGATGATGATGAAGATGATGATATTTACCAATACCCATATTTAGTTTCCTTTAAGTATACATTTTACAAAACCGCCCTTGATAAAATTTTGTTTTGTAAACGTAAATATAATTTACGATCACGGCGAAAAGATTTTCATAGCTACGATAAAGAAATTTACGACTCTAGTTCCAACATCCTGCACTGCAGGGTACTGAAGTTGAGTTGAGGGCGCTTACATTGTATTTCGTGTACCGTTCTTACTGTCTGATTCAAATAAGGAAAGAAAAAGAATGCGCCCCAATAATAAACAAATAAATTATTCATACGACGTCTTCGTCTATTTCTGTTGTGTCAGAACTTTTGATAAGGAAAATGATAGCTTTCAAGAGAACCTTTTTCTTGTTGCATTTTCTCCAAATGAAAGCCAAGCATTCAATTTTATATTCACATAAAAAAATATAACCAGAAGTGACGGGTGTCATGAAAGAGAATTAGGTTGTCTCTACACCAATACAAATAAAAAAAACTGCATTGAAAGGAAACCATACATTTTGCTTAGAAATGTTAATAGCATCCACTTGGATTTTTTAATACTTTTATTAAACGTTCGTTCACTAGTTTAATGTATCGGCAACCTTACCTTGTAAATTTGTAAGAGCCCTCATATCAGACAGGTATAAAACCGCTAGTGTCATCATCTCGTAAAATTCCTCTAAGGACCCTCTACGGTGTCGCATCGTAAGGTGAAAACTGCAAATGGCCCTAGACGTACAGGAAGGATGCTATAAAATATTTAACAGAGTACTCTAATTTTACTATTGAGTGAACGTTTAACTTCTTAGCCAAAGTTTGAGACTTGGAACATCTTTTAAGCGATTTATTTCAGTTGTTTACATGCTTTTAGCTACCACTTTGGTTAGATATTAACAAAAACAATGCAAAGGAAATATAAATATTTCCTTACGGCGGCAGCGACATTGCGCTCACTGCGGTACAACTGTCTACAGTATGGGGTTCTTTTAAAATTAATGTGTCTAGTCGTTTCGTTTTGATGTAGGATTCTTCTTAGTGACTAGCGCCTTCCAATAATATCTCTTAGTTTTCTGTATAATAACTGCCTCTTAGCCGCACAAAAGAGTCAGCATTATAATATTATATTTAATTAAAAATATACAAAAAAATGTTTATCGTGTAGTGGTGGTGTAAGAATATCCACTACCCCATATAATCCCGTGGGTGTCGTAAGAGGCGACAAAGGAAAACAAATGAGGAGATCGGCAGCAGCGCCTTCCTAATAACGACTAAAAATAAAAATAAACTGAGGTTGACAACCCAAGAGTGGCAACTATGGCAAATATCCCTCCTATGACGCAATCTATGGGGGAGGCCTATGTTCAGCAGTGGACTTTAATAGGCTGTAATGAAAATATTCTGACGGATACAAAAAAAATTTAACTGAAATTATATTTTAAGATATCATCGATTCGTTCCTTGCGTGTCGTAAGAGGCAACTCGTTTACGCCAGGCTTTAATCACCCTAGAACGGCGACGGGGAGCAGCGTCAAAGGTGTGAAACGTCTGGTACTGTGATCGTCAACTCGCCTGATGACGATGAAGGCAAATGCTCCTAGTAAAGGACTTTCACGGGCTCTTGAAGAAGTAGATTTCTATTAATTTGTAGTATAAAAATATTTACCATAAATCTATATTTATATATTTTATTTTTAAAAAGAAAGCTTTATGAGTAATACATAATTTCTATAAAAACTTAAAAAAAACGCCGTCATAAGGTCTAAAATTGCGTAGCGCCCGCGACGACAAGGACCGCTTAGAAATCGCTTAGAATCTTAAAATATTTAAAAAAATATATTGATTTAAGTAATCAAAATAATGAGCAAGTAAATTAAGAATATTGATGTTATGAATGTATTTGAGTGATTCCCAAGCATATAGATTAAGTAATTTCGTTGTAATTTCAACTATAGTGATTTTGAGAGGTGTTTTCGCAAATAATTATGATCGAGTCAAAATTATACAATCGTGTTTTTGAACAAGCAAATTCAAGATAAAGACATAAATTTACCTATATAAAAATTCCAGTTTCGTTAGTCGTGTCATAGTCCTATACTATTCGATGAAAGGAGGTGCATTTTTTCGCAGTGTCGCCTTAAATAAAAATATTCCGGCAGATAACTACGGTCTTCAATATTTTTTTATGTAGGTACGTAAACATGTTATTACTTGCGATATTACCCGTGGCAAAATTAGATTCGTCGGTAATAAAACGTAAGGATATGACGTCATTATTATAGATGGTTTGCGTTTCGTCGGTAACACGTAAGTAAATACAGTAATGAATAATAAAATGTATAAAAAAGTTTTTTAACTTGTGTATTGTCAATATTTTGTTTTATAATTCAGAATATTTTCTGAGATATTAAATTATTTTTAGCCAATAAAGACATTTCGATTTTGACGTTGTTGTAAATTTTTTTACTAGTTCTGTCTCATTACAAAGCGTGGTTAATTAATAGTCTCTGGTTTAATTAAGTCTTTCTAACTAAAATAGTCCCACACAAAGAGTTTTTGGGAAATTTGACTTGTGCTGCAAATTCCATACTTTACATTTTAGTTTGCATATTTCCGCGGGACTTCTTTATTGAAACAGACTAGTTTTAACCTGACACTAACTAAAAACTTCTTTGTTTAATAAGGCGGTACGACTTCAAAAGAAATATACCTCGACAAAGAGTTCAATAGATATAACAATAATATGTAGATAACTAATTTGATTCATGTTTACTCCGTAGATGTTAATATTACAATTGAGATAAAAAGCAACATCGTAAAAATTGTTAAATGAACTTGATAAACACGAGACTTACCCAAAGTACAATCCTGAACCTAAACTGCCTACCCTTCCTACGTGTTCTTAATCAACTTCCATCTTGTGGAAGTAGATTATATTCAGCAGTGAAAATGATAATGGGCTGTAATGACGACCAAAGTGGGAGAAAACCTGTCTGCAAAAGAAGTTGCCAAGGATATTACAATTTAAACGACAAAAACAAGTTACACTATAAGTAGTAAAATATAACGTATATTGGGTCTTTGCTCTACATGTGATAATTATACCATCCGTCTATGACTTTAGGAGATAGAATTAAGAAATTCAGCTATCACAAATCATACAAACAGTAAAATTCTTATCTTAATCACTGCAAGAACCCTAACTAACGAGGCAACGATAAATTTAAAATTGGGACGCACGTGTGAAAACACAAGCTTAAAAGTTTCGTGAAACAAAAATGATTGTAGCGCGAGTGACATTACCACAGAATAAATAATAGACATTACGCAGTGACGAGAGTGGCTTTACGGCTTAGGTACTTACTTCATGAATGCGTATGAGTAATCAATTATTCAGGCGGACCCCGCGGGGAATAAATTAGGAAAGCTTTGTAACGTCACGCAATAATGCTAACGATTCGTGCTTTAATTCTTAATTATATTATCATTACAGATTTGACTTTCACATTTCTTTAGGGCCAAAGCACATACGATACTTTTGGCGTCAGCGATTAGCGATTTTGCGGCTATAACGATGCTTCATCACGTTTTGACGACTTTAGTATATTTGATGGTTTATTGAGGTCGCGCGTTTTAGCGATCGCTTCAATGCTGGCGATTTTGCGGCTGCATTGCGTTTTGACAACGTTTCATTTTCTCCGTCACCTAGAGGTGATATGGGGCAATAAACACGCCACATTTATTTATAATAATTTAAAAAGTAATATCCCTAAACACAAACGTACACCTCCATTTCATTTATATTTACGGTAATGTATGATTATATGTATAAAAACATAAAATATACGACATTAAAATTAATGGAGATACTAGGAGGTTACGCGGTGTCTAACCATTCCCACAGACCCCTGGGGAGAGTTAAACATAAGCCATAGCTCATCGTTCTAACCATTCCAATTATTAACGTCACTTAAGCATTTTTAGGCAAACCACACACCTGAGCGTTAAGGTTATAAAGATTAACTTGTTTGACTAACGAGGTTTTAATTTTATTGCTTAACTACAACCAATCTTACTTGAAGGTTAATATAATATTTGCTGAGATAACCAGATTTAATAATAATGCATAAAACAACGCTTTTACTTTACTTATTTTTTATATAATCCC
Source organism: Parnassius orleans (assembly GCA_029286625.1). NCBI lineage: Eukaryota > Metazoa > Arthropoda > Insecta > Lepidoptera > Papilionidae > Parnassius > Parnassius orleans. The sequence continues at coordinate 398,398 of JAGSMP010000330.1, forward strand.
TTTTTTATTTAAATCTAGCCGTATAAGAAATGGAATAAGAAAATCTTAAAGGCAATTTCCGCTAAGTTTTAGTGGAGAATTTTTAACAAAGAAATCGGATAATAACGAACATTTATTAGATGTTTATTACATGACCGCCCTTTTCTCCTGTTTCAATAGAAACTGGCGCTTAAGAAAGTAATTATACTGTTTGAATATTTTATAAAGTAGGAAGTACATTTTATTCATTCGTTTGGCGTTTGCGGTACATAACGCATCTAAGCAAATTATTCGACAGAAAAAATCCTAAAAGTAGGATTTTTATATATGTACTAGCGACCCGGCCCGACTTCGCCCGAGTTAATATGTTATGTTATAATAAATGGGAGAGCGTTGCGGCAACCTTTTTCCCGACTTGATTCACTAATACGTTAATGCTTTTAGTCCCTATTAAAACTAGTTTTTTTTAATATTACAATCAAAGCATCCTAGAGGGATGCAGATCACAGTAGTGAAAACCGCATGTAAATTCGTTCAGTGGTTCTCAATATTAGCGAGGTCACACACAAGTACAGACATTCGCCAGGGACTTCTTTTTATACTATGTATAGATATAATATCAGCGTAGTGTGGCGTAAGTGTTGCGATTAAGGCAAAATTCTCCCTTCTACGGTAGAGACAAGTCCAGCAGTGTGCTTATATTAAGTTACCTGCTGATATAGAAAAAGAAGAAAGTTACATTAATACTTATTAATAACTGGCTCGATGGAGCGATGGCCTATGCAAGGCAACAACTGGAAGCCTTCGGAGGGCCCTATATTAATGTGCCAATGATAGTCAAATAACTTAAAATGGAACGCATTATTGAATAAAAAGATTTACTTGTTTCCTTCATATCATCCTACTTAAAGTAGGGCTTAGTGACATATACTTACGTTTGTTTCTATTTGTTTTCATATTTTTCTTAGTTACATAAACATACGTAATATGTAGATCCATAAGTTGTAACCAGTTGTAACACAATAACCGCCTACATAAGTAAGCCTAGCCTATTATTAAGTGGACGGAAAAGAATTAACTACAGTTATGGGTATTCCAAGCAGACAATAATACCCAGACCAATGACGCGGAACATCGTCATAGATGCGAGTCGTCTGCTTCTGAGATTGCCAATCTGTCTGCTAAGCATAGCGATTAAGGCAAATCCTTGCAATGGGAGAGGCTCATCATCTATGGTCTTATGATGAAGGTATTCTGAGCAGCTTTATTCTACTCACTTGTATGTTATTGTACACTAAAACATGTTTTGTCTTAATCGTAATCAAATACTTTTCTTATTTTCAGGGAACAAAACTATGGATCATAATGGAATACCTTGGCGGCGGATCCGCGTTGGACCTGATGAAAGCGGGCAGCTTCGAGGAGATGCACATTGCGGTAATCCTGCGCGAAGTTCTGCGCGGTCTCGACTATCTACACTCCGAGAGGAAGCTGCACAGGGACATCAAAGCTGCTAACGTCCTGCTTAGTGAAATGGGCGATGTCAAATTGGCTGATTTTGGTAAGTATAAAGATGATTAAATGTCGATTGCTATAAGATCTTCTTCAGATTTATAGGAAAGACAGCCAATGTGATCAAATGGATTTTTTCAGGTGGGAAATTAACAATGTATATGCATAAACTGTGTTGTCTATAATTTTTAATTTTCAACTGTTATCAGGAAGATGCTGCTGCCCATCTCGTTTCAGTTTGGTTTAATTCTGTCGTCTCTTACGATGACCACGGGATGATATTGGATTGTGGATTCTCTTACGCCAGTACTATACAGCAAAAATAATTATTATCTAAGATACTAAATACCTAATAAATAGTTAAATTGTACGGAATGCTTAAAAATGATCTAAAAAATTACTACGTGACACAAAACATTCTCAAATATTTTTCAAAATAAGCAATTAATGAAATAATGACGATTCACACGTAACGGTAATAAAGTTGCGCGATTTTTATTAAATGTTTATTCTTTTTGTGTGTACCGTATGTTAAATATTTTTAACATGTTAGGAAAGTGAATTTCTAATAAAATTTTCATGTAAAATAAACCAGCATTTTACTTAGTTTAAAAGAGAATAATCCTTTTATGGTTTAATTAATTTAACTGGTTTTCTGGTGTATTAGTCTACAGTAGAATTTAATAAATTTTACGACTATAACTAAGTTTCACCAATGTTGAACACGTTGGCGTACCGCCAAGAGACGACGATGTTTGAATTCGCCTGCGAGCGTTCGGTGTGCCGGAGACAACATTAAATGTTGCTTTGGAGGAGTTGTAAAACGTTGGCATTGATTCTCCTTGCAAAGTAATTTTATTATTTAGCGTTAAAAGGATAGACCACAGCCGAGTGGAACTGCACGTTACACGGTAGGAAATAGGAAAGTGTATGCCAAATTACATTTTGGGACTTATTTTATAAACACTCTTCCTTGCAAGAATTTTATTCCTTCAAATATTTTAACGTGTCACTTACGACAAATATTAAGTTTTATAAATTTTTAAAGACGCTAAAAATACTATAATGGCACACAAAAAAGTCCCGCTGGGTTTCTTGCTGGTTCTTCCCAGAACAGAGGTATTTTCCGAACCAGTGGTAAATAAAGAAATGACTTTCAATAAGTATTATGTAATAATATATATTGAATAAAAATTATTCTATAGAATAGATGTCTAATGATCCATGCCAAGAGATGTTTAATAAATTCGTTAAAAACACAGCATTTTGAATTTAAATTGTTATTTTAATACAATTTGATTTCAATGAGCGTAATCAAAGCAAGAGAAACAGACGACACATAAAACATGATGGCGATATCGATAATAATGATAATGTCCTCTAGACCCAATTTCGGTCACGGCGACCAGTCTCAACGGAGGCTAGCCATCCGCGCAAGATTATAGTACACGAGTGTGCGCGCAAACACATATGCACTCTCTATTCCCTCAATCGCATAGTGCGATGGAACGGTGATCACTTATGACTAGACCAACGAGGCAGTCACGGCGACACTTCATATTGGCGCAGATTTACTCGTCTTACTCGTAGTTCTTTCTTTTACCTGAATTAAAAATAATGCTTTTGCTGGTGACAGGAGGACATACAAAAATACATTCAAACTCTGCATCAAATTTATGTACATATTATTTTAGACTTGTGCTTATTTTTATATGATTAAAGTAATAAACTGACCTTTAACTTTTACATTTGATGGTAAGTAGCTACCTACTGCAGACCGGGGAAATCTGTGACCATGTCCGTTAGGGTATTCTACTAGTGTAGGCAAGGAAGGTCGTGTTGCTGAGAGGCTGCCCTCTGTTACAATTGAGATGGGTAGTGATGCTGTCGGTTTGCATACTTTGGTGTTATCATGTAATTGGGGTCCTGATAGTAAGCAGGGTTTATTACCGAGTAGTGTTCTTTTATTTAAATACTTTTGAGGATAACATCAGAAGTGGAATAATTTCTAACATCAGAAATGGGATTAAAGATTTTTCTTGTAGCTGTCCATTCTTATTTCTAACATCAGAAGTGGGATAAAGTCCCTGTTACCGCCCACATATAATCTTTGAATAGTATGAGAACGTTTGTGAAGGACTACGATGCGACTCGCGTACCTATCATATTATCGCCTTTGTTTTTATGTTAAATGTCGTGATGAAATTTGCTGTTCTATTTACGACATTCACGTATCATTAAAGTGTAAAAAAATGATTAAAGTAAAAGTATAAAGTGAAATGTCTTAAGCCAAAAGTTAAATCTTTTTGTTCAATTTATATTAAAAGTACCCGCGAGTACTTTCATTGTTTCTTAACGTACTCAAATATGTTAACAAATGTCGAGACAAATGCTGGAGGTATAGAAGAGTTATAATTTTGCATTCAGTGGAAATTTAACATGCTCGAATTTTGTTATAATTTGATAGTTCATGTGAAATGATTTGCGTGGACTACATTTTAAAGTTCAAAACGTATAGTGATGTGCCTATAAATAAATGTTTATCTTTAACGTGCTGTGAATTGAAAAAATAAGTAGCCTTTTTGTATTCTAACATGTTGATAAGTGTTACAGTTTATTCCGAATATTATGTAGTCGATGTATTCAATAAAAGGCCTTACAAGTGTAACTCAAAAATAGACGCACTGCTGATTTGAAAACCTAACTCTACAGCTCTTACCGCGTCATACTCCTCAATAGTTGGCTTCGCAATACCTATTTAATTTTTACATTTGATCCTTTTTCCTGCACAAACACAATGAGAATATTTTTTATTCCAGGCGTTGCGGGGCAGCTCACAAATACTACAAGCAAACGCAACACTTTCGTGGGTACCCCGTTTTGGATGGCGCCAGAGGTCATTAAGCAGTCCTGCTACGACAGCAAGGCGGATATCTGGTCCCTGGGCATTACTGCAATAGAACTCGCTAAGGGTGAACCCCCCAATTCAGAGTTACATCCGATGAGAGTACTCTTCCTCATACCCAAGAACAACCCACCGCAACTCACAGGAAGCTACTCTAAGCCTTTCAAAGAGTTTGTAGAGGCGTGCTTGAATAAGGACCCGGAGAACGTAAGTAATATTCCTGGAATTCTGAATATTTTTTGTAGAAAATAATAGACGTAATTATAGGCCTATGTCCAACAGTGGACTTTCATAAGCTGTCGAAGAAGAATAATAATATATTAGTAGCTCTCACAATTATCTAAATGTGTTCGTTATGATTTTATGAAGAAAAAAAAACTAACAATAAATGCAGTGCTTGCCCTGAACAAACTGTGAGTGTAAAGTCTGGAGGATTACATTTAAAAACAAAGTTTACCGTTAAAAGTTCAAAATCGTCCACTTTAGAAAAGGTGTTTAGTGCTCTCCACTATACAAACATACCGTGAGATGTCGGAATGGAGGGTCTTAGTTCGGGTCAACAAACCTGTCACAAGCTTTGTACAGGCACAGAATAAAGTACAGGCTCAATTCAGGACGGCGACAACACAAACAATTGTTGTCCCAGACGCTCTTTACGAGGAGTTAATTTATTTTTGAAACCTGTTTGTTTATTTTTAACAAGTTTGCCATTGCGAAAGGTATCTGCTTCCAATATTGTTAACGTTTGCATATGTGAATCAGTGGATATTTAACGTCTGCTATTTCGTCAGAGTTGCGTTCCATCCATCACTGTCTTTAAAAGTCTACTGCTGAACATAAGCCATAAGGGGGACATTTGCTTGACAGGCGGATTGGCAACCGCTGTGTTTTAATATATATATATATATATATATATATATATATATATATATATATATATATATATATATATATATATATATATATATATATATATATTTAATTTCTTTAGTTGTTATTAGAAAGACCCTGCTGTCCATCTCCTGGTTTGTTTCCCTCTGTCGCCTCTTACAACACCCATGGGAAGTTATAGGGTAGTGGATATTCTTACACCGCCACTAAACGGTTTGGGTTGCAGTAGGTTAATTTTTCAAAAAATAAAATAGCGACGCGCGTGGTATATTGCGTATGTTTTCTATAATACGAGGGTGGATTGAAAAGTACTCGGCCTAACCAAGAAAATAAACACATACTAAATCAGTAATATTTTTATTTTTCTACATAATCACCATCAAGTTCAATACACTTTTGCCACCTCCCCTTCCAAGCATTTAGACCGTTGAAAAAAATGATTCTTCCTTAGAGTCAAAATATGCGTCTACAGCTGCTTTGACCTCGTCGTTTGTCGAAAATCTTTGACCTCCCAAGTGCTTTTTTAGGTTAGGGAACAGAAAGAAGTCTGATGGTGCCAGATCAGGTGAATACGGCGGATGCGGTAACAGTTCAAAGCCACAGTTGTGAATTTCAGCCATTGACTGTACTGACGTGTGAACACGGGCGTTATCTTGATGAAACAGGACTTTTCTTCTGAGCGTTCCTCGACGTTTTTCTTTATTTCCTCTCGTAAACGACGTAGTAAGGTGCAGTAGTAATCAGAGTTTATAGTCTGACCCTTTCAAGATAATCAATCATAATCACACCTTTCGAGTCCCAGAATACTGAAGCCATCACCTTATTTGCCGACAAAATCGACTTAGCCTTTTAGGGGTGGTGAACCAGGTCTTCCACTGTTTTGATTGTTGTTTTGTTTCCGGTGTACAGTAATGAACCCATGTTTCGTCCATAGTAACAAAACAATTCAAAAATCATCTGCATCGGCTTCAAATAACTCCAAACAGTCGCGTGAAATAGTCAATCGCGTCCTTTTTGTTCAACTGAAAGCAGTCGTGAACCCACCTCGCAGACACCTTGTGGAAACCCAACTCGTTGACAATGATGTTTTGAGTTCGTTCATAAGAGATGCCTATAATCTCGGCTATCTCTCTAATTTTTAATCTGCGGTCTCCCATTATTAAATCAAGTACTTTTTAATATTTTCGTCAGTAGTTGACGTCGAAGGCCTCCAGAGCGGGGTTCATCTTTCACACTCTCTACCACGCTTAAATTCTGCTATCCATTTTTGCCGGATGAATATGACAGAGCACAATCGCCTAATGTACTGACCATGTCATCATGGATGGCTTTTGATGATAGCCCTTCTTATGGAGGTACTTAATGACGGCACGCTGCTCGATTTGCTCCATTCGCGGAAATTATGTCCGATTACTTTGTTAATAAATTTATAAAATCACAACTAATTATCGCACACGTTTCGAACTTCACACAATGAACTAGTCTGAACTGAACTAAATAATGTGACTAGATTTGATTTTTAGAATTGAATGGATCTGTGTTAGGCCGAGTACTTTTCAATCCACCCTCGTATATATGATTTAGGAGTCCATCAACGCTCTTACTCATAGAAATGTATTGCACGATAACAATAGGTCTATCAAACTTTATAGAAAAGAGCACTTTATAAAAAAATTACTTTTAGTTATTACAGGTAGTATTACCTGTACAAAAATTTATAAAATTATTCCTATATTATTATAGAGGCCGACGGCGAAAGAGTTACTAAAGTTCCAGTTCATCAGAAAAGCCAAGAAAAATTCGTATCTAATGGACCTGATAGATAGGTATAAGAAGTGGAAAGCTCAGCGGAGCGAGGAAAGTGAGACCGAGTCGGAGAATTCTGATTCGTGAGTATTATTTTATTAGTAGTGTAACCAATTATTCCAAAAAATCATGCAACCTCTTGACGGCATTGCATAAAAAGAACTTTTTATAGGATATTAAATTTTGTCTATAATTTAATATCCTATAAATTACATAAAATATAATTTATGTAAGTTCCTTTTTTTTCGTCGCATGTTTCTCATTAGTGAGCAATAGTTATAGGTCCTTCCCTATTTGATAAAATTTGTGGCAATTCCTGCACTTACAGCCTATAAATGCATGCAGATTGGCGATTATACCTCATTATTTGAGTTAATTATTAAATTATTCTGTTCAAGAGTTTATTAAATTTTTATGGCATAAAAAATTACCTATTCGTAACATAAATTTGTTTATTGTTATCTTTTCTGAACTACTATTAAATAGAGAAATAAAACAAACGGATGCATGGGATAGTGTGTGTAGTGGATATTGAAATCATTTCATACCAAAATCTCAGCACGAATAAAATATATTTCCTGTTGACAACTTATAACCTACCAATAAAATAAAATAAAAGTGATTATTATTATTTGGGGTATAAATTTATTTTTTCATCTGGTTGGGCTGCATAAAAATATAAAATAATACGATAAATATACATTAAATATAGTAAAATGTGTAAATAAAAAATACATAAATAAATAAAAACCCGACCAGATGGAAGCCCTCGGCCGGGGAGACCAAACGGCAGAGGCTTAGGGGGAAATGGAAAGAAACCGGCGGCGGACGATTTGGGCGGTATCAAGGAGCACCGCCTCCTGCATTTGAGCCCGGAGCAGTCCGTCATTGAGTCCCAGTCGCCTCAGATGACCCGAGATGGTGACGTGGATTAGCCCGTTCGCAGAAACGGCTAATCGGAATAATTTCGGCCGGCAAACCACTCCACATGTCGGTCACCTCGTGAGCTTGGTCTAGATATTTAGTTCGCTTATCTGTTTCGGCTTTCACGCGGTTCTCGTCATACGGAATGGTAATGTCGAACAAACATTTGCTTGACTGTGCATCAGTCCATCAGTCAATTTTAAATTTTAAAAAAAACACGAATTTATATATGCAATTTAATGGCAAAAGAAAAAATAAAGATGTTAACATCATCTCTATTTCCGCCTACATGTAACTCGTCAATTATTATTTCGTGAGCACACTTTAAAATAACTTACAATTCTTGGCAGGGAGGAAGGCAGTCGGGGTGACAACGAGGCCGACGAGCCATGGATTATGACGGTCCGTGGCGGCTCCGGCGCGCGCTCTCTCCAGCCCGCCGCCGAGCGCCGCGACCTACGCGACCTGCGCGAGCGGGACAGAGACAACGTGCGAGACAGGGACAACGCGTGGGACAGGGATAACACGCGGGACCGAGACAACGTGCGAGACAGAGACAACGCCTGGGAGAGGGATAACGCGAGGGACAGAGACAACGTGCGAGACAGGAACAACGCCTGGGAGAGGGATAACGCGAGGGACAGAGACAACGTGCGAGACAGAGATAACGCGTGGGACAGGGATAACGTGCGGGACAGAGACAACGCGTGGGACAGAGACAATGAGCGAGAGCACAGTCGCGACGACACCGGTTAGTCACACGCACGTTTTATTAACCATTTGGGTCAGTCAGTAGTTTTCGTCGTAATTCGCACATCAATCATTGACTTGAATTTGCATCGATTTGGATGGTATGTAAGATTACCGTGTATAATGGAAACACGCTGACTTTCACGCTTTCACTTTGCACGCGAAATATTATATTTTTAAGAATGGGCGCCCATTCTTGACTTTACAGAGCTGACTTTTCAATTTTTTGAAAATAGTTACGTGCGCGTGCATGCGTATGTATTCGTGTGTTCGTGTGAGCGTGTACACATACGCGTGTGCGTATGTGTTCGTGTGAGCGTGTGCGTTCGTGTGAGCGTGTGCGTACGTGTGTGAGTATATGTTTGTGTAAGCGTGTGCGTTCGTGTAAGCGTGTACGTACGTGTGTTCGTATATGTTCGTGTAAGCGTGTGCGTTCGTGTAAGCGTGTACGTACGTGTGTTCGTATATGTTCGTGTGAGCGTGTGCGTTCGTGTGAGCGTGTACGTACGTGCGTGCGTATGTGTTCGTGTGTTCGTATGTATTCGTGTGAGCGTGAACGTACGTGCGTGCGTATGTGTTCGTGTGAGCGTGTACGTATGTGTTCGTGAGCGCGTGCGTATGTTTTCGTGTGTGCGTATTTGTTCGTGTGAGCGTGTGCGTACGTGTTCGTGTGAGCGTGTGCGTACGTGTTGGTGTGAGCGTGTGCGTACGTGTTCGTGTGAGCGTGTGCGTACGTGTTGGTGTGAGCGTGTGCGTACGTGTTCGTGTGAGCGTGTGCGTACGTGTTCGTGTGAGCGTGTGCGTACGTGTTCGTGTGAGCGTGTGCGTACGTGTACGTGTGAGCGCGTACGTACGTGTTCGTGTGAGCGTGCGTACGTGTTCGTGTGAGCGTGTGCGTACGTGTTCGTGAGCGTGTGCGTACGTGTACGTGTTCGTGTGAGCGTGTGCGTACGTGTTCGTGTGAGCGTGTGCGTACGTGTTCGTGTGAGCGTGTGCGTACGTGTTCGTGTGAGCGTGTGCGTACGTGTTCGTGTGAGCGTGTGCGTACGTGTTCGTGTGAGCGTGTTATTACGTGCGTGCGTATGTATTACATTTACGGGCGGGCGAGCGTGCGTGCGTGCGCGCGTTCGTTCGTTTGTGCGAGTTGCTTGCATGCGTACCATTTACCTGGTAGAGCCGTGCTGCAGCTATATTAATAGTATAGTTGTAGCACGAATGGGTCGGCTCGACCGGGGAAGGACCACGCTCTCACAGAATACCAACGTAAAATAGCAGCTTAATGCTGCTGTGTTTCGTATGGTGAGTGTAGAGAACCGGAGACCCTTTTTACTGGAAAAGAGGCGTTCTGTCTTAGTCCTCACGGCTGACAACGCATCTGCATTTAAATTCGCAAACGAAGATAGATGTAGATGTCTATGGGGCACAGCAACCACTTACCATCAGGTGGACTGTGTGCTCGTTTGTCACCCTTATTCTATAAAAAAAATGCGTACTTGCGTGTGTGTTTGCATACGTGCTTGCGTTCGTATTTATGCGAATAAGTGAGATGTAGAACAGGGAGTGCTACGAGGATGATAAAAGTTTTGTGTGTAACACACGGTCGGGAACATCTCATTCCTTGGTCCCTAAACATTGTTTACCTGTAAAAAATTGAGATCAGTGCCGTCCCTTCCATCACTAAAGTAATAATTAAGTGCAATTATACGACATTAAAAAGGCCTGAAATCGACTGATAATTATTTAAAAAGGTAATACTTAAACGCGATTTCAATTTGATGTATTTGGGATGGGATAGGAATATTTTAATATTATACAATTAATATGACCCAATTTACTACGAAAGAGCAACTGCATCGGTGTTCGGAATGAAACTAATAACTGCACTCTAAATTTATTTACCTGGTTTTCATAATTACAGCGATCCCGTCGCCAACGTCGTTGTCGGTTCCAAAGCAAAATGGCGCATTAAGTACACGAAATGACGACACAGTGAGCGACGTCAAGCCCGTACCGCTCAACAATAACACGACGGACAAGCAACCGGTAAGTAATAAATAATTTTAATTTGAAAACTTGCTGTAAAGAAGCGGAAAACAAAACAAACAAACCCTTCTGTTTGTTTGAAATAAATAAAATACTCGAAAGGAGAACTAAATTAATTCTAATTCGAATGACGATGACCTCTTCTTTCATTTTATCTCTTAAATAAGAGTAGTAGTCTCTTTAATATAGCATTCTCTGTTAACGCTTTTGGTAATATTCAGTAGTTGGTGCAGAAGATATAATTTTCGAAATCATAACCCACGAAGCTGAGCAAAGTACTCTGATTATTATACACAAAGTCATCGGCCAAACAGATTCCACTGATGAACATTAGTGAAGAACTCTAATACTTTTTCTAGTTAACATTGAAACTGGTGACACTGAAGCAGTGTCAAATGTGAGAGACGTCTGGTACCATCTAATAGCGATCACAGTTGCCAAGCTCGGAGATAACTGCAAATCTTGTTTATGGAAGGAGCTCTCGACCAGCAAGGGACTGTTTATGTGTCAATGACAACAATGCAAAATTTAAGAGTAATACTCTATTTTTTTAGTTTTTTAATATTTATGTAAGGCTTACCTGCCTGCCAAGCGTGACAACTATGGCATATATATCCTCCACCATGAAGAAATCTATGAGAAAGGCCTATGGTTAGTATATTGCATATGTAACTGCAGGACCATACGACTCTATAAGACCTTGGCTAGCCCCGCTGGCTATGGCAAGTATCCCCCCTATGAGGCATTCTATGGGGAGGCCTATGTTCAGAGGTGAACTTTTGATAGACTGTAACGATAAGTTAGCATTTTTATTCCTCAATATGCTGGTTTTCTCACATTTTCTTTCACCACCGCAAGTTTTAAATTAAAATCTCAAAAAATTAAATAATGTATTTTAATTACAATCCAGAAATTTCCTTTCCAAATATTCTAAAACCAAGGCAACTTCGTTTTTTCTTACAAATTGTGTTGTTCAAAATTCAAAAGCATTTGAGTTCTAGTAATTAATATATACATAATTATTTTTTTATTTTTAGTCACGACAATCACCAATTGTGCAAACGCCCATAGAACAAAGAAACACGAAGGAAAGAGAAAGAGATAGGGGCGACAGGGAAGACAGAAAAGAGAGACAGGAACATCAGGCGTCTAACCGCGATGGCTTAGTCAATAACAAGGCCGTAAGTTCAGATTATTCTCTATATCAATATAATTTTTTGAGATTTGTTTTGACAAAATTATTGACATTTTTACTATTTGACGTCATGACAACAATTATTATTATTTACAGGGCTTTTTACTAAACCGTCAAAAGTCAAATTAATAAATAAAATATAAACATAGCAGCATTCATTTTTAAAGAATCAAGTTTTTTTCAATAGTACATTATATTAAGTTATTATTATTAATTCCAGGTTTCCCCTCTGGACCACAGAGGAGCGAACAATGAAGAGAACAAAGTAAAGCGGCATGCGTATCTCCAACAACTTATCTACCCATTACTGAATGAGGTATTTAATGTTGTTTTATTCATTTAATAATAAATGAGTTACATTATTCCGGAAAATTATGTATTAATTAGTATACATTTACATAAAAATTGTCATCTCCATCAATTCAAGCCAGAGATAGGGAATTGTAAACTCTTCGTAAAAATTTGGATATGGCTCGTGTGTTGCCCCTGCCACTCATCAAAAAATACGCCACACCCTGCACTGTGGGATTATAAACCACTTTAACGTGTTAAAACCACTTTAAGGTGGTAAAACCACGATGCGACTTTTTACGGTTGCAGCAGGTATGGATTCGGTTCGGGAAAAGACCACACTGTCACAGAATATCAACAAGTAGCCTAATTTAACTACCTAATAAAATTTTGTTATGTAATTTTACTACATTGCTTTCTACATCCGTTTTTACTGGTAACGAGGCATTATCTCTTAGTTCTCAGGGGTGGCAACGCATCTACATTTGATACTAAATCGAGAATCCACTTATTATCAAATTCATTTTCATACAATATAAGATCAGCGGAATCTTTGTTAGGTGTAGTTATGTATTTTGAGAAAGTAAAGTTTTTTTTTTTATAAAACTAAAGTAGCAAACGAACTTACAGTCCACTTGATGCTAATTGGCTACTGCAACTCGTGGACACCTGCAGTCAACTTTAAACTATGAAGGCTACAGATAATTTGTCACATCTGTGGACTAAAATTGTAATGTACCACTCATACCGGAACATAGCAGTGCAAACTATTAATAAATATATAAAGCTAGCGATCAGTCCCGGTTTCGCACGGGTGATTTCTGGATCTCGACAATAGCGCCACCTATCGGGTCCAATTGGAAGTCTAAACCATCCAGGGACCAACTCAAACACTTATCAAAATCGGTCCAGGAGGAGTTCAGTGACAAACACATGAACAGAACAATTATATATAATATACAACATGTAACATAAATCCTGTAATTGTATTTGGTTTAATTATCTCTGCATTGACCGGGGAGTAAAAGTATTGCCGATACACGTGTCATTTAGAGGTAATAAAAGCACATAGTTTGCATTAATTTCATTTTTTAATGGTCGATTTTTCTGAAGTGAAGTTATTTCTTTACGTTTGAATACTGATTCTGATAACGCACGTAGGGGAGCCACAGGATTTTTGTTACATGTTGTATAAAGATAAGGCGATATATGAGGAATCTATTTAGAGGGGTAGGCGTTTTTAATACTATTTAAAATAATATAAAAGTTTAAAAAACTTAAACAACACGCATTGATTATGAGCTGTGACAATCCTGATAATTATTTTATTTTTGCCTGGTGATCCTGATCAGAATACTAGGATAAAGTTATTAAATTATTACATTGTTATCAGCCCTTGATACGAGTGTAAATTTTCAAGTCAATCGGCCGTCTACAAGTTGCTGAAAATTACATTAAAAGATTCCGTTACACCGATAGATAGATACACGCGAAGCTAAATAAAAGTGTGTTAAAAAGGATCTGCGATGTTTCTACATCCGGATTCATTATGGGTTCCTGGTAGAAATTTTATTAAATACAATATTCGTGAGTTAATTTAACGTCATCTGTCATATTTAATAACTAGCTGGCTTACTGTGTAGTGGCGGTGTTAGAATATCCACTACCCCATATCATTCCATGGGTGTCGTAAGAGGCAACAGAGGGAAACAAACCAGGAGATGGGCAGCATTGTCTTCCTAATAAAGACTAAAAGTAAAAAATTGCGATTGCGAATCTACTTGCTAAACGCGGCAACTATGCGCCTATGAGAAAAATCTATAGAGCCTATGTTTAGCAGTGGACTTTATAGGCTGTAAAGGTGACGGTAAAACCTATGCCTGGGGCCTATACACCATCGGCCATGATTTACAACCACAGAATGGGGCATGATTGTCACAATCATTGCGCGGTTGCCTACATAATCGTGTATCCTACATATTTGTATTGTTATCTGTCCGAGATGGACGTTGAAACAGTAGCAGCTGCCGCTATTTATTTAATTAGTTTATAATATAACTATTATTGAAATGTAGACCATAACAGATTGGTGAAAAAAAAAGAAGTTGTTTTATTTTTACTTGTTCTATTTTGGTGTATGTTAACTATACACCGAAATTGAGCAAGGTAAGTTTATAGAGCATCGGCGTTCGGCGATCATGTAGACGCGCGCACGATCATGGCCGAACTTCCTTTGATGTTTGTCCGAAAAACCGACACAGCGGCCATTACGCTCGATCATTACCGATCATGGGCAGTTATAGGCGATTATGCCCTCTACACGATCGTGATTTTGAATTCGTCCATCATGGGCGATGGTGTATAGGTCCCGTATGTGTTGTGCAGGTGGTGCGCAAACGGGGTCCGGGCAACGCGGCGTGCGCGGCGGCCGTGGAGGAGCTGCGGCGCGCCTTCGAGCTGGCCGAGCGCAGCGCGCCGCACCTCACGCGCGCCTTCGTGCAGCAGGCACGTGCACACCGCCCGGACACGCATCCACCTACACTACTACACGACCTCTGCGCTCTTAGTACTTTACGCACTGAGTTACGGTCAATTCACCGTAAATGCCTTTAGTCTCAACTACGGGCTCTGCGCCCTTAATACTTTGCGTACTAAGTTCAATTCTCCCTAACACCTCTTAGTAGACTGCGAGCACAACTAGACGGTCTCTGCGCCCTTAGTACTTTGCGCGCTAAGTTCAATTGTCCGTAACTCTACACTCTACACTAGTTATTTGTTTTTATAAACGAACGTTATTTTCTACAACCTAATGATTTTGTTAAATGTGTCCAAGACAACGCTATTATTATTTATGTGCACACTTTGTCAACGCGATTTCAAGTTTTTTTTAGATAAATATTTAACTTTATTTCGTATTTACCTAAAAACAGTAATTGTCGTAAATAAAATTACCGCCAAGCCAGAGCCCGCGCGATACCCAAGTGTTATCGCGCAAGACACAGTTTTCGTTCCGAATTGCCGGTCTAGCAGTATACATAGAAGTGTTTGACTGTATTATATACACCTCACACACGCCTTCGTGCAGCATTTTGCTACATACCACTACTACATTAAAAACACAAACAGTTTTGGTAAATTCAACTATTTCCGTTATTGTTTTCTTATATTTGCGTTTGTATTGTATACAGGTCGTACAGAGGGTGGCGAAACAATCGCACCAACCTTCTACGCCTTCACACAACACTTCCCAGCCATGGATGACGTAGGTATGTACAGATATAATGCTCATTATGTGTATTTATATGTATGCGGTGGCAACATATTAGGTGCTTACATATGTAATTGGCGTTTTGTACGGGAGGAATATAAAGTCAATTTTTTTTTGTAAAATATATTTAATTAATCAAAGTATGCACCGTTGTTATCTATGCACTTTTGCCATCTCATAGGTAGTTCATTGATCCCTTTACTAAAAAAACCAATGGGGCGAGAATCAATAAACTCTTTGAAGGCGGCTTGGACTGCCGCATCGGAGTAAAATTTTTTTCCTTGTAAGAAGTTGTCCAAATTCCGGAAAAAATGGTAATCTGTTGGAGCAAGGTCCGGGGAGTACGGGGATGTCGCAGACATTCCAATTGTAGCTCATCTAACTTAGTGGTTGTCTGTTGTGCAGTGTGTGGTCTTGCGTTGTCGTGAAGCAGCAGTAATGGCCGATTGACCAATCTCGGTTGTTTAGCAGCTAGTTCTTCCTTCATGGTTTGCATTTGCTGACAACAGATATCTGCCGTAATCGTTTGGCCAGATTTTAGAAAGCTATAGTGGACGACACCGGCGCTAGTCCACCAAACACTCACAAGTAACTTTTTCTGACTCAATTTTCGTTTAGGGCAGGATTTGGCTGGGTCTCCAGGGTTCAGCCATTGCGACGAGCGCTTCCGATTGTCGTACGGTATCCACTTTTCATCACAAGTAATGATTCGATTTAAAATCCCTTCATTATTGTGTCGGTTGAGCAAAGTAACACAGCAGTCGACGCGTGTTTGCAAGTTCGATTCACTCAATTCATGAGGTACCCATCGTTCAAGTTTTTTACTTTCCCGATTTGCTTCAAGTGGATTAATACAGTTTTATCACTTACCCCGAAGCCTGCAGCTATCTCTGAAGTGCTTTGTGATGGATCCGCTTCCACAATAGCCTTTAATTCTTCATTTTCCACTTTGGTCCCGGCCATCCACGGGTTGGTTCTGAAGGTCGAAATTTCCAGAACGAAAACGTTGAAACCAAAACGTACCGTGCTTTCTTTTGCGACACCAGCGCCGTACACATCATTAATCCTTCGAGCTGTTTCTGCAGCACTGGTGCCACGGTAGAACTCGTACTCGTAAATATACCGATATTTCATGTTTTCCATTGTGCGGTAATAAGCGACGCCAAAGAATAAAATAATGAGGAAAAAACAAATGCATGACTGTTTTCAAAACTCAAATGTACCAGCTAAATGAATTTATAAATTTGAATTTGGAATTCTTAACCAAAGAGGAGATATTTCAGATCAAAGTGGTCAGTACGACAAAACGCTAATTTCATATGTAAGGACATAATATAAAAACTAATCGCTCAGTTTTCCTGTTGAGCGTAGATAGTAATTTTAGTAATACTCTATGTCTTATTTATCTATCTCTCTCTCTTATTTGTTGTAATTGTATTTTGAAATGTCATATTGTACGAATATCCTATAAAGTTCATGTTGCGAAACTATAATATTATGTTTTAACTTATTGGGATGTATTCAAAATTTATTTAAATTATGTCACCTTAATTTATTGCCTTGTAAATATTACTATTCAATGTGTAGGTATTTTTTGCCTTACTTTATTTTATACCTTATTTTCGTTGATTTTCCCTTAGTTAAATTAAGTATTCATTAGCTCTATATTGGTCTCTTTCTAATGTTCATTTAAAGAAAGAGAGCTACTTTAAGCATTTCTCATATTGACATTTTATCCAAAAAGTTAAATAATTATTACGGCACATCTTCTCGTCAAGTATACATCAAAACTTGAAAACAAGAGTGTACAAGTACGCGACAGGTCGACATGGCAATTAGTAAGTAAATTTCTAGTGATGTGGTATTTTTTTGCAACGCAACAAAATAAAAGTAAAATTAATTAAATAAGGTTTATGATAAGTAAAATGAATAAAATATTTTATTCATCACAATCAATATCAATTGAAATCTTATATAAAGGAATGGAAAATAAAATCTTCCATTACATTTTTCATTCCTATATCCTTTTCCTAGTATTCATTCTCCAGTCTCTGAACATGTTTTTCGAAATATGCCCAGTTTTCTGCCGTAACTGTCGAAATTGCATTCGTTGTTAGTCTCAGTAGTACTGAAAGTGAGTACATAAAAACGCTTTGAGTTTTGTCAAACACAAATCGCTCTTTATGTTGTATTCTCTTACGAAGCGTTTAATGGCGGCCCGGTTTAATGGTAGTCCTATTATGTCATGGTCATGTCCTTTAATTATATTGTTAATTTTATAATTGATATCAACGCGTCTGTATTTATCTATAATTTTAAATAAATGTGGTTTCCTCATTGACCTGTCTCAAGAAATGTCATTGTCTACCGACTTCAAACAGGAGGAGGTACTCAATTCGACTGTATGTTTTTCTTTTTTTTTTTTACGTGTGACCTCAACTTTTTTCTGGGTGAACCGATTTCGATGATTCTTTTTTTATTTGAAAACTGGTGCTTCACATGTGGTCCCATATAAATTGATCAAGGTCTGACCAATAGTTTTTGAGTTATTCTTAATAATTTATATTGAAGACGGTTGTACAAGATTTTTAATTTTAAATTATCTTCCAACCATTTTATCATTGCAGATGATAGCGAAATTTTGTTGGGGGCTTATTTAGCTGGACACTAACGTGCGTTGTCCATTACCACGACACTGCGGTCAGGAAGTGAAGGCAAAAGCTTTTCGACTAGTACCCATTTCTCAAAATTCTCACCATTATTTTGTCCATGATAGTCGCCGGTAGTAGTACCGGCTTTAAATAACAAAGAAGCCTCCGGTAGAAATCCGTTTTTGCCTCCTGCGCTGACTACTATGAGTCTATTTCCAGAACTAGTATCTGTGAGAATTCCTTTTTCCAGTTATTTGCCAACACAAGTTAAATTATTGTCCACCCACGTTTCATCTAAATAAAAAATATTTCTGTTGTGTTGTCGAAATTCTGTAATTTTCTTTAAATATTGATAACGTTTGAAAACTATATCTGGCTTTTCAATAAAAACAGATCGTGTGGTTTGACACTGACGCCCATTTTTTCAACAGCCGTTGTAACGTACGAACACTCCAAGGAAAAGCAAATTTTTCGCATAACGCAACAAGTAGCTTAGGACATGTCGGAACGATTTTCTTTCGTAAATAAAATTCTGTTATAGTGTTATGAATCACTGTATGATCAAAATTGTCTACACAAAAATTTTGGCCTGTCTTCTTCCGTTTTGTGGGCGATTTTAATTGTTTATCGGGTCCTGTTAATTTTGATTCGGATTTTATTCTGGACAAAGTTCTTTTCGATAAGCCGGTGTAAAACGCAGCCCTATCCAATGTCTGATTGACAGGGTATTTATAATAATTGTTTTTCCGTTCAATGTCACAATTTTCTAATACTTTTCTGGCTAGGTCTCGTGCTTGAGAATTGATTATTGTTTATTTTTTTATTTTAACGTGACGAGGAAGCGACCGAAGTCATTTTATCACTTTCACTGTCCGGTTTTTGGACACAATAGTAAGACGATAGCAATGACCTATATGTAGTGCACGAGACAGCGAAAGGGTTAATACACAACAACAAAGAACAATGTGAGCGAGATCGAAATTCGAAAACGCGGTCGATGCGGACTCGTGCAGCGCCAAGACTAAGTAGGCGCCAGCGATGTGCGGGTATGCGAGGCGTCCCCTCCCCCGCTTCTAAGCTCATACCCCGATTGCCATGTCGACCTGTCGCATATTCTAGTTAGTTATAGTTACATAAGGATCTGCGACACGGACCATCACTGCTGGCCGTATGAGTAAACTTAAGGTTGCTCAGCGAGCTATGTAGAGGTTTTTTCCGCGTGATATATTTCTTAATGAGGATATCCGTAGTAGAACCATAACCATCGACATAACCCAACGGATCCTGATTTGTTTCCCTCTGTCGCCTCTTACGACACCCACGGGATGATATGGGGTAGTGGATATTCTAACACCGCCACTACACGGTAAGCCAGCTAGTTATTTAATATAATTACAGATGACGTTAAATTAACTCATGTATATTGTATTTAATAAAATTTCCACCAGGGACCCATAACGGATCCGGATGTAGAAACATCGCAGATGAAATGGGGCTCCACAGTGCTCGCTTCTTCTACGCGGCTACGGCGGAACAACACGCTTAGACTGAACACCAGGCAAATTTACCCGATAAAAATATCACAAATAGAACAAAAACGCATACATAAAAATGTTAAAACCAAAAATAATAACGATAAAAACATTTCTTTTCATATAGAGATAAACGAACGCCAAATGACTGCATTCATCTTTCTACTTGTACTACTTTATGTGAAATAGATTATTCATTGTCTGTGGTTAAAATATTATCATTCCTCCGAATTCCTACGAATTATTTTTTAATTATTGATGTCTAAACTTCGTTCCTAATATCTAAGATTTCATGATATTATGACCATTTTTGAAATTATTCTAAAACAAGTAACTTAGTGCTTTAACAACTAGTTAATGGGCTTTAAGGCTAGCTACTGCTAGTTGTAGGTTTTTTCATAGGATGTTGTTTATAAAATTAGTATATAGTGTGCTCCTACTAATTTAATGACTATTAAAATGGTCTTTAGGGTTAGCTACTCAAATCGCAGGCTATTTTCATAGAACGTCAGTTTTAAATTAAGTATAAAGTGTTATAAAATTAAATTTGTAATAACGTATACACTGATGTAATCTAATATAATCTAAAACTGATCAATCTACGAGAAAGTATTTTTGACCTCAAATACTGATCTTTTTACACATCTTTTAGTTAAATCACAACCATGATTTCAGAGTCGTGTCTCGTCATACGCGGGTTTATCACGGGATTAGTTAGTATAATGGATTTCATTACGCCGCCATTACACTGTAAATATGTTGCTTTACTATATTACTTAATTTTCCTCTTCAACAAGTTGTAAAAATTAAATTATTCATAAAAATTATCGTTCTAAATTATAGACAGGGAGAAAACCTAATTTTAGCATTTGTCCCTAAGAGCACATGTAACTTTACCATTTTGCGTTCGTTTTTAATAACTTGTTTTCATCGTATATTTTTGTGTTTGTATTACTCGAGAAATTATTTCAATGATTTGTATTTGGTTTATAGAAAAAAAAAATGAGTAGATATTATCAATCAGTCTGAGCGGCACCGCCATGTAGCTACGTTCGAGTCACAAAGTTGCAATGCCATAGTGTAATAAAATATCACGTAATAATTACTTAAGATGGTTATGCCTTATAATATTTTATGTTTTGTGCATTATTTATGTAAATATTCACTATTTGATTCCATAAATAGACAACAACGTTGAAATATTTCATTCTTAGAACATGCAGTATTTTGGCGCGAGAACGTTAAAAATAGGGACGTGCGTAGGTGACAGCACATTTTTATCGATATACGTCGGATATGTCGACAATCATATTAATATAAAATGACTTGTCCAATTATCATCTTTGTGGAATGATTGATATATAATATCAGCGGTATTATTTTATCAGATACAGTTAGTGGGTCGACTTTTAAATCATCATTATCATTCCGTAGTTACCTGACAGTTAATGTTATTTAAATATCGATTTGATTTTAATTATCATTTCTAATTGTATAAAAAAATTCCCGGTAGCTCAGGAGATAAGCACTCGTCTTAAAATTTGAATAGTACTCGAGCAAACCGAGTTCTTACCCCGCCGGCACCAATTTAATTGTAATTAAAGAGCTGATTGGATTTCTGCGGAATAAAAAATCACATCCATCCATCTATATAAAAAATATTTCGAAGTAACGTGAAATCCGCCAACACGTATTGGGCCAGCGCCTCAATAATGAGAGGAGGCATTGCCCAGCTGTGGGGCGATTGGAAACATTTTTGCTTACTGAATTTTATACAATGTTTTTGCGCACAAGTAACGCATGTTCCAAGAATTCTGGTAGCATTGACAATAGACTTAGTCTAGGAGCTACATTCGCTTTCGCTAACGTATTTTTATGTCCTGTTTAGTTTTAATGCAGAGTTGTTTTGTTCGATTTTGTACTCCTCACAGTGTTTGTAAACCGAGCGGTCACATGACCGCATATTTATGTATTCACCGTGAGTCACCTTTATTAGTATAATTTACCAGCGTCTGTTTGTTGTGTTGTTTGCTCGGTTGTTTGCAACGGTATAATTGGATATTTTTGTAACTTAAATATTTGTGGAGAGCTAATGTTGCTGTACTTCGCCAATATTTTGCCATAATTTTTCTAAAATATTTTTTCTTTTACTAACACACGGTTTTAATTCTTTTATTTTTAGTTTAGCGTCTGATGGATTTGTTGGCGGTTTTCTAAATTCTAATATATTTATAATTATTTTAGAAATTGGTGAATGAAATTTTGTAGCGTTTTTCTTTAGTGTCATTCCAGACAAAAGACAATATTGTCGGCATTTATAGAATATTTGTTTTGTTGAATTTGAACTTCTACTTGTTTCCGATATAAGCGAAACAGCCGTTCAGTGTCCAATGGTATAATGTTGTTATAAATTTTAATAGTTTAGTTTTTTGAAAGTTAGTTCTTAGTATTTTGGTTATTTGGTCGGTTTGAAATGAAAATGTGACTAATATATTCTAAAACAATAATATAGATGCAGTGTTGCAAACATTACACCCTAATCTTAATAACAAACGTTTCATAAAATGAGAAGACGAGAATAGATTATTATTATCTGTAGTATTTTGTGAATTAAAAAGTATTCTGGCACCAATGACCATTCGGTGTCCTTAAAAATTAGAAGAAAAAAACACATGCTTAATATGCGACAATATTTAGCAATTGGGGTTATATAGAGTATATAAATATGAAGACTATAAAACAATTATTATTGCTGTGTAAAAATGTAAACCTATAATATAAATGTGTAAATTGTGTAGTATAATATAAAGAAAGCTGTTTTATGAAGTGTTCATAAGCGTATGGTTATATAGGTTAGTCTTTCGATAACCTATCTCCGCGCGGTTCGGAGTGGGACCCATATTGTTTATCACGTCTAGTTTTTAGTTATCAGAATTTCTAAGGTAGGCAGGTTCATGAAATGCCTCTGATGCGTAGTTAATAAGTTACGGTCATGGGCGGAGCTAGGCGAGGAAAGCAAAGGGGCGATAGTACTGTGAAACGCAATCATAGATATTCTTTAAATGTACTATATTTTCAACCTTGACCCTAGCTGCATCCAAGGCCTTAATGGGTTTCGCTCCCGAAATGCGTTTGCCTTGTAATTTTCTTTTGTTTGCCATGTGAACCACGCATGGGAGATGTTACGTTGATTTCGATGGAGAATCAAGAAGTTATTTTTCCACTTGATGGGTATTATATGGTAATAAGAGCGTGTAGAGTTAGAGATGGCGATAATTGTTGATTATTGATTAAATTTAGATGTTTGTGGCATTGGAAAGTAGTGGAGACACGTTTTGCGGGAGTCCGGGAACCTTGACAGTAGGGTAGCGCCTAGCACGTGCACGTTAAGTTGCGTTCTCATGAGCCGATTTAAATTGGTCAACTTGAATACGGTTACGAATGGATAACCCTATTGTGTATTTTTTTTTATAATAAAGTTGATCAAGTCGATTAAGTTTTACGATAACGAATCGTTTCTCAAACATCGCCGCTGTTGAAAACTCTTCTCTTATTTCTTTTTATAGTCGCATAAAGTCCTTCATTAATATAACACGTTTGCACGGCTAATAAACGCTATTTTTAAGCGAATTAAAATAATTGATTTTGATCATTTAGCTGACTGACAGGCTCGCCTCATGAGAACGCGGCGGTACTAAGTTTGCTGTTAAGTTCCTCGCACTCAATAGCGGTTCGTAGTTGTTACCTTCGAATTTTGCAGAATGTTCAAGATGACGTCGTTCGGTTCATGGGTATTTGTGATCGTATTATATAGTTAATAAATTTAAATCTATATTATTGTAATTATATAAAGAAAGAAGTTGATAATCGCAACCGTTTGTATTTTGTAGTATAGGTACGTGGTATTTCACGCTTCACTTCAGAGATTCCTATGTTTCAGTGCGATAATTATTTCGTAATCCAACCCGATTGTTGTTATAAATAAGCTGCCGGAGCAAAGGAAACAAAACGATGCGGCCTACCACATGACGCCGCACATGTGCGAACTCAGTCGCGGCGCGCGAAGTAACACGTACAAAGCTGCAAATAATAAAATTCACCGGCCCTCCACTCGTGCACCAACGTGAAATAACAGCTCGGCGCGTAACATTAGTGAAATGGTCAATTAATGCTACGGCGTCTGTCATTCTAACACGTTTATGTAGAAAACAAATTTGACTCTGAAATAAAAGAAGTTATTTAATTTTGGATTTTCTTGTTTTATTTTGAATCCTTGTGTTTTGAATGTCATTTATCTTTTTTTTTACTATTTGATTCCATGGGAAGTGTAAGGCTTAGCGTCCACTAGGCTCGCCGAGCCGAGTCGAATCGAATCGCAGAAAGTCGCCTCCTATATATTTACTATGAAACTGCGTCCATAGCGACAAGCCGCGGCGCGCCGAATTGAATCGACCGCGCGAATTGCTTGACAGGCGAATTTCTTCGCCGGTGCGATTCGATTCAACTCGGCGCGCCTCAGTTGACGCGGAGAAGTGGACGCGCCAACGTATTTTTATTAAATTCTATTTCGTTTTCGTAGAAATCTTTTTGTTTAAATAAAAATGAATGAAGAACTATTGATATCACTGGTCCAACAATATCTAGAATTGTTTAATCATGAAGATCCACATTATCACGATGAACAAAAAACATCTCTTCATCCGCGCTGTCCATAACGCAAAAACGACCTATTTTGATGAAGAATTTGCGATGAATGAACAATTCGATTCGATTCTTCAGAGATGGACGCACTAGGAATAAATGCGACTCGCTTCGATTCGACGCATTTCTGCTGTAGTCGACGCCAGGCTTAAGTCAAATTAAGTTTTGGTAACTTTTGGCAGATAGCGTAATAACTGTAATTATAAAATAAATAGCGTAGTAAATCTGTAATGACATGGATGGAAGGCTCTAGCGACTAAGATAGTATGCGATCGTCAATCCGCTTGTACAGTGCAGCATGGTTAATACAGCAAATCATGTCATGTATTACAGGAGTCGCAGAAAGGAATAATGATACGCCCGATTGTTAGTTGTTTCCTTTACTAATTTTACAGCACGAAAAGCACCTCAATCATTATTGCAATCGTTTAAATAATATCACACAATATCCCTACTACCTATCAAAACTGAACCTAGCAACAGTTCGAATGTGCAAGAATTATACAATCCAAATACTTTTATAATATGAAAATAAGTAAACCACTGTTATAAATATTACTGATAAGTCAATTAATTACAATTGTTTAGAAAATGAAATTACTTATATAATATTCTTTACAAATCTCTCAAATTCTAAATTAAAAATAAACAGAAAATTATCTATGATAATTATTATGACAATACAATGACTTATAATCTATTCTATATTTGTAATTTAAAGAATTATAATATAAAACAAAACGATAATTACACAATTATTATTTTAATGATTCATAATAGAAATTATTTAACAATCACTGATAACACATGATAAAAACTAATATCTTTCCTTAAAATTTACATTACCTTTTAGGAAAGATGAATTTGCTATAAAACCATTTTTATAATGTTCTTATAAATAAAGCAATGAAAAATTGTGTTAAAAAGATCTGGGCTTCCAGTAGATTTGATAAATGTTATTATCTCATAATATAAAGCTAGTAATAAAATACCCCAACGTCAGTGTTGGGAGACAAGAAGAGAGAAAGGGATTACTGCGATATTTTTGCCATCTGTGTGGCGTTTCCAGCATATTAGGTACTACAATGAGAGGCTCATAATACTAGTGGATTTTTACTTGCTGATTGTCTCCATAAAATCCTACCGGAAAAAATACCATATAAATTGATTGACTGTAATATGTTTAAAAAGGTAAAAATAAAAAATCATAAAAGTTTTTATTCATCGTCTTCAATGCGATAGTGGGAATAAAAAATTAAATTCTTCCATACCCTTTTTCTCGGGTGATTTTACCGTGACACCAGTAGCAATTATAGAAATACCGTGATAGCTCAGGGGCTAAGCGCTTGCTGTAAATTTTATAGTATGCGATCAACCCGGGTTCGATATCCTACGCCACTTACCAAATGCTTGGCGGTGAAGGAAAAACCTGCATGTCTGAGAAATTAAAAAAAATGTTTAGAAAACGTGAAGTCTGCCGACACGCATTGGAGCAACGCGAAGGACATCTTCCTTGCCCTAAGGCTCAATTTACATTGCGGCGGAATGGAATGGAAAGGAAGCGTCGATTTCGCCTCGTTGCGCGGGAATGCGCGCGAATTCGCCTGAATGCTCGAGCATTCCCGCGACTGCGCCTTAAACCTGTGATCACCGTTCAGTTATTTAGTCTAGATCTTTTATTTGACAAAAATGGTTGATTGGATATTATTTTCCTATTGCTTATTTGTGAGGCAGAATAAGAAAATGGTGAGAAAAGGAAGAATATCAGAAAAAGGAAAAGAAATATTTGGGTTCATAATTTATAGAAGAATTGAAAACGTCAACGAATTCCCCGGAAGACGCACGACTTCTTTTTTGTTTCATATCTAGTTTGCACGTTGCACAATTAAAATAAAATTCATTTTACTATGTACAATTTCGTTACAAAAATTCGCTTCCATTCCGTTTCGCGGCAATGTAAATTGAGCCTTAAGCTTTCTCAATGAGAGGAGCCCTATGCCCAGGAGTGGGACGTACATAGGCTGTAACTTTACTTTTCTTTGCCTATAAGCGATAAGTCTACAATGGACATATAGCAAAGGACATATTTACATATCCTAATGTAATATACCGGTTGATATATTATTTTCTAAAAATTATTAGATAATAACCGCATTTTATTTCAGGTCCTTTTACATTTAAAGATTGAAGAAATCTCATATGAAAGAACGATTAGGCGACATAAATAATTGATGTTCTACGAATTCTGTAATAACTTCGCAATATCGATTACCAAAATATCGATTCCTGTCAAGAATGATCTAATAGTGAGGCTAATGGAAATAAAATAGCATCTATACTTGGATATATAAATGGGCGACTGAAATATTCCCGTATAATAGCAGTGTTAATAAAACGAGTGTAGTTCTTTTTCATTTTTATTGACTAGGTTATAATTACACATGGTTCGTTACAAATTTACAAAAATATAAAATCACATACAAGATGATTATGAGATTCGTTGTTAGCGATAAATGTTACACAAAAAGACTTAAAAATAATTTAATAAATAATGTGATGGTAATGATAGATAAAATAATCTTAAATGAAGATAAGGCAATTTTAACTAACCTGTCTAAGTATCGCTAAATAACCAATTCAAAATTATAATATAACTTGCAAGCAATAAGGAGCGCAGATAATAACCGTGGTTGTCGTACCGACGCCTTTTATTCGCTAATGAATTATAATGATTAATGAGTGTACCAAATATCTATATTTACACACTATAAAGCTATCAAGTACAATGCAGTCATAGCCTACTTAACTTATTAAACAGTTCTGTACATACCTATACTAAACTTAATTAAACTAATTCAAACTTAAATTTTAACAACTAATAATTACAGTAACGACATCGTTAATGCATTGTCGGATACAAATGAACATACATATGAACAAAATACAATGTAACGTACCTACTCAATGAAAATTATAAATTTTGTTTTTACAATAAAACTGTCCCTCAAAATTACAAAAAATTATAACGATCTAGGATATCTTACAATATTGAGTGATATTTTGATTTTTTTCGTAAGATTTTGCTTTGGTTTAATAACGCCAATCAAGATCCAATTACCTTTACGGTATACGGTATACCTAAACTGACCATTTATTTTTAAACTCAAAACGGGATATGGATTTATATATACTCTAAAAACTGTAACTTTATAGTGTCCGCTATAATTATATTCACATTAATTATAATTATTTTTATAATAACAAATTGTCAAAAATAAAAATCAATCATCAGTTCACCAGCTTCATTAAAGCAAAGTTCCTCAGAAAGTAATTATTAAATGCATATTTTTTAATTATATTTATATTTGTCAGTGGAACAAAGCTTTAATAAAGTTGGTGATGATTTTAAATAAGAATTAAATTCTGGGCATGTTTTTTTATATTGACCTTTGTTATCAACATCGCCTTTAGAGCGTCCACAATTTATTTATTATAGAAAAATACTCTTTCTACTGGAGCATTAGTGCCAGGTAGTCATAAAATATTTTCGATTAAAATGCAAAAAAAAAATTATGTTGAAGATTGCTGGTGCGAAAGTGTTTGAATACTTCCACCCAACGAGTTTCTGCGGAAACTTAAATTATCCCATTCGGTTATTTTTTGGTCAGTCTCGCTCTCGCACCGTTCGTGTCTGACGAACTTCATAGTTTTAAATTTTTGCGCTGTTTCGGAAAACGGTACTATTTTGCGTCCCGGAACTTTGTTTGGGGACAACGGGACAGGTGAACGAGAAAAGGGACAGTCCCGTTCAAAACGGGACGTATGGTCACTTTAGGTATACCTAATTGGATGTCGAAACGACGTATCAACAATTTTATAGTAATGGATGTAGGAACTTTTATAAACTGTTTAAATTATTAAACGAATCTGCAAACGTACAATAAGTACATAACATGTTTTGATATTCTTCCAATTTTTTTCCTTTCATTTCTTATATGTACCTACATATATCGTAATAACAGTGCTACATAACAAAAATAATCAATGGAATGATACAAGTAGGGCTCTGTAAAAGAATTACAGCTATAATTTATGAGTAGAAATATTATGGCTAGAATGGAGTAAGTTCAAAAATTTACAGCACAATTCCAATGAATTATGCCTAAATTAAAATTATAGCAATAATATTCGGATGTTGTGTCAGAAAACGACGAACGGGTTTGAGCCGTTAGTCACTGTAAGTTCCGTTGATTCCGATCGCGAGCCGCACAATACCGCCCACTGGCAAAAAATATACACACGTACTACCAAACCACTGCATCCAACTTTCTAACAACCCAACAGAGAAAGCTCAGATCTTATTCACGGTTCTCCAATCTACCATATATATTTATTTATATAAATGGATATATGGATGTACTGATAATACATAAGTATATACATATATACAGCCTTTCACAAGTCCACTGCAGCTGAACATAGGCCTCCCCCAAGGAATGCCACAAAGCTGAGCTTTATAAATATATGTACTCGTATATTATACATTTATATATTCAATTTATAAAAAAAGCTCTACCATAAGAATTTAATTATCTTAATACAGTAAGTTAACAAATCAACTTTTATAATGTGCTGTGTAGTGAAAGTAAAATATAGAGATTCGGATTAATTATCCGCTGCCAATTACACAGCATGGAAGTTGTAAAATGCAATGTAAACTGCCCACGTGTTTGCTAACGGTACTATACAGCAAGATTCCATATTTTATGACGACACGAATCGTAAATCTACATAGTAGCACTTAGATCGTTTCGGTTTAATACTGCTATAATAGATAAAATCCTTTCTTGCGCCTAGATTTTCAATTAATTTATATTTCTGTTAGTCTCCAAGATTCGACTCTTGGACATGGACTTTGCTAAAATCGTCACGATTGGATTAGTGATCGCTGATCGCTGTGTATGCCAAACGTCTCGCACCTTTGACGCAGATCCACGTCGGTTTCTTTACTCATGTGTCCACGTCGCCGATTAACTACTAAATGATTATACCGCCATCTATTGGAGGCCATAGGATCTTCCTGGCATTTCCTACAGTCGTCTCTTGAGATACCTACGGAATATATGGGTTGATGGCCTTTCTACAATACTGGCATCAGTAAATTACTTAAATATAAGATTAAACGTCATTCTTATATAATTATTGTGCGTCAGCGCTCTTTAACTACCTTTGTATGTATACTATTCGAGATTACTAATCAAAGAAAACAAGTACCATAGCATGAATCATTCGACCTTACATTACTTAACCATCTTAAATATCACAGAGGTATTACATAATCACCCTAATACCTAGCAGTGCTTATTACATGTAAAATATAGTTACAATTTGCGACGCGAACACCGGACGTGCGCAATTTCTTCATCATGTGGTGTTGATCACAGGCAGCGTTGGAATGGGATACGTCAGCGAGTATCGGACAAAATTCCGACTATCGACGATAATCGGACGGTTCTTTTTCGTTTTCTCATCTTCGGTCCCATTATTTCAATTCTGCGGACAAGAAAAAAAAAACGTGTTAAATGTGAGAGGAGCGTGCGTTTGTCTGAGTCATGTTGGATTTTTGTGACGTAGAAGACTGACTCAGAGACATAAGCGGTCACAAATTTTATTTCGAATGAATATCACAATTTGTGTAGCTATTTAGTGAGGTGACGGAATACCTAACTAGCATAATGAAATACAACAGTTTTGAAGTCGGCAAAAAATATAAATAAAAAGTTATTGTAAAGAAAAGAGACGTCTGCGGCAGTTTAATTCAGTCAATACTCGAAACTTGTTCTGACCATCCGTCTGACAATACAAATTAGATTATTAAAATTCGATTAAAAACCAATTGGTGTCTCGACAGGCATTACAACGCGATGTATTCTTACAGGAGCTGAATCAAGTATTATTGAATCGATCTAGGATATCAAATTCATATGGATACTTGATACGTCGGCTACAATTGTCTTCGTTCAATGTAAACTAAGTGTGTAAAAAATAATACTTGGGCAAATAAAAAAGTATATTTATCTAATTTTTGAATTGGTTTAATATATTTTTCTTATCACCTTCGCTTACTTAGCTAACATTCGTACCTACTGTTAAAAAATTGGTTGCCTGTAAAGTCGGTATACGGGCGAAAGTTTTACGTGACAACGACTTTGAGTGGTAAAATAATTTTATTATGTCTGTCTCTCTCGCTCTTAGGCGGGCTAACCATGCCCAGTGGAAGGACGCGTGCCTCTCACTCGCTCTCATTGTGAGCGCATAACGTGAGCGGAGCGTAACGCAGTTTCTTGAAGTGTCACCCGGCAAACCAATTTATAAGACGTTGTCACGTCAAAATATTTTCGTAATTTAAAAGAAAACGATTTTATATTGTTACGAAGTATCCACCGCAATCCCGGTTCCATTATACCTACTCGTCATTTCATCTGTAACAAGGTCACTACTGTAGGAATCGTAAAGCTTTTTACCCGCGGCTTCGCTCGCGTGAGCTTGAATTTAGGAACATCATTAAATGCTGTTCCGTGCCAAATTTAGCAAAATTCGATCACTTTTAGAGTCACCTCGGTGTCTGTCTTTATGCCTGTCAAATATTTTTTTGAATTCTAAAAGACTATTAGACGTAGATGATTGGTATTTGGCATAGATATAATATGCTACAGGAACACGTGAATATATATGTCTAGAAACACCTACTATTTTCTATATCGGGCGTGTCTTCCGATGTATCCATAAGAAAGGTAAATTGTCTTGGAATCGAAATTTATTATTATTATTTACATTTTAATCTTTATATTCATTCATAATTAAAGTTAATTTAGTTTTAACAAAATAATGATGGATTTCATGGTCTTCTATCAATTTACGGTATAATGTTTATTTGAGATATTTTATTCATATCATTGGTCCTATTTAATATTGATTGGCACCATCAAATACATGTAGATATATTTTTTACGTTCGAATAGACTTCAAAATTTCACAAATGCAGTTCTATAATGATGTATACTACACATGGAATAAAACTAATGTTACGGATTTTATCACGTTTAATTTTAACTTTTTTTTACGTGGGGTTTTTTAAAAATCTTTGGATGATAGTTCCATAAAACGTCGTGTAACATATCATATCATTGATGTGAAGCACCGATGCTCCGGGAAGTCTAAAGTATGTCAACATATTTAGTATCATCCCAACCATTATATCGGATCTGATAGACAACAAATCCTTGCAATAGAACACCCATTCCTACCAATGATGATTCGTGAGTCTATTGAAATAAAAAAAAACATCCTAATTTTAATAGGGAAGATGGCTGTAGCACTCAGCCATCTGCTGAGGACCCCATAATTAATAAAATTAAATTCAAACCTATTACCTACTGCATTTATTCTATTCTATTTTATTCTTATTCTATTATTTTCTAACTTTGACATAAGCCGTCAAACACCTCAGTCCTACCGTGACCATAGGTGCTGTAAAGTGCCCAAAACATCGGGAATTAAAAAAGTTAAAATTAAACGCGATGAAATCCTTAAAATTAGTTTTATACCTTATAAATTTTATTTACAGTGAACGTGGGAAGCACTACTCATGAACGGAAATAGAAAAATGTTCGCCTTGTAGTGGTGGTGAAGAGAATCCGCCACATCATATCGTCCCGTCGTAAGAGGCGACATAGGAAAACAAACAGGAGATGGGCAGCATCATCTTCCTGACAACAGATCAAAATAGTAATAGCTGCGGTTGCCAAGCGTGGCAACTAAAGCAAATATCCAGCTACTTGACAATTTATGGGGGAGGCCTATGTTCATTTCAGTGGACTTTTGATAGACTGACGATAATGAGTTCTACTCATCTTTGCAACCCTTAATATTTACGGTAGAGTGAAAACAATAAGTAACATACCCGAAAATATGAATGAAATAATATCTGCATATATTGCCCCATAAAAAGTAAAAAAGTTGCAGCTTACATACATGTTACTACTGGGCACAGGCCGCAGAGAGTTTTTGGCCAAAAAAGTATTCGCTGCGCTGATTTCAACGCGCAATTACCTCAACTGGGAAACTTCTCAGATATGCAGGTTTTCCTTCACCGCTGAGAATGTGGTAAATCGACATTTCAACTTGCAATTAAAACATATGCTAAAATATATAATAATGCTTACGTACCATGAAATTTAAGTTTTAATCAGTTTGATTACCGCCTTTGACAAGTAAAATAAAATAGACCTTTGTTTAAGTAAAATCTGCTTTCTTTAATTAAAGTATTTTTCCACAAGAGCCTGTTCATTTACATATACTCATATGAGCTGTGAAACCATGACTGTCACAAATATCTTAATATGTCTGAAAATATGAAAGCTATCTTAAATTACAAACTGATTTAAAAGTCATTAAAGATAAAAAAGTAAAGTAGCAGCTAATATACGTCTCACTGCTGTGCACAGGGCTCATCATTACCTATAGTGTTTTGTGGGCAGAAAAATAGAGTATGCTGCAATGCTTCAATGCATATTAACGGTTTTCACATCTCCACGACTATTTTAATTACTCAGACATGTAGGTTTCCCCAAGAAGTTATTCTTCATCACTTTAACGGATACGTGTTAAGTCAGCACGTAAAATTTTCTATAACAAATTCATTCTCGAGGGAGTCGTACACGTTTTGCTACCGTGACATGATCAAATCTCACAGCGAGCTACACGGCCCTCGTATTTGTTTAAATACAATTCAAAAACTGAAAATAAGCTTTTGCATTATTGTTGACCACATCTACCTAGTAATTACACATCCAACGATGCCACGAACGAATGTTCAATTATTTACATCGTATATTCAGTAGCATTATATTATTTAATTTTATCAGTCACTTACCATTTTAGTTTATTTAGAAGTAAGTAGATGGCGCTATTATTAGATGAAATAATGAAAGCCAAAACTATACTATCTAGTAATATCAGCGATAGAAGCAAACAATTATTTATTATATCAATAAGGCATAAAGTGATGTCAATTCTGTTAAAAGTTCTGTTTCTGTTAAAAAATACGCCGCTAGCGATGAAAACCGATTTGATGATATCGTCATATGACCATATCATGAAATAGCATTGTTGTGTTTAGATATTAAAATCTTCAAACAATTTCTATTCATTGCTTTGGTCAATCTATATCATAATATGGTCAACAAACAGTGTTAAATATCATGAAATGACCACGCCATTTCATGAAATGATAGACTTTATGATATATGATTAATTCGACGATCTGGCCACGAGATATATAAAAATCTCTTTAATAAAACTATAATGAGAATGAAAATCATGCAATAATTGCAGACAGGCCAGTTTTAATCAGTTTACATATAGATTAGTAATTGAAATAAAAACCTTATCAATTTTCATATTTTTGATAGACGTCATTATTATCAATTGAAATTATTACACTTTTGAAATAAAATAACAAAAATACTAAAAAACTAAACGTTAGAATTTTTAAATAATTTTAAAAATCTAATTATTTAAATATATAAATGTAAGTTGTTTATAGTATTTAATTTATTAGTAACTGAAAGCAAAATATACTACTTTTTCCATTTGATGATAGATGGCGCTGTTTTGATAACTAAATCGGTGTAGTTTCAAATAATTTCACCAAGGTTATAACTAAATTTTAAACTTTATTTATAAGTATGGTATTTATTTGAAAAACGCCCGTCATCCCGCCTATAACTAAGATATAATACAAAATTAACATCTAAAGGAAGGAAAATACTTAACCTTCTTTTTGAAGTTCCGTAATCGGATAAAAGTAGCCTATAAGTTGCCCCGGGTTACTAACTACCTACATACAAAATTTCATGTAAATCGGTCCAGTAGTTTTTGCGTGAATCCGGAATACACAGACAGACAGACAGACAAAATTTCTAAAAACCACTAATTTGGCTTCAGAAACCTTTATTTAGTCCCCTGGACTTGTTTTTTCAAGAATATATTAGAATTACAGACACGACTTTTCTACAGATTTATTATATGTATAGATTTTGTTAGCAATATTTCTTCTACAAAAACAATCCTACATTTGTAAATGCTCGTAGCATCGGATAAATATTTAAAATAATTTATTAATTTCAACCTGTTATGCCTCGAGTCGTAAAAGTTTACCAACGATAACTACAATCAACAACGTCATTTTAAACGAGACTATCGTGCAGTACCGACCCACTGTGGTTGATTTTAAAATCAATATTTAATGCACAATGTCATCTTTATTATCTGCTGTTAAAGTTATTATTCATTAACGAGTATGCAGTATACAACTGTATCCTTATTACTATGTTGGTAATGCGTTTGTGATCGAACATCGCAAAGGGAAATCTCATGGCAACGCAGATGCATTGTCAAGAAGACCTTGTCCTGAAGATTGCAAGCATTGTACCAGGCAAGAGGTAAGGAAGTGGTATCTGTGAGGATGCTCAGGACAGACCAGCTCAGCAATGAGTGGGGACAGCCTACAACATGCACAGCAGGAAG
Source organism: Parnassius orleans (assembly GCA_029286625.1). Lineage (NCBI taxonomy): Eukaryota > Metazoa > Arthropoda > Insecta > Lepidoptera > Papilionidae > Parnassius > Parnassius orleans. Next base: position 433,436 of record JAGSMP010000330.1, read on the forward strand.
ATTCAGACATCAAGCCGATTCTGAATGGATGAAGGCCACAGTCTAAGCCGAAGTGGAGCGACGTCTCAGCGATGAGTTCGACCACGAAAGCTATTGGGCCCAATACAGCTTGCTGATTCAGGATGGAGTCCTGTGCCGTAAATGGAAAATGGCCAGAGACAGTTGTCATTTGCAAATGGTTGTCCCTAGCTAAAGTACCGGATGTTCTACAGCTGTACCATAATGGTTCAGGAGGTCACCTGGGAGTTAAACGAACTCTACTGAAGATCCGAGAACGGTTTTACTGGGTCCACTGTCGTAACGATGTCGAGGACTGGTGTCGCAAATGTACAAGTTGCGGCTGTAAGGGACCTCAAACTGTAGTAGAGGTGCATTGAAATTGTACAATGTTGGTGCACCATGGGAGAGGATAGCCGTTGACGTTGTGGGGCTGTTTCCGGAAAGTGAAAGTGGTAACAAGTATTTCATGGTTGTGATGGATTACTTCACTAAGTGGCCAGAAGTCTTCGCCATTCCAAATCAAGAAGCTTCAACAGTTGCAGATAAACTAGTTCATGAAGTCTTCTGTCGTTTTGAGTACTTTAGAGATTCACAGCGATCAAGGAAGGAATTTTGAGTCTCAAATATTCCAGGAAACTTGCTGAGTTATGGGTACTCATAAAACAAGAACAACTTCTTACCACCCACAATCTGATGGAATGGTAGAACGATTTAATCAGACATTGGAGAGGTAACTAGCAAAAGTTGTGGAAAACGGCAACGAGACTGGGACAGGCACATAAACTGTTTTTGTTGTCATATCGAAGCGCTGTTCACGAAAGTACATCAGTGACACCAGCTTTAGCAAATTTTGGGAGAAATTACGGCTGCCTGCAGACCTGATCACCGAATACCACCTGATGCCCCACGCAGTATAACCGATTATGCAAATGACTTGCGGGACAAAATGAATGACATTTATGAGCACGTCAGACAGTCGGGCCAGCAAACGTCTGAGAAGATGAAAACACGGTATGACCGCAAAATGAACAACAAAGGGTTTGACGAAGGTTCACTAGTGTGGTTACACAATCCAGTTCGCAGCAAAGGGAAATCTCCAAGCTTCAAGCCAATGGGACGGACCGTACCGATTGTGACAAGGATCAATGACGTAACCTACCGGATACAGAAAGGTGCAAGAGGTACCCTAAGATCGTCCATGATCGACTGGCGCGTTATTATAATAATAATGCTCGGGACGAGCATGTCTTAGGAGGGGGCAGAAAAGCGCCACTATTAATGGTTTATACATGGCAACACTAGTTACCACTAGCGCCCTCTAGTATAGCAGAACTAGGAGAGTCAAGATCCTTCTAGAAATTTCTGGACCGATATACTCGAACATTCTAGATGTTTCTGCAGAAGGTTCTGAAACTATCTGAGGCCCTATATAAGGCCGGTATAGACCGCGACCGAGTCAGTATTGAATTGGCGATACAAGCGAATATCAGCGATAACTGAACTTAAGCGATCTGTAGTAAAATTGTGTTTTGTTATTAGTGTATTTAAAGTTGTAATTAGTGTTGTATAATTAAAGTGTCAATTTTGGTAATTCAATCGGCAGTTTTTAATTGTCTCGAACCCCAAGCTCGTAACAATATCATTGATGTGAAGCACCGATGCTCCGGGAAGTCTAAAGTATTTCAACATGTTTAGTATCATCCCAACCATTATATCGGATCTGATAGACAACAAATCCTTGCAATAGAACACCCATTCCTACCAATGATGATTCGTGAGTCTATTGAAATTAAAAAAAAACATCCTAATTTTAATAGGGAAGATGGCTGTAGCACTCAGCCATCTGCTAAGGACCCCATAATTAATAAAATTAAATTCAAACCTAAGCATACCTATTACCTACTGCATTTATTCTATTCTATTTTATTCTTATTCTTTTATTTTCTAACTTTGACATAAGTCGTCAAACACCTCAGTCCTCCCGTGACCATAGGTGCTGTAAAGTGCCCAAAACATCGGGAATTAAAAAAGTTAAAATTAAACGCGATGAAATCCTTAACATTAGTTTTATACTTTATAAATTTTATTTACAGTGAACGTGGGAAGGACTCATGAACGGAAATAGAAAAATGTTCGCCTTGTAGTGGTGGTGAAGAGAATCCGCTACCTCATATCGTCCCGTCGTAAGAGGCGACATAGGAAAACAAACAGGAGATGGGCAGCATCATCTTCCTGACAACAGATCAAAATAGTAATAACTGCGGTTGCCAACCCGCCTACCAAGTGTGGCAACTAAAGCAAATATCCAGCTACTTGACAATTTATGGGGGAGGCCTATGTTCATTTCAGTGGACTTTTGATAGGCTGACGATAATGAGTTCTACTCATCTTTGCAACCCTTAATATTTACGGTAGAGTGAAAACAATAAGTAACATACCGAAAATATGAATGAAATAATATCTGCATATATTGCCCCATAAAAAGTAAAAAAGTTGCAGCTTACATACATGTTACTACTGGGCACAGGCCGCAGAGAGTTTTTGGCCAAAAAAGTATTCGCTGCGCTGATTCCAACGCGCGATTACCTCAACTGGGAAACTTCTCAGATATGCAGGTTTTCCTTCACCGCTGAGAATGTGGTAAATCGACATTTCAACTTGCAACTAAAATATATGCTAAAATATATAATAATGCTTACGTATCATGAAATTTAAGTTTTAATCAGTTTAATTACCGCCTTTGACAAGTAAAATAAAATAAACCTTTGTTTAAGTAAAATCTGCTTTCTTTAATTAAAGTATTTTTCCACAAGAGCCTGTTCATTTACATATACTCATATGAGTTGTGAAACCATGACTGTCATAAATATCTTAATATGTCTGAAAATATGAAAGCTATCCTAAATTACAAACTGATTTATAAGTCTCATTAAAGGTAAAAAAGTAAAGTAGCAGCTAATATACGTCTCACTGCTGTGCACAGGGCTCATCATTACCTATAGTGTTTTGTGGGCAGAAAAATAGAGTATGCTGCAATGCTTCAATGCATATTAACGGTTTTCACATCTCCACGACTATTTTAATTACTCAGATATCTAGGTTTCCCCAAGAAGTTATTCTTCATCACTTTAACGGACACGTGTTAAGTCAGCACGTAAAATTTTCTATAACAAATTCATTCTCGAGGGAGTCGTACACGTTTTGCTACCGTGACATGATCAAATCTCACGGCGAGCTACACGGCCCTCGTATTTGTTTAAATACAATTCAAAAACTGAAAATAAGCTTTTGCATTATTGTTGACCACATCTACCTAGTAATTACACATCCAACGATGCCACGAACGAATGTTCAATTATTTACATCGTATATTCAGTAGCATTATATTATTTAATTTTATCAGTTACTTACCATTTTAGTTTATTTAGAAGTAAGTAGATGGCGCTATTATTAGATGAAATAATGAAAGCCAAAACTATATAAAAAATTATATCAATAAGGCATAAAGTGATGTCAATTCTGTTAAAAGTTCTGTTTCTGTTAAAAAATACGCCGCTAGCGATGAAAACCGATTTGATGATATCGTCATATGACCATATCATGAAATAGCACTGTTGTGTTTAGTTATTAATATCTTCAAACGATTTCTATTCATTGCTTTGGTCAATCTATATCATAATATGGTCAAAAAACAGTGTTAAAAATCATGAAATGACTACGCCATTTCACGCAAATGATAGACTTTATGATATATGATTAATTCGACGATCTGGCCACGAGATATATAAAAATCTTTTTAATAAAACTATAATGAGAATGAAAATCATGCAATAATTGCAGACAGACCAGTTTTAATCAGTTTACATATAGATTAGTAATTGAAATAAAAACCTTATCAATTTTCATATTTTTGATAGACGTCATTATTATCAATTGAAATTATTACACTTTTAAAATAAAATAACAAAAATACTAAAAAACTAAACGTTAGAATTTTTAAATAATTTTAAAAATCTAATTATTTAAATATATAAATGTAAGTTGTTTATAGTATTTAATTTATTAGTAACTGAAAGCAAAATATACTACTTTTTCCATTTGATGATAGATGACGCTGTTTTGATAACTAAATCGGTGTAGTTTCAAATAATTTTACCAAGGTTATAACTAAACTTTAAACTTTATTTATAAATATGGTATTCATTTGAAAAACGCCCGTCATCCCGCCTATAACTAAGATATAATAGAAAATTAACATCTAAAGGAAGGAAAATACTTAACCTTCTTTTTTTGAAGTTCCGTAATCGGATAAAAAGTAGCTTATAAGTTGCCCCGGTTAAATTTCATGTAAATCGGTCCAGTAGTTTTTGCGTGAATCCGGAATACACAGACAGACAGACAGACAAAATTTCTAAAAACCACTAATTTGGCTTCAGAAACCTTTATTTAGTCCCCTGGACTTGTTTTTTCAAGAATATATTAGAATTACAGACACGACTTTTCTACAGATGTATTATATGTATAGATTTTGTTAGCAATATTTCTTCTACAAAACAATCCTACATTTGTAAATGCTCGTAGCATCGGATAAATATTTAAAATAATTTATTAATTTCAACCTGTTATGCCTCGAGTCGTAAAAGTTTACCAACGATAACTACAATCAACAACGTCATTTTAAACGAGACTATCGTGCAGTACCGACCCACTGTGGTTGATTTTAAAATCAATATTTACTGCACAATGTCATCTTTATTATCTGCTGTTAAAGTTATTATTCATTAACGAGTATTCAGTATACAACTGTATCCTTATTACTATGTTGGTAATGCGTTTGTGTGCACGGTTCGATACGGAAGGACAGACGAATCCTTTATATGTGGACAAGACATCCTGCGGAGTCGTGACCTCTTATCGCCGGACGGTCGCCTGTAGGCCAGTGCACGGGTGAACGATATGTGCATGTTTACTTCTAAAGTTTGTTAATTTTGACTGATGATTGTCGAATTTGACCTTAGAATAGTTAGTTAAAATCGTTTGTTAACAATACTGTGTGTAGTGGTAGCTCTACTGAGAGTTTTTCTGAGATGCAAGTTGTCATGCGTCTTTCTTTACTTATTTATAGGATTTAGTCTCCTCTTATTTTCTTTTTTTTTTCTTAAGCGTTGACTTCTCGCTTACGTATTATCAACTTAATATTTAGCACTGCGGGCTAGGCTAGATATTAAGTTGATAATAGTAGTAGTTGTACCTTTTTCTTTTGAATTCTCGTCGACTTTTCTAATTTCGCTTGAAACTGAATATAAACACCGCAGGAGAAACCTGTTTCAAAAGTGAGCAGGTGATAATTAATTACGCTGTACTAAAGGCAAAAAATCTTCAATTAGTGATTTATGCACTCGATGCTGACAGCTGCGCGAACAACTTTTTTTGTTAGTCACGTATTAACAAATAGCTTTCGAATAACACACCAGCGCTTTGATGGATGACTCAAACTGTTTGATCGAATATGTAAATGTTTGTGCCTACAATTATTTTTATACGTATAATAATACAAGGAGCGTGCATTATTTCACAATGCTCTTGAGACTTTATTTGGATTTGAATTGGTGTTACTAAAAATATAACAAGTTACGTGCATATTTGAAGCATTTTATTTGCCTACTTTATATATAGAATATATATTATATAGTATACTACCTAATGACCAAAACAATAGTTGTTGCATTAGAACGTAAATGCGTAGTGCCTTCGTTTCTCGTCACTCATTTTACGAAGCACAATACTATTTATTGTATTACTATACTATGTTACACTGGTATTTTGAGATCATTCTCTGGTCGAGAGGCCTATTTATGCCATAATTCAGTTGCAACGTCGCTCCACTCCGTGAAAACACTGGTTGACGGAAGTTCCATGATAAACTTTCAAGACTTATTAGTTATTACCAAGTAGGCATGTAGGTACGACTGCAATAGTGACCATTTTCCGCTGTCACCGTACCGGCTGCCGGCACTAGTACCGGCTGCCGGCTGCAGTCTATCACCATCAACGTTATAACATTCTTCTAAAACGATTATGAAGCAGCTTCAATATTAAAAAATGAATTTTCAAAAAGGTTTTCTTTAGTATTAAAAATTGAATTTTTTTCTACCCATAACCATGAATCATAAAAGTTTCTAAATAAAAGCGTAACTAGCACTTGCAACAAAGGACTAATTCTCAATATGCGGTTGTTTATTAAAATCCAACGTTCGATTTCCAAGAACGTTCATTGGGTATTGTTTACCGATTTAATAACGTGGCAAGTTGCAAGAAACTGTAAGCTGGGAAGTCGCATGTCAGTGCAGACGTGTGGAGCATCGTAGGTACCTATATATATTTAGTAAATAAAGATATTATATTGCTAAAAAATAAGTAAAATTTATAGAGGTCAATATTATTATTACCTTGTTCATCTAGTTTTAACAGATGGAATTTTGGCTAAACGTTACTTTGATCGATTTATAAAAAAAATTAACAAGTTAACAAGATTTTCACAATATAACACACTACAAAGTATCATATGGACATCAAATTATTTATGATAATTATGTATTATGGTTTTCCATATATAAGAGCCTAGGTACTTAGTTCTGGGGCAGAGGGGGTCACTTTTAGCAGTGGATTTGGGACGGGCTGTAACGATGATGACGATGAGTTCTAATTTTGGTGCACTCAAATTATTGATTGCATTTTTAAGTGCTGATTTTATATCACGATATCACGTGCTCAGCTGTGAAATAAAACATCGTGAAGAAACCTGTATGACTGATAAATGATAAATAAAATATAAAGACTTACAAAGGTATGTCCGAACCGTTAAACTGCTCTTGAACAAAAAAATAATATGTCGCCATCTGCTCCGAAACGCTTTATGGTTGTTTCTTTACTTTTTAATGATTTTATATTTTTTTAACGTTTAAAATGTGAACAATTATGTGCTGCCGATATGGCACTTATAGATATTGTTTTGTACAAAAAATTAAATTCATAAGAATTTAGTCGTTACGAAGTGAATTTAGTTACTTCCTAGGCACAGGATTCATGAGCTTAAGCCTAAGCCTCCTGCAGTCTATGTGTTATTGAGTTTTGTATAAATATTTCGTATCGTTACACAAATTTACGACAAAATTAAAATGTTTTAAAAATGAATCCACAAAGCGACATCCTTTGTTAAGACTTAACACTAGAAGCAATACCGTACCACTCTATATTCTAATTCTATAGTGTATAAAAGATATAAAAGACCCAAGCTGAGGCGTATAGAATATAAAGCTCGCATAGAATACCAGCGAAAAATAGCAGCTTAACGCTGCTCTGCTTCGTATGGTGAGTGACGATAAACAGATACCTTTTTATACCGGTAACTAGGTATTCCATTTCAGTCAACGTGTGGTAGAGCCATTCTGCAGCTATATTATGGTTGCAGTACGAATGGGTCGGCTCGATTGGGGAAAGACCACGCTCTCACAGAATACCAGCGTAAAATAGTAGTTTAATGCTGCTGTTTCGTATGGTGAGTGTAGAGAACCGGAGACCCTTTTACCGGTAACGAGGCATTCTAAGTCCTCAAGGGTGATAACGCATCTGCATTTTGTTTCTTAATCGAGGATAGATGTAGGTATATATGGCCCACAGCATCCACTTACCATCAGATGGACTGTGTGCTCGCTTGCCACCCTTATTCTATAAGAAAAAGTTCTCAGGGTTGACAACGCATTTTGATTCTTAATCTAGGATAGACGTAGGTAATGTGTCTATGGCCTAAAGTATTCACTTATCTTCAAATGGACCGTATGCTCGCTTTGTCACCTTTACTCCTATAAAAAATTACAGTGAACTTTAATTTGTTATGAAAATCTTATAGGAAGGACATCTTATGACTCAAAAAGGAATGAACGCGCTCGAAAACAAGACAATGATACTCGTACGCTTTATGACGAACATCGACCATTTCTTACATCCCTGTGTCTGAGTGATCGCATCTATGTGCTGCGACATTCTTGTGTGGGTTGAACGGATTGAATCACGCACATGAGTATTGGTCAGACTAAACGAAGGTATTCCGGACTGGATTCAAATTGTTACTTATTTTTTTTAAAATTAATATAAATGTTGAAGGACAGTCGCGGCTTTTGGATATTATAATATTGTGAATAATTATCTCCTTTGTCATCTTCTATGGGTTAGGTAAAACGTTTTTCGAGGTTTTAATGACTATGGTGTTTTAACTTATAACAATGTGAACAAGAGGTTAAGTTAGGGATCTGTTCGTATAGCAGTCCAAATTTAAATTAACTACTTCTATCGAATATTGGAACAATTCTTCCATTCATTATGGCACTTATAGGTATTTTTTGTACAAAAAATACCTTGTATTTTTTGTATAAAAATACATCACTCACCTTCGATTTGCCGACGACGCCGACGACGAGTCCTTATGGCAGAATCGCTGGAGGACCTGAGCACTATGCTCAATGACCTCAATAGTGTCTCACAACGGATAGGTCTTAAGATGAACATGGACAAAACAAAGATCATGTTTAATGTCCATGTCACACCTATGCCGGTAGTTGTTAGGAGCACTAAGCTCGAAGTTGTTGACGATATTGGACAAATAGTCCGACTAGGTAAGTCCAACTTCGACCGAGAGGTCAATCGACGGATTCAACTCGGCTGGGCAGCGTTCGGGAAATTACGATACATCTTTTTGTCAGGTATACCTCAAAACCTGAAAACGAGATTGTACAACCAGTACGTGTTGCCAGTGATGACTTATGGATCTGAGACGTGGTCCTTCACCGCTGGCCGTGTGAGGACGCTCAAGGTCGCTCAGCGAGCTATGGAGAGGGCTATGCTCGGGGTTTCTCTGCGTAATAAACTTAGAAATGAGGATATCCGCAGTAGAACTAGAGTGACCAACATAGCTCAATGGATTGGTAAGCTGAAGTGGCAATGGGCCGGCCATGTAGCTCGAAGAACCGACAACCGGTAGGGAAAAAAGGTTCTCGAGTGGCAGCCTCGTACCGGTAGGCGAAGTGTAGAGCGTCCCCCCACTAGATGGAGTGACGATCTGGTAAGACATGCAGGAAGTCGATGGATGCAGGTGGCTTAGGACCGTGCTTGGTGGCATTCCTTGGGGGAGGCCTATGTTCAGCAGTGGACTTGTGAAGGGCTGTAATGATGATGATGATGATGATGAATAATTTAGTCACTTTTAATTTTTTTTTACCGTCCAAGGCACAGGATTCATGTGCTTAAGCCTAAGCATCCTGCAGTCTATGTGCTATTGTTACCGTTACAGTCTATTGAAGTCCACTGCTGAACATAGGCCCACAGATTGTCTCATAGGGGAGATGCCACAGTTGCCAGGTTTGGCGGGCGGGCTGGAAATCGCAGTTTTTTATTATTTTGAGTTGTTATAAGGAAGATGCTGCTGACCGTATGTTTCAGTTTCCCTCTCTCACCCACGTGGCGATATGGGGTAGTGGATATTTTTACACCGCCGCTGCATAGTTTATATTATATAGGAATATTGGATATTCTTAGCTTATTACGATAACTATGCCTGCATTTTGGACTTCTTTCCCTCGTATTGCATTGATTAACGACTTCGTCTATTTGTGGTAAGCATTTGCAACGTGCATAAAATATTACGTTCATAAAGTCTTCTCGAAGTATTATAACATTACATTATGATTAGAAATTAGATTATAGCCTGCCGAGATTTTTTATCTTAGTTTTGGTTAGTTTAAATATTGTGAAAAGAATTGGAGTGGTTCACGGCAGTAACCACATGGCGGATTCAAACCCACGATTTTTTAGTTGCGCAGTCCGTTCTTTTAATCGTTAGTTTGCTGCGTCCCATTTTAAATTAAACTCTACTCTAAGCCTGTATTGGCGCCGACGTCGTATTGCCAACGTGATGTATGTATTTTTCATTCAATTATTATCATGAAAAAAAAAACAATGATCCCAGAGTTTCTTTGTCGGTCTATTCATTAAAAGTTTAGCTTTTGGAACCAGACTTTGATGTTCGTAGGAGCTTCAAATAAGCTTAAACTAAATAAAATATTTTTGACTTTGACGTTAATGATGATATCTTTCAAACAATTTTCCTTCCACGGCGATTACTTTAAAAGCGTAAATTATGTGTTATTGAAAAACCGTTCCAGGAGATAATTTAGTACCACTAGTCACTAGTGGAAGCGGTAAAGTCGTAGTAGTTCATGGGAGTCGCGCTCATCTAAGCGCTTGCCTTAAATTTTATAGTATGCTAGCAAAACGGACTCGATCTTCGCTGGCTCCAATGAAATTGTTAATTGCAATTTAAAGTGCTGCTTTACCACGTGCTCGACGGTGAAGGAAATCATCGTGAGGAAACTTGTATTACTAAAGAATAAAATTATTTCGAAGACATGTAAAAGTCCGTTAACACGCAATGGAGCCGCACGGCGGACGAATTGCTCGATAAACCCCTCAAAAATGAGGCCTGTATCCAGTAGTAGGAGTTAGCCCCTAAATTGCGTGCCCAGCAGGGTCCATAACACTGGTCTCATATTATTTTATAACATCTTGTGTACATTATGGTTTAGCAATAAATGTTTGAGTTTGAGTATAAAGACTGTAACTTTTCTTTACGTAAGCGCAATCACAAAGGCTTGACTCATCAAAATCAACCCTTATGAGAAGACCGGAGGCAAGATGTAGCGTCAGAGATATCGGGATATAGCCACAATACAACTAGATCCATACTCTATTTTTGTGTCTGCGCAAAAATTGTCTCTGGTTGAAATTAAAACCACGAACCCGTGGTTTTGTAGAAAGGTACTCTAACCTCTAAGCCATGCGGCCGCTTTGCATAACATACATATGCCTTACAATCTATACGTATCACAAATCCAATATCCCATTAGTCGCTATTTATGTTGCTAGGCACTTGCCTAATATAAACGCCGTTGGCACATTGTTTTGTTTTATGTTTCACGTTAAGTTCACCTATAACTCCCAAACGAACATGAGGTTAAAAATAAAATTACAGCCTACCGAGTCCTATAACTCATACTTCGCCAAATCCTACGATTCGAGGTTCTAAATAGGTGCCGATCGACTGTTTAGTTGAGTTTAGTCGCTTCCCAATATATTGTAATATATTATGTACATTGAACTGTCGGTCGATAGTTGTTGAACTGATCAATTAAAAAGGAATCGAGGTGGTTTTTTTAACCTTTTTTGTTGAGCACCTATCGAGTTGATAATATGTGGACCTATACACGTTCCCATAGATTTTTCATATGTAACTAAACAATTGTTCTATTAAAAATTGTATGTATGCGCCAGCGTTTGTTGAAGAATTTATCAGTCCCTTGGCCTTTCCATTCCTTTTTTGTTACACTGTTTTCCTGTAAACCTTTGAAATAATAATGTGGTTTTGTGGTTTAAAATAATTGGAATTAGAATATTTAGCGTACTGAGCTCACGGTTATTTTCTAAGACGTAAGTTCATCCATTCCTACTGCTGTGAGTAATTGTGTGTTATCAAAAGCGGACAAACGATTTGGTTAAATGGATTTTCCGGTAATGTATAGTTTGTTTATGTGTTAATGATTTTTAACATTTGTTTATGGAGAAGTTTATTGACTGGCTTGTTGAATTTCTTGATAGAAAAATTCAATAATTGATTTTTGACCCGACCCGAGATTTGAGCACATGATCAGCCGAGATTTGAGCCTGGGACCACATGATCAACAGTCGCGTTTTCGACAAGTTGATATTATATATGGATTAAAAGACATTTATAAGTTAATTGCAATGTAATGTTATTACTGAATATATAGATGTGATTATTTAAATATTTCTTACATTACTTCTAAAGAATTCTACACTTCCATACATGTCCTACAACGCTTTGAAATTTTAATTACTTCTGCATTGTTTAAGCATATTTAGCGCCGCGCTAAGCTTTTCTAAATAAGGTTGCTCGTTATTTAAAATTTATCGCCATTGTTGAAGTTGGCTAGTTGAATCGTAATTATATTGCCAATTCATTGATTCATTTATTCATTTACTAAGGGCTGACTTTTCAAGCGTCAGATAAAAGTTATCCATAAAATAAATTATAATCTGACTGAATATAAAAGTAAAACAATTGAACTATCTTATATATGTATGTACAGGATGGGCCATCTAACGTTTGGAATTGGAACTATAGGTTATTTTGTGGTTGGAAGGTTTTATGACATTTCCGATGTGACATAAAGTTAGTTTTATGTTTGAAATTTATAAAATGGGTCGCTCATAGATTACTGTATATATACTAGGGGTCGCTTTTCGCTTGAACAAAGTTGGGAAATATTAAAAACTTATTTCCAAAGTGATGAGTCTTCTACTCAAACGAAAAAAAATTGACCAAAAGGATGTGCCAAAAACGCAGTTTGTGGATCAATTTGTGAAGCGAGTTCGTGAAACTCGGTAGTTGTTCGATAAAACAACCCGTGTACGTACTCGTCCAGTGCGCTCAACCGAAAACATCGCTGCTGTTGCTCAGAGTGTGCGTGAACAACCATCAACATCAACTCGTCATCGTTCTTAAGAATTGAACATTTCACGCACTTCTTTGTGAATAATTTTGATGACCATCCGATTAGTTTTCGGTTTGCTCAATGGGCCGAAGCCGAAGACCGCTTGATCGAAGATGAGTATTTTTACCGAAAAATCATCTTTTCAGATGAAGCTCATTTCCACCTCGGAGGATACGTCAATAAGCAAAATTATCGTATCTGGGGTTCAGAAAATCCACACGTCATCGTGGAGAAACCAATACATCCACAACGAGTGCGGGTGCGGATTTTGGTCTGGCGGCATTATTGGGCCATTTTTATTCGAAAATGAGCGAAATGGCGATCGCTACCGCGCTATGCTAAGCGATTTTTTTGTTTCCCAAAATTGAAAAGGAAGACATAAACGACATTTGGTTTCAGCAGGACGGCGCAACGTGCCACACAGCCAACGCAACAATCGATCTTTTGCGCACTGTTTTCGAAAGTCGCATAATCAGCCGAAATGCTGATGTCAATTGGCCACCTCGAAGCTGCGATTTGACTCCGTTGGAATTTTTTTGTGGGGAGCCGTTAAGGACAAGTGTTACGCTAACCATCAAGAGACGATTGACGACTTGAAACATGAAATCGAAGTTGCCATTACGAAACACGAAATAGAAGCCCAAACAATCGAAACTGTACAGAAAAATTGGACTGATCGAATGGGGTACTGTAAGGCTAGCCGTGGCAGTCATTTGAATGATGTTGTCTTCCATTCCTAAAAGGAAAGGTTCAATCTTTCTAATAAACTCATAACTTTAAAAAAATATTCATTAGTTTTTTTTTTATTATAGCAAATTCAAATTCCAAATCTTAAATGGCCCACCGCTTATTTTATTGTCAGCAGTGGACTTTTTTAGGCTGTAATGATAATGGATTGAAAATTTTAAAACTTATTTATTATTGGATATAAATTAATAGTAAGAAAGTGTTTAAACTGAGTGCATATAATAATACATGATGTTAATATTGCGACCTTACGAATAAGGTGTTACCAAATAACTACTATTCTGTGTTATTGAAACAGACAAGCGCAGCGGAAACGTATCGAAGAAATATATACACAGAAATACATATATGGAATACCAGCGTAAAGTAGCAGCTGAATGTTGTTGTGTTTCGTATGGTTAGTGTAGATAACCGGAGACCCTCAAATCTACTGCTACTATACTACTAGAAATGAGGCATTCCATCTTAGTCCTCAGGGGTGACAACGCATCTGCATTTTGATTCTTAATCAAAGATAGATGTAGATATCTATGGGTCACAGCATCCACTTACCATCGGGTGGACTGTATGCTCGTTTGTCACCCGTATGCTATAAAATAATCCTCTACTCCATATCATCCCGTGAGCGTCGTAAGAGGCGACAGAGGGAAATAAAACAGGAGATGGACTGCAGGATCTTCCTTTTTTTATAGGATAGGGTGACAAACGAGCACACAGTCCACCTGATTGTAAGTGCTTGCTGTGGCTCATAGACATCTACATCTATCCTCGTTTGCGAATTAAAATGCAGATGCGTTGTCACCCGTGAGGACCAAGATGAAATGCCTCTTTTCCAGTAAAAGGGTCTCCGGTTCTCTACACTCACCATACGAAACAAAGCAGTGTTAAGCTGCTATTTTACGCTGGTATTCTGTGAGAGCTTGGTCCTTCCCCGGTCGAGCCGACCCATTCGTGCTACAACTATACTATTAATATAGCTGCAGCATGGCTCTACCACGTTATAAACTTCCTGATAACAACACAAATTAGTAAATAATTGCGGATGGCAACGCCTGCTAAACGTGGCAAATATCAATCTGTGAGGGAGGCCTTTGTTCAGTAGTGGACTTCTATGACAAAGGAAGGTTATTCGAGATTCATCACAGAGATTTGAATTCCATTTACCATCGAAACAGAAAGGGGAGAAATTTCAGGCAATTAAGATTGATTATTTTTATTTGAACTCGCGCTTTAACTGAATATTTAAATGTTATCAAAATATAACGCAATATACATACATTATATTTCCTTCTTATAATGAGTATGTCTTCATTTTCAACTCTATAATATCATTTTGATCAGATATCCATTAATGCTCCCTCCTCCTCATCATGCCGTTATGTTTATTATGCTGGATTAAAATACCAAATCGTATGTAGTGTTTTATTCAATTACGATTTCGGTCGTCATCGCGAGTATTGACCCTCATAATGTTTAATCTCAACAAAATACATATAACCTTACAAAGTATAGGCATGTATACCGTCAGTACTCTACAAATACGTTGAACATCTCGTACATGATACATACGCACTGTACCGTAGGTAATTTAGTCTAGTAGCGTAGTCCTGCGGACGTACAGATAATTTTTAGCCTTGACATTTCATAAAGCAACACGAAATAAAGTTAGTCATTTTGAACTGATAATGAAAATGAAAATGTCCACGTGTGTTGTTTACGCAACGTAACGTTGATTAAAACTGGCGTTTTAAATTGAGTTTATTAAAAGTTGATTTGGTAAAGTATATAAACAATAAAAATTATTTACGAACACTTAGTGACATTGATGTTTGTAATATTTGAAATCCTGTGCTTTTTACGCTTACTGCCTTACATTATTTACTTTCATGTGGTTTTCTTATTAGTTTCTGCTTAATAGTATAATTTATGGAGATTAATACCTTAAATGGTTTAGCTATATTTTCCTGCGATTTTTATTTATTTCTTTTACCCGACCGAAGAAGGAGGGTAATGTTTTTCCAGTGTATGTATGTATGTATGTATGTCTATTTCTTTTGCACGCTGTGCTCTGTAGCCTAAACGGCTTGATCGATTTTAACTATAAGGGTTGTCGTTAGATTCGTCTTAGTTGTGGAAGTGGCATAGGACCTATATATTTAGAATTTTCCTCTTTTCAGTAAATTGTTTTAATCATTCGGGTTTTATTAATTACTGTTTTAATCATTGGCTTTATTTAATCTTATTTATTTATTTTTATTTAAACTTTTATGCTCAAAGTTGTACACATGGCGGACTTAATGCCATAGGACATTCTCTCCCAGTCAACCATTAGACTAGACAGAGATAGACAAACAAGAGGCGGTGCAGTAATCAAAATAGAAAGGCTAAAAAAATATATATTACATACATACACATATATACCTAAATACACATAAATATTATAATACATATAAATATTATCTATGTTAGAACAAATATAAAATATACACATAATTATGTATATGAGAATAAGTGCTGCGTTAGTTCAAACTTGCAACGATTTTTTCACATGCTTACGGACTTGATTTTTAAAAACAAACTTGTTGGGAGCTTTTTTAATGTCAAGAGGGATGTCGTTCCAGAGTCTGATGGAGAATCTCCCAGGTATTGAAATATGGATTTCAAATACTCGGGAGCACATGGATCGTTCAAAATTGTGAAAAGGGTGCAGAGTGTTAGCCAATTTAGCTGAGTACGAAAAGAAGATACATGGTCGTATTTACGAAGACCATAAACGTATCTGATGCAGTTGTTAAGCAGACGATCCAATGTATTAAGATGATGTTGAGGCAGATCTGAGCAACACACATCGACATAATCTATAATAAGTGACTGAACAAGTAAAATCTTAGTATTGGTGGGAAGAAAGTTTTTTAATCGATATAGAGATCGCAAAGTTACAGTGGTTTTGCGACTCTCCTCCTGTATATGTTTGTTCCATGTTAAGCAACCATCAACATACAGTCCAAGGTTCTTTACATTGGGAGAAAATGGTATGACATTATTTTTAAACATAATTGACGGTAGGGTGGGAATATCTAGTTTCGATAATGATCTTGGGCTACCTAAGATTATCGTTTGTTTTTCTTATGAGTGACCAAAGGGCTGATCGTTATGTCGTCGAGATTAGTCTGGTAGTTTAGTCACTCAGTAAATAAAAGTAGATAGCGTCATGTCATTTTAGCTTTTATTTGTATTTTTTTTCTTTATATGTTTACGAGGTTATCTATGGGGGGCTTATATCAGCAGTGGACTTGTTTTTGCATTCATTCATTAATTTATTTAATACAGCCTATCAAAAGTCAATCAGAAGATAATTGCTATAGTCGTCATGCTTGGCAGACGGTCGGAAACCGAAGTTTTTTTAGTATTTTGAGTTTTTATCAGAAAGAGACTGCTTTACATCTCCTGATTCATTTCCTTCTATTGCCTCGTACGACACCCACGGGATGATATAGGGAAATGGATTCCTTTACGCCGCCATACACGGCGTAGAGGACTTGTCACGGACTGTAATGAATGAATATTTCTGAAATGGACTAATAAGGCTCTATACCATAGATAAGTTAGTTACTAAATCTATGCTCTATACAATCTCTTGGGATATTGGTATTATCCCGTCCGCCTCGAGATCAGCGCATAAACAGAGATAGAGTATTAACACAGAAACATTGAAACTCTTTGAACGATGTACCTAACAAATATCATAATCTTAATTTATATATGACCGTTGTAAATAGATTGATTTAAAAATTTATTCTGTATGGAATTTAAATTGAAATGCTATTTTTTTAAATGTTTATTACACAAAAATACAGTCCGTTGTTTTTTGTACTACTTTCGCCAAACTGCAGGGCAGTTTGTTGGTGAATACATCATCCACTTACATTTTATGTACCTACTGTAATTAATAACTTAATTTTAGATTTAAAACTTAAAATAATTATTATATTGAATCTTCGTTTTTAAATTCCAGTACGACTATTGGAAGATTCCTCCATTGCTCCATTTAAAAATATTTTATAATATAGAGGAAATCATTGTTTGCTACATATACAACAAATGTTTAGTTTACAAAGAAAAGGTTTAATGATTGTGTTGTTGATGTAATGTCTATGAGAGGTACCGTATTCTGCGTTACTTTGTAACTCGTTATCATTAATTCGAAATCGAAGTTTAATGTAGGATATGGTAGTTCGTTGCCTTTGTTCAGGAAGTCGATGAAAAACGTCAGTCATACAATTGTATCAATGTGAACATTATCCATGTAAACAATAAACTTCATTATGCGCGTCAATGTGATACGAATTTAATGTATACCGTTACCGTTGATTCTACTTCACGTTGGATTCTTTATTCGAAACATTTCAACTTATGATGAGGTACGTGAGGGTAATATGGTCACCTTAAGCTTTGCCGCTCTATAAATTTATATATTTTTGATCGTGGTAGAGCCATGCTGCAGCTATATTAATAGTATAGTTGTAGCACGAATGGGTCGGCTCGACCGGGGAAGGACCACGCTCTCACAGAATACCAGCGTAAAATAGCAGCTTAATGCTGCTGTGTTTCGTATGGTGAATGTAGAGAACCGGAGACCCTTTTTACTGGAAAAGAGGCATTCTATCTTAGCCCTCACGGCTGACAACGCATCTGCATTTAAATTCGCAAACGAAGATAGATGCAGATGTCTATGGGCCACAGCAAGCACTTACCATCAGGTGGACTGTGTGCTCGTTTGTCACCCTTATTTTATAAAAAAAAAAAACTAGGAGGAGGACAGAGACAATACACAATGTCGTACACTATAACTAATATTTTAAGAAAAAAATAGCCAACAAAGCATTGGCAATAATAAGAAACACTTCGAAAATCAACTTAAAAAAAAACTTACTACACTATCCAACACTAAAATCGACTAAAATATTTACTATGATATCATCTGTCAAAATGGCGTCGATAAAGTGGTGCCATTTTGACTCTTTATTATTTGAATGACTGATGAAGAGCTATCGTATCACAGAGCCATCTATGCAAATAAGACTGTAGTTTTTGAGTTATAAGAAAGTGACCATATTAACCGGATGACCATATTACCCTCGCGTACTATATTATTTCCTAATTACCTACTCACTCGAATTGAATGTACATATATACAAATAAATAAAATTGCAGTGTCAAAATAACAGCTTTTTACTTAAAGCATATGAAAGTATATACGGCACTTATAACAAAAAAACAAATTTTGATATTTTTGTCTGTCTGTCTGTCTGTTTGTTCCGGCTAATCTCCGAAACGGCTGGACCGATTATGACGGGATTTTCACGGACCGATAGCTGATATTATAAGGAGTAACTTAGGAAACTTTTATTTTAGAAAAAGACTTAGGGTACCGCGCAAAAAAATTAAAACCCATGAAATCGAATCATAATAAATTCCAAGCGGACGAAGTCGCGGGGAACAGTTATTTATAAGAAATAAACTATTATATAAACAACGGATCAGGAGGCTGGAGTAGCTTGAAGAACTGATAACCGATGGCGAAGAAAAGTTTTGAACGGTAACTTCGTACTGACAAGAATAGTATTGGGGGATCCCCCTCTTGATGGCATAACAACCTGATGAACATGCAGGAAGTCGACATATTTAAAATAATTTATTAATCAAAAACATTTTGTACGTAAAAGATAGTCTAATATTACGGGTATGTATATTATGTATGATACAACATACAGTGAATGGTTTATCCATTTTGGTTTTGCCTATTGAAACGCATATAAAATCACTTAACAGAGATAAGGTCAAGTATTTCACCGAGTGCAACGACCTCTACGGACGGCGGTAAATATTTTTAAGCTGACTTTTACGTGCTGCCGTACAACAGTACAACAAAAGTTTTGTTTTTATTTATCCTTTTTCGGTCTTACGGATGTGAATAAACAAAACGTCCTTGAGAGCCATTTCTCTGTAGCCACAACAACAAAATTTAAAAATAATTACGCTAATAAAACATGCTTGCTGCGTGCTTGGAATTTATTTTATTAATTTATGTCAAAGAAACGTTATTTAATAAATATTATGTTTTAGGAACACCAGTTTAAAGAATTATTTTTTATTAAAAACACTAGAATTTTCTCCTAGGACAAACATCCAAATTCGAAACAAATATTTGTGGAATTGTTGTAACTCGAAGCTCCGCAACCAAATTAATGCTTTATAGCCGTCAACATTACTTATTAGTGGACTATAAAAAAAAGGAGGAGGTTTACAATTCGACTGTAGGTTTTATTATATGTATGTTTATAGGGTAAGGATTATTAATATATTTTTTAGGGTAAGGAAGAATCCGCCGCGCTACCCAAATGTGCCTCCTCCAGGAGTAACAGTGTTCTGTGGTGTTGGCAGGCCTTACAAGTCCTTGAAATATATATATATTTTTAAATTTTATTATTTTTTAACTTCTCAGACTTGTAGGTCCTTTACGACAATTGAAATTCGCGAAGTGTTCCTTCACCATCGAGCACGTGGTAAACCGAACTTAAATATGAAATTTTAGGCGACCGCTAATCCCATGAATATATAAATAAATCAAATAAGCATATAAGAAATGTTTTAATAGAATGATATTTTTACTTAAAGTTATGAATAAAGTTTTTATCATGTTCTTAAAGTGTCGTTTTGTTATTCATAATAATTATATACTTATTGAATTTAAAAACTATTTGGACATGATGTACATACTTAAGTCAATTAAATGATTAATACGTATAATTTATCACACATTATAAATCAATTAAACTCAGAAAATGGAATGCAGCATCATGTCATGCTTCACTACGGTTGATAAACTCTTCGTACTCTTGTGACGTAACATAATTAATGTATCTATACCACTTAGTTCCCGATATAATATAGTTATTTCACGCATTTATCAGTTAGACTTAAAAACACTGCTTTCTATAGAAAGCGATCATTTGCATAGTCTGGATTGAGTGATGTCGTTTGGGGATTTGTTTGCGCGAAGTGGGTGTTGGTCTTAATGTGAGATTGATTTGCGAGGTTTAATTACAATCTTACTTCGAAAGCTTTCAATTTTTTTTTATAGGATAGGTTGACAAACCATCACACAGTCCACCTGATGGTAAGTGTAAGTGTAAGTTGCTGTGACCCATAGACATCTACATCTATCCTCAATAAAGACTCAAAATGCAGATGCGTTGTCACCCGTGAGGACTAAGATGGAATGCCTTTTTTCCAGTAAAAAGAGTCTCTGGTTCCCTACACTCACCATACGAAACACAGCAGTGTTAAGCTGCTATTTTACGCTAGCATTCTGTGAGAGCGTGGTCCTTCCCCGATCTAGCCGACCCTATCGTGCTACAACTATACTACTAATATAGCTGCAGCATGGCTCTACCACGTTGAAAGAAAATGTGTATAGTTATATTGACTTCTGTGATGTTTTATCAACCTGGTATAATTTTATTAATACACAATATTTTTTCAATCGGCTGATGTAAACTCGTTGCATAGGGCGCGTGTTTCAAATTTGTAATTGAGCAAATTTAAAATTCTGTAAATGTTGAAGTTGTATTATGGCTGCACCACGAATGGGTCGGACCAGGCAAGGACCCGCCCTTACATAATGTTAGGGAAAAATGGTGCTGTGTTTTGAGTGGTGAGTGGCAAGAACAGGGCATCTTTTTATTGGCAACAAGGCATTGCATCTTAGTTGACCGTTCTCAATGCATTTGCATTTTTATTCTTATAAGCATATTCTATCGAGGTTAGATGTCAATGGGCGACAATATTAATTCACTATTAGGTGGATTACGTGCTCCATTATCACCTCAACTTTTGCAAAAAATCAGTGTTTACAGAATTATAGACAAAATAAAAAAGTTGAAATATTTACAGTTAACGTATGGGGAAAGTTGCTATAAGCTATGTCAGTGGAGTGTAAAGGTGAGTCACAGTAAATATTTACGCGGACACAATCATACACCTTGTAATTCATATCACATAGGTAGAGATACTGACTGATTACGATTTACTTAAGGCTTTATTATTTACTAGTGTAGTGTATTTTTCTTTGTTATTTAGACGTGGTAGAGCCAAGCTGCAGCTATATTATAGTTGTAGCACGAATGGGTCGGCCCCACCGGGGAAGGACCACGCTCTCACATAACACCAGCGTACTGTGTTTCGTATGGTGAGTGTAGAAAACCGGAGAGAGACCCTTTTTACTGGAAACGAGGCATTCCATCTTAGTCTTCAGGGGTGCCAACGCATCTGCATTTTGAGTATTGGTCGAGGATAGATGTAGATGTTTGTGGGTCACAGCATTCACTAACCATCAGGTGGACTGTGAGCTCGTTTGTCATCCTTATACTATGAAAAAAAAGACTCAAACTGTTTCAATAGATTTAAATTTAAAAATTAAATAATATTTCAGACTCCATATTACATAAGCAAATGTATCTATCTGTAATCCACAATTACGAATGAGTGACACCTTGTAATTTATATCACACATAGGTAAATACTGGCTGTTCACGATTTACATATGGCTTTATTATTTACGACTAAAAATTTATGTAAGAGTTATGCATTTGTAATGTGTGTAAAATTTAATGAGCAAAAACTTCATGCAGAATATGCAGTTTCCGGTTTCCTGTGGTGGCAAGTACAGGATCAACTTTATTTTTTACTTTGAATATTATGATCTTGTATTGTCAAGTTAATTCGGTCGGCAGACAGACAAAATCGAAGAATTATTCAGCAAATGGTCAAGCAATAGAAAGTTCGATATTTTAATAAAAAAAAGTTACAGCCTATATACGTCCCACAGCGGGGCACAGGCCTCCTCTCATTTCTGAGAGGGTTTTAGGGCAAGGAAATGTCCGCCGCGCTGCCCCAATGCGTGTTGGCGTACTTCACATGTCTTCGAAATATTTTTTTTATTTCTCAGACATGAAGGTTTCCTCACGATGTTTTCCTTCACCGCCGGGCACGTGGTAAATCAGCACTTAAAATTGCAATTAACAATTTCATTGGTGCCGGCGGGGATCGAACCCGGGTTGCTCTTAACTGTTTACTTAAACTTGAACTTACAGCGAGCGCTAACCATCTGAGCTACCACGGCTCTTTTACGGCTCTTTCACGGCTATTTTAATAATATTTGCACTTTAATCATATTTTCTATTTAAAGAGTTTATTTTGGAGATAAATTAAACAACCTCGTGTCATTTTTCTTTGTCGGCTCCTTTCATTTCCCCGAACAAATAGTATATTATGTTATCGACGATACAGGAACAAGACCATAGATTTGCAGTGATAAACTTATTAAGTAACTTTTGTTAATTGCTAAAATTCATTTTAAAAATTCATAAAACTAAGAGAGGTTTGTAATAACATCTTCGGGATGCAAAAAGCTAAAACGAAATGAAACTGCGGTAGAAATACCAAAAAAATAGTTATAAAAACTTAATTATCACTTCGTGACTGGCTAGCTAGACTATTGTTTCCGTGATGACGATAAACAGACAAAACAATTATACTTTTCTTTGCTATTTAAACTTAAACTATTTCTATATATTTGAATTTTAAAATTAGATAATATTTCAGACTTTATAATGCTTATGCAAATGTATGAGTATGTCACAATTACGAATGAGTGACATCAGTGTCCGAATCAGTCCGAATGTTGTTATCGCGAAGCACGCGGAGCGTCAAAACATCGAGTTCTATAGGAAATGATTATAAACATATACACAATGAACTATATGTAGATAGGTGTATTCACGGCGGCGGACCTCTGATGCAAGTCACGTAGCCCGGTAACTGCTAATAGTGAACGGTTCTGCGATTTCGTTATAAATTGACCGCAATAAAAGCACAAGGCTGTTATAACGCGAGACGGCTTCGTCAATAGTCTTTTTCTAAGCGAATGCAAATAAACTTTTGTTCTTTCCTTTGAGTAAAAGGCTTTCGTTCTTAAAGTACTTGCTATAACAAAATAGTATTTTATTAATTAACTAGCTGTTCCCCGCGATTTCGCCCGCGTGTAATTTAGGGTTTTAATTTTTTTGTGCGGAATCCAAATCTTTTTTTTAAATTGAAAGTAGCCTAAGTTACTCCTTATAACATCAGCTATCTGCCAGTCAAAGTCCCGTTAAAATCGAGGACAGAGGTATTTTTCGAACCAGTGATAAATAAAAAAAAATCTTAATTTCTAGACTTTTAATAAGTATTATGTAATCATCTGCATTGAATATAAAATTATTCTATTCGATTTTATTCTAATATTTAGAGAAATTTATATTTTTCTGAATTTAGTAGTAGACTGAGACTCTTAGGACTAACTCCAAACGAGATGTGATTGTAGGTAGTTATAATTTTAAAGTTATTGTTCTGGTCAAAGCTCAGTTCAATAAATTATAATATAAACAAGTTTTAATTAATCTTTAATGAAACCACACCTTAAGCCACGACGAATGCTTGATCTTTCGTTGTCCTCGAATGCAAAGTGAATTGTCTGCATCTCTCACCTACAGTAGCTACTTCACTACGCTCCGTGAATGTACTTTTTAATTTTTATCTTATGTTTATGCATTTATTATATTACTATATATATATATATTATTTACTAAAAATAATTTTATTTACAAAAATATTTAATTAGCTGTGGCAATTAAATATTTTCTTTTGATTATATTCATTAATACAGTTATTTATGAAGCAAATTACAAAACAATTGAAGTTACTAACTATTTATGTTTAAAGTAATATATAATTAAGTATTTTTAAGTTTATTAGTAAGTATTTTAAAGTTTATTATGTGAGAGTATCTTCTTTTAACGTAGTCATTTAAAAGTTGATTTTTGTTATAAAATACGTTTGTAAATGTTAGGTTATTACAGGGTTT
The DNA here is from genome assembly GCA_029286625.1 of Parnassius orleans. Classification (NCBI taxonomy): domain Eukaryota; kingdom Metazoa; phylum Arthropoda; class Insecta; order Lepidoptera; family Papilionidae; genus Parnassius; species Parnassius orleans. The sequence continues at coordinate 457,772 of JAGSMP010000330.1, forward strand.
CAAAATGCTTGTTAAAGAAGTTGACAAGTCAAATGATTAAGTATGATGTTTGCTTAACGCATATGTAATACTGGATTATTGTGAGTTAGTTTAATGGAATAAATAGGTGTTTTAAAGCTCCTGTGTTTGATCATTGTCGTCTACTAGAGTATTTGCGGAAAGAGACACGTGGTAAAAAGTGGACTAACTATTCAGTCTTGAAACCGTTCTTAAACACTTATGTACCTACTAAATCAAAGCGGTTCCAATATATTTGCATCAAAACACTCAAAAATTTATAACCATCTAATGACAAAATCGTTTTTGAAACACTCCAGTGTTCGCAATTGTATTTTACACAAACTCCACGACTGATGTACAATGACTACGGAGTAAGAGCCACGCTGCGGCTATGTAGTGGTTGTAGCACGAATAAGTAGGCCGGCTCGACCGAAGTACGGCTACGCTTTCACAGAATACCCGCGTAAAATAGCAGCTTAATACTGCTGTGTTTCAAATCGTGAATCTAAATAACAGGAGACCCTTTCTACTGGAAACGAGGCATTCCATCTTATTCCTCAGGGGTGACAACCCATCTGTATTTCGATTCTTAATTGAGGATAAATGTAGATGTCTATGGGCCACAGCAACCACTTACCATTAGGCGAACTGTGTGCTCGTTTGTCACCATTATTCTATATAAAAAAAACCTATCGTACATACTAAATCAAAGCGGTTACAATATATTTGCATCAAAATTCTCAAATTTCTTTGACCATTTGATGACAAAATCGTTTCTGAAACACTTCAGCGTCCACAATTTTATTTCGCATAAACTCCACGACTGATATACAATGACTCACCTCACTAGTTCTTGCCGTAGGTGGGGTTGTTGTAGTAGGAGGTGGGCGGTATGTAGAGCGGGTTGGAGCCGACGCAGTCCTCGGCGCCGATGTTCTGGTACTGCGTGTCGGCGAGCGGCAGCGGCGGCGGCCGGCTCTTCCACACCAGGTAACCCGCCGTCGCCGCGCCCGCCGCCGCCACCAGCAGCACCGTTAGCACCACGGGGATCGTCACTGGTGGACAATGTTGCACATAAATAAAACTGGTTGCCTGTTAGTAACATTACGTATTATCCGAAACACAAATAAAAAACCGTGGAACACTCGGTTGGAACGAAGTTCCTTTCGTGGTATATTATTATTGATAAACGTATTATATTATTGATTATGAAATACAAATAAATGAATTACTAGCGTCTATTAAAATGAAGCGTCATTTAAAATAAAATAATACTTATTTCATGGCAAGATCAGAAAAAGTGCGAGGGAGATGGATATTATTCCATCTCACTTCCTTATAGCCGCCAAGGCCGTCTACACTACGTCAGACGACACTGTGTCACGACCCCTCGTGACGGAAAAATCTTACACTTTTTGTCTCCTAGCCCCCATCCGCCAAATCCGTACCGTCCGATAAAGAACTTCGTTCCAAAAAGAAAAAAAATTATGTTTATGTGGTAGAGCCATGCTACAGCTATATTAGTAGTATAGTTGTAGCACGAATGGGTCGGCTCGACCGGGGAGGACCACACTCTCACAGAATACTAGCGTAAAATAGCAGCTTAACACTGCTGTGTTTCGTATGGTGAGTGTAGAGAACCGGAGACCTTTTTTACTGGAAACAAGGCATTCCATCTTAGTCCTTACGGGTGACAACACATCTGCATTTTGAGTCTTTATTGAGGATAGATGTAGATGTCTATGGGTCACAGCAACTTACACTTACCATCAGGTGGACTATGTGCTAAAAAAAAGGAACGACAAGAAAAACAAATGATAGAGAAGAACAGCGTGTTTGAAGCATTTTGTGTGTTACACAAAGGTGTAACTAAAGCTTTTACAAGTTCTTTCTCCTTTATCGGTCCGTAAATGTCCACTGCTGGGCAGAAACCCTTCCGCTGTTATGAGGTTTTGCCTTATTCGTCAAATCGTTTGCCGAGCGTGACGATTAAGGCAAATTTAATCTTTACTACGTGAGGCCCATGACCAACAGTGTACTTCAACGGGCTTATAATGATGAAGTTTTGAATCAACAAACTGTTAAAAAAAACTGTTTGTCGACTCATACTATAATTGACCAATAACTATTTATATATCAGTCCATTCCACTTGTCCCTGCACGGTAACCGACTAGGATAACGATATATTTATACTTGCGACCTCGGAAACAAACTCACAACAAACAAGATAATTATTGTGTCATATCAAACCAAATGACGAGGCTTATGAGGTAAAAAGAGACCACACGCTATTTCTTTAGGACTGACAAGGATAAACAAACAGACGAAATGCAACTGTGCGTCCATGTTTACAGAGTGTGGTGACTGCGATGTTATAAGTTCCACCTGTTTAAACTTTAACGCCATAATATTATGTTTAAAAATTTGATAAAAGAATGATCCATAAAATGGGTTTTTAGTTGCTACCATGTTAGAGAAGACAATCATTGTTTTTTTATAATGTGTGTCGTCTTTGAGAATAGAATACAGTCGTTTAAAAATTAATACAATAAGGATTTGTATCTATCTTATTAAGAGATGCGACAAATGGCTGCAATTAGGTTTATAAAGAACATTGAAACTAATTGTATTGATCACTTTTATTTTGTTACTCTATAAATTATTTATGTATATGCACAAAATATAGTGGTAAATAAATATATGTATTATGCACAAAAATTAATTTTAACATATATTCGGAATCACAAAGATGGTTGTTAAATTGAGATGCAATTCTAAAATGTTAATTGCCGATGGCTGGACTTGGGCAAGATATTCCACACAGGGTTAGCTGGACTTGGGCACAGGGTTAGCGTAGAAGCAAAATCACTTGACCTCTACTTTGTATTAGGGGCTTTTGTTATGTTTTTAATTAAACATAAATTTACATGCATACATAAAATTTTATGATTTTATAATTCCAATCTATGTCAATCAAATCGCTAAAGATTTTTTTTTAACTTTATTAAGCATAATTATGTTACATTATCCAGTACAATACTAGCATGTAAACCTCTAGGGGTTTATCTACTCTAGAGAGTCGTCTTATAGAAACAAAGATGTATTAATATTAAATCACAATATTCTAATATGAAGTACCTACTACAATAAGTATGGTTGCTTTACAAATATGATTTAAGTTTACTTTTAAACAGTTTTGATTTACCGTATGTTTTTTGTAATTCTAGTGGCAAGTCATTAATAAAAGTAGGGACAAGATTGATCACCGTCTGAGTTCTATTTAATTTCTTTATTTGACTCAAAAGTCCCACAGTATATTATTATGAAAAAAAGGACTAATATTGATTTGTCTGATAATATGTAAATTCAAAAATACAAAAATCTTAAATGACGAACTGATTTATAAGTCTCATTAAAGGTATAAAAACTAAAGTAGCAGCTTACATACGTCTCACTACTGTGCACAGGGCTCCTCATTACCTGTAGAGTTTTTGGGCAGAAAAGAGTATGCCGCAATCCTTCAACTACTACTCAGACATTTAGGTTTGCCCACGAAGTTATTTTTCACCACTTTCACCGGATACGTGGTAAGTCAGCACGTACAATTTCCCATTACAGATTTATTTGTCCTCAAAGGACTCGTAAACGTTTTGCTCCCTTGCCGTGATGAAATCTCACGGAGAGCTACACGTACGGCTCTCGTATTTGTTTAAATAAAATTCATAAAAACTGAAACAAAGCTTTTGTACGATTGTTGACCATTTCTACCTAGTAATCAGAAAACCAAAGATGCCACGAACTATTCCATCAAATAGAGATAAAATCACACAGTGCACTTAATTTCCAATTATTTACATCAGATAACGTGATAACATGTAAAGTTGGTAAAATGAAACCTATGCCAACAGACATCCAATATATTCAACTAAAGAGCTTCTCTCCTAATCTCAATTTTATGTACACAGTATTGGATTCTGTGCACACAAAACACACGTGTAGTGTTGTTAGACATTTTGCCAAACGTGGTAATTGTGGTAAATCATCTCGATAATGGCCACCGGTCTAGATATTTTTAAGTGTGACAGTTTTTGATGCTGCACGAATAAGTATTCAGTAGCATTCTAAAATTTAATTTTGTCAGTTACTTATTATTAGTTTATTTAGCAGAAAGTAGAGGGCGCTATATTACATGAATACTATGAAAGTCAAAACTATACTATCTAGTAATATCAGCTATAGAAGGTTGGGTTGCGACTGGCTCAAGAGCAACCCCAAAGCCGGGAACGTTTATTTATTATATAAAAAAGGCATAAAGTGATGTTGATTCTGTTAAAAATCTGTTTCTGTTAAGAAACTCGCCAGCGCCGCTAGCGGTGAAAAACTATTTGACGATGTGACAATATTATCATGAAATAGCAATATTATGTTTAGATATTAATATCGTTAAACGATCTCTATTCATTGATTTGGCTAAGCTATATCATGACATGGTCAACAAACAGTAACAAATATCATGAAATGACACCATTTCACGAAATAATGATTTAATGAGAATTTTGCAATAATTGCAGGCAGACCAGTTTTAATCAGTTTACATACAGATATAGTGTCAAACGTATGAAAATTGATGTTTTTTAGTTTAAAAAAATATAAATTTTCATACTTTTGATAGATATTGAATAGATTATCTATTTTTTTACATTTTAATTATTACATTTTTAAAATGAAATAAAGATTAAATTAAACGTTAGGATTTTTAAGTAATTTTATAAATGTAATTATTTACACATTTAAATGTAAGTTATTTATATTATTTAATTTATTGGTTACTAAAGGTAAAATATAGGCTTTTGTCATTTGATGGTAGATGGCGCTATTTTGATAATTAAAACGTATAAATATCGTCAGCGTAGTTTCAAATTGTTATGCAAAGGTAAAAACTAATTTTAAACTTTATTTACAAATATGACATTTATTTGAAAAACCACCCGCCTATCATCCCGCCTATTAACTAACATAATCATATATAATAGAAAATCAACATCTAAAGGAAGAAAAATACTTAACCTTCTTTTTTAAGTTCCGTAATCGGATAAAAGTAGCCTATAAGTTGCCCCGGGTTACTAACTACCTACATATAAAATTTAATGAAAATCGGTCCAGTAGTTTTTGCGTGAATCGGTAGTATTACCTTTTTGTCTGTCTGTCTGTCTGTCTGTGTATACACAGAGACAGACAAAAAGTCTAATAACCACTAATTTGGCTTCCGTACCCTTTATTTAGTCCCCTGGACTTGTTTTTTCAAGAGTATATTAGAATTACAGGCACGACTTTTCTACAGATTTATTATATGTATAGATTGTAATGTAATGTAATTATTATAAAAATAAATCGTAACAAGCCTTACAAAAACAACAGAGTTTCTTGCCGGTTTTTTTCCGCGAAAGCCTAAATTGAATAGTTTTGAGTTTGATTTTGAAAAGAATACTGTTAGGTCGGTTTACATTATACGTAGCAGCGAGTCACTTGGACCGCGTTCAGCTTAAAAACATATGTAAAAGATGGAAACTTGTGAAAGAAGTGATAGGTGGGTAGCCCATCGCCTACACCATCACAAACCTAATAACCCATTAGTCGTCTTTTACGACATGCTACGCAAGTGACACAGTTGGCACATTCCTTTTTGCTATGAGTCCTAAATAAACATGGAATCTATAAGTACCAAACTAACGTGAAACTAAAGACACCAGAGTACCAGATCTGAAAAATAAAAAGTTAAATCAAAATAACTTACAGCTCACACCACCAACGACAGACGCGCCAGTACTATGATCGCACAACTTGATCACCATGACGTATACGTCATCATTTTCATCCTTCATAGCCGCATACTCCACATGACACTCATCGACAGTCCCGTTGCAAGTCACCCACACGCTCCTGTTCATGCTGTCTCGCTCCACCATCAGAGTCTCATTGTACTGCATCTTGATGAAAGGATAGTGACATTCGCCGCAGTGACCAAGCGCAGGATTGCTCAGACATTCATCACAATCGCTGGTTGTCATGCAGATGTCCGCACAGTAATAGTCCTTGTCGAAGTACTTGGAGCCAGGGCGGTCGGTGTAGCATTCGCAGGTCTCGCATGGACCACAGTAACCGTTACCCGAGCATTCCAGCTGAGGGCGGAAAAAATCAATGCTTATGTTGGCACTAAAGTTGATATCCATACACACAATAGTTGATACACATACACACATAGACACATAATATACATTACGCCAGAAAAACTAATGACTTCTGATAGTTTGCGAATGGCGATATATCATATCATTTACGCCAGACGTAAAATACCTAGAAGAAGTAGACATACATAATATATATTGTAGAAAAAATATTAATAAAGGGGTATTTATTAACAAAATAAAATCCATTCTCGAAACAAACACAACATGCTTCTTCAACGTGATAGAGCCAGCTATATTTTAGTTGAAGCACGAATGGGTCGCGGCTCGACCGAGGTAGGACCACGCTCTCACAGAATACCAGCGTTAAATAGCAGCTTAATGCTGCTGTGTTCTGTATGGTGCGTGTAGAGAACCGGAGATCCTTTTTACTGGAAACGAGGCATTCCATCTTAGTCCTCAGTGGTGACAACGCACCTGCATTTTGATTCTTGATCGAGGATAAATGTAGATGTCTGTGGGCCACAGCATCCATTTACCATTAGGTGGACTGTAAGCTCGTTTGTCACCCTTATTCTATAAAAATAAGCGTTTTGATGATCTAAGGAACCGAGCCATAGTTCTTCACTACAGGCCGAATGAGTGAAGTTTTTCGGGGTGGTAAAATCCGTAAGAAATATGTTCATAGTAGAATCAGAGTAACTGACATAGTCGAACGAATCTATAGGCTGAAGTGGTAATGAGCCGGTCATAAAGTACAAAAACCAAAAACCGATGATGAAGAAAGGTTCTTTTAGTGGCAACTGTTAACAGTAAGCGGAATATAGGGAGGTCCTAGATTAGATGGAGTTGTGACCTGATGAGACGTACAGGAAGTCGATGAATGCAAGTGGCTTAGACCGTGCTTTCTAGCAGTGTATGATTGTGACATAATTTAATTAATCTCTTGAATATTAACCCAGTAATCAGTTGCAAATGCAAAATCATCTTAAGTTTTGTTAAAAAAAACTTAGCATTACCAATAGGTACTTTTGACATAATATGCTATGATTGATGTAACATGCTTCTAAATATGGTTTCCTTTCCATTTTATTTGCTTCCGTTACTTGAAACATCCTCGAATATAGTGGGTCACCGTTACAATGACATTGTTTTATCGAAACAAGCATCATTAATTATTCATCAATGCTTTTATTTTATCTTTCTTCGTGATGAAATAAATCTAAATTTATGACGAGTATAAATTATATCGAACTTTCCCACTCAATTCTTAAAAATGAGACGTCTGTGCCAAACAGTGGGGGGAGGGGAGGGGGGAAGAAGGAGAAAATGTGTAAGCGGAGTGCATGAAAGAAGTTTTTCAAGTAGTGACATATTAAACCTTGACCATACTCTGGTTTTACTGGATATACGTATGGTTTTTGTGAAACCCTTTCCATACCTCGCTGTGCTTGTTTAATGCCTATTTATATGTCATTTTTGTTTTAAGGTTTTGAGATATTCATTTACTGCATTACAGTTAATCAACAGTCCACTGCTGAACATAGGCTTAGATTAACTATATTTTTTAACTATACATTGCCTCATCGGGTAATATGGTTTAAATCTTTCTATTATACTTATAATATATACACGCGGTGGCGGCGTTAGAGAATCCGTCACCGCATTTCGTCCCGTGGGTGTTGTATAAGGCGACTATGGGAGATAGAGAGGCTTTCAATAGATGACGGTATACCGTCTGGTTTACGCCAAACGAAAATAGTCAGATCGGCGGCTTGGAGGTGCGAGACGTTTATTGTTGCGATCGTTAATTCGCACTAAACTGCAAAATCCCATGTTCAGTAGTCGACTTTTAGGAGCTGGGTGATGATGATGATGATGATCTATATAAAGTTTGAAGAAACAAAAATTTTTGTGCTTGCTTGTGCGCGTTACACTCGCAGGTGCGGGCGTGGTCATTAAATATCAAACATGACAAGATATGCAAGTGTTCTCTTTCTTTTATAATTTTGAGCAATTCAATTGTACTTCTACTAAAAACGTAAGTCTTATCCATTAAAATTAAAAGACAATCGACTAAAATCCCCACAAAAATGCACGTCTACGCCTTTTGGGCAATGTGAATACGAAAATGCTAAATTCGTGGCACATACTATTCGTCCTGCACCCTCCGATTGTACGCGAATAAAGCTTTACAGGATATGTATTAAGGTTTAATTGTTACTTAGTAACTTTTTATAATATCAAACAGGCTATTAAAATTAAACAATAACAATACTCACTTCATTTCTAGCAGGATTGCTGCATTGTAGATCTCCACGGATGCCTTTGCATTCTTTCTTTTCGCAGAATTTGCCAGCCCTATCAATAAAAATATAAATTACAGTTGACTGTCATGATGAAACATTATAGAAATTATTACCTACTTTAAATTAGTGCAATCGATAGGTATCGGAAATAAAATAATATCGTGATTGCCCGGTACGTGCACAGAGGTATAATATCCGCACGTTTTGTTGATTACAAAACGAGTGGCAGTTGTGCGATCGATAATAAACAATCAAATTATTAAATATTTCAAACTGCTTGAGCGCGGTCAAAGATAAATTAAGATATAAAAATTGACAACAACTGCGTGGCCGCCGGCCGGTCTCCGTGCGGATTTTTATCCACAGTGCGCAGGATTTTATATTACTAGTCTATATGATGCAAAAAATGACAGAATTTAAATACGGTACGAATTTTTTGCGCGGGCTTCGATGTACATATTTTGCGGAAAAATCGTGCAGAAATTTATTAAATTTATCGCAGTGCGGACTATACCGTCATATTTCTAAGGATTACTAAATTAAATTCTTTGCTACTACGAAAATACTTTAATTATATCGAATTTTACTACATTGAGCATAATCATTCTTTTGTTTAAAGATAACATAATATAATCTATGTATGTCATCGGCACGTTGTAATACAATATAGATGTATTCTAATTAGGTACAAGTTATACAGATTTAATAAACTGTGACGGATTTCCTTTTGTCACATTGCCAATATTTTAATACACACCTACATTTTGAAGATCCTTATATTATTATGAGATTGTTGGCATAATTTGTGAGAATAATATGTATAAACAAATATAAGCATATTTTATGAGAATTTACATGAAATGGTGTATTTTAAATTCTATCGAAATAATCTATGGAATATTTAAATGAGGTACTAGCCCCAAAAGCGATTACGCAAACAACGTCCATTACCATTAAACTTAATAATATTAATTCATACCCCATAATGAAATAGACCATGAATTAATTTGAATAGAAAATCAGTGTTATGACTATCAAAATGTAGTAAGCTTTTAGCTTTTAGTTAGAAAGACACATTTTCTAGTTAATGGAGAATGCATCAAAGAAAATCTTGCTTAATCAAAGTATGCTTAATAAATTAAGGTCACTTCGCATTCGCATGTGTCGAAATAAGAATAATTAAATTAAATTATAGTTAAATAGGACAAAGCATACTAACGAGTGTTCGCTCTAACAAGTACCAATGTTTTTTCTTATTTTGTAGCTTTTTATATTTGAAACAAAATTAACAAAAATGCAGAAAATTGCCTGACTAAAGAGATAAAAAAAAAGAAAATTATAATGCACCGTTTTGAATATTCATGATCCCGAGGGCACTTTCTAATTATGTCTGTATTTTTCGATATGAATTTTTAAATGAATAAAAAATATTAAAATATTTACAAAACAAATAAAGGAAAATTTAAAACGCTCATACTTCGGTATTTTTATAATACAGAAAACTCGAGTTTAAATATCGAGTAGTTTTGTGATAAACTGAACAACTAATAAGTCTCGATTGAACACAGCCATATAAAAAAATACCAAATCTCACAGTGAATCTATGATTTTAAAGCTTAGCCACCTGTGTTGATTCTGACATCTTTAAATCTCAATAACTATTCAAGAAGCTATCAACTTTTTAGGTCACGTTGACTTGGAAATGCAAACACTTTTAATACGAAATGTCGAATGAGCTACATGGCGGTGGTTTTAATCATTATGTCAAACATAATGAGCAGCATTTTAATGAGCCCGCCATTAAGATGAAAGCAGGCCTCTCAAGCTCTATAATTAACTTTGCAGAGATGAGCCGAACAAAGCGTGTTTTGTTGATGAGTGCAATTGAATTATGTGTAGTTAGGCGTACTGTGCCATGGAGCTTGTACAGTACACTAGGATGTAATTAGATAGGAGTGAAGTGTGTGACATACCATCCACTCGGGCAGGAGCAAACACCGCAGGCGTAAGTGCCTCTTCCGTTGCATTTTCTTGAGAACACCTCAGCTCGCTCGCTGCACTGACAAGCGCAAGGCACGTGGTACTGAACTACATCCTTAACGTCCCCAACATCTATTTCAACGTAGACACCCTCCAAAGTTTTACTTTTTTCTGAACAAAACTCATTTCCAGGAGATGCCTCAACGTACCAGTTTTCCTTTCCACGGAATTTTGCCGTTTTTACATAGAAATTATGGTTCTGTGTTGTGTTTATTATTTTGACCTGTAGAATAAGAAACGATTGTGAGTAAACAACGATTAAAATTATATCACGTTGTGAAGCCGCACGCATTGTTTTGTTATAATTATGTATTGTTTGCTAAGTACAGGAATACATTGAACATTATAATTTGGATGTCATTATACATGATAATCATCGTAATTATTTTACAATTTGACAATAGAATTATTTTAGTGGCCCGAGAAATATAATACGTAGGAAGACGCTTTTGATAATAGGTATGTTAGAGACATTGGTAGAAAATAATATAATATTTTGTAAAGAATGTGCAAATGGTTCCATAAAATTATAAATATGTTGTGTTTAATAAATTATTACCATCTTTTCCAGCTTTTGTGACCGTTTTAATACATTATATAAGATTGTATTATATACTTTAATTATTAATTAATGTAGCAATTTCAGATTTAAAATAATCAATGATCAAATACCATTTATTTATTGTTTTGCTTTCTATCTTTTCTCGTTAAATTTCATTACAATCCGGACAGACTGACCGACAGACAAAAATTGTAAAATGGTTATTCATGTCTAATGGTATGCAAATAACCCTCTCAGCTTAATAAAAGGCAGTTATTTTGATATTACAGACAGGCACATCAATTTTATTTATATGTATAGATAGATTTACGCCAGACGTAAAATATTCAGAACGACAGTGGGGAGCACCGTCTAATTTGAGAATGTCTGATACCGCGATCGCCAATCAGCCTGCTAAGCGTAGCAGTTATGGCAAATCCTCTTCACCACGAGAGAGATCCATGTCCAGCATAGAACTTGTACGGGTTCATGATGATGAAGAAGAAGATTGTTTAAAAATAAATATATTTTAAGTAATAATAAAGCTATCATACCTTTGGCTCAATGTTTTTGTAGTTGATTATATTTTGATAGCCAACTTTTACGGTCCTCTCCATGTACGTGGGTTTATCTGGAGTTCCAGGTTCTATCCGCTCCCCTATAACGATAAGTTCTTCCCGATATCCAGGACACCAGTTGTCGCTAGGCATTTCGAGGCAGCGTGTGTTCTATAACAAAATGAAATAATTTTTGATTACAAAAATATCAGCGGTAATTTTTACAGCAATAAATAAATATATTATACCATGCTTTATGAAATATTATCTATATCGAGTAGATATTATCAATAATATCGTCTTACTAATTGTATATGACTATTACTTAAGAAACTCTTGGTTTTCATTTTAATATTCACTTCCGCAATATTTTTTTAGTGATTATTTTCTTTAAAAAAAACGACTACAGGTATAGGTAGAGGAAAGAATTCTCTAGCTTATATCTATCTAATCGTACATCGATTCATAAACAAATGAGTTATTAAGGTAACAAGGGTGCTCGTAACTAAGGATAGATTTAGATGTTTATGGGTCATAGCAACCACTTACCATCAGGTGGACTGTGTGCTCGTTTGTCACCTTATCCTATAAAAAAAAAGAGTAAGGTGACATTATAGTTTTTAGTTTTTTTTTAAATAGAATATGGGTGAAAAACGAGCACACAGTCCACCTGTGTGCGCGTTTGATTTGTAAGTGGATGCTATTTTACCCGTGAAGAAAAGATGGAATGCCTTATTTCCAGTGTGTATCCTGTTGTGTACATTCACCACAGGAAATATAGCTATTCCGTGAGAGCCGTCCTTCCCCACGATGAATTCTTGCTACAACACCATACTATAGCCGCAGCATGGCTCTACCATGCATGAATATTGTGATGAAAATGTGTTATATATGTAATGTACGTATTTTGCTTTGTGACCTCCTGTAGCCTAAACAGCTTGACTAATTTTGCTGTGTGCCAGGTATAGTAACATTATCACCGGGGTGTATATATTTGATGATAGGCTTTATATTTTATGATATAAATGGCAATAAGCTTACTAAAAGAGCAATATGATGCTCACTTGAAGATTCCGACGAACATGTCATTTCAATAATTATGACAGATACTTAATGAAGTCGGCTTTTTCGTTGCACACTATTTAAGTAAGTTAAGTTTCGAATAACTTTATAAAATTATGTCGTCTTTATATATGTATATCCTCTCAGTGAGCAACATGTGGCACTAACATGAAGGAATGTCTTAGAAATCAGAGTAGGTATTCTATTTATGGTTCGATGCCTCATTTCTGGTCCGAGACATATAATTATATAAAGTACAAGTAGAGCTGGAGAATCAAACTAGAAGATTAATGACAAATATGGAGTTGTTCATTAACACTATTGCCTATTTGAGTAATAGTTTGAAACCGGTATTATGATAAATGAACAGGCAAAGGTTAATCGAAAACCGAAACGACTGTCCGTCCCAAAAATATGATCGTATTTAATATAATAATGCTCGAAGGCTGTAATATATCATTTGAATAGATAATTAAGCTTTTCGTTAAATAACATAAATTACTCGTTTTGTCCTTATGTACACTATTGGATGCTGTGGTGACGTAAGATAATCACTACCACTACCCCATATCATCCCGCGGGTGTCGTAAAAGGCGACAAAGGCAAATGACACAGGAGATGGGCAACAGCATCTTCCTGATAATAACTGAAAATAATAAAAAACTGCGGTCGCATACGGTGGCAACTATGTCAAATATCCTCCCTATAATCATGTCATCTATGTATGTGCGATGTTCAGCAGTGGACTTTTAATAGGCTGTAATGATGCAATGATGATATTCTTTTATAAAACTGAACGGACAAACGAACTTAAAGTCCAGCTTAGTCGCTACTGCATCCCATGGACACTCTGAACTTCAAACTAATAAGGCTACAGATGCTATGTCACCTCTGCAGGGCTAGCATGGGCAGGAGACAATTTTATCCCCGGGGAAAGGAGAAAATGTTTATCCCGTCGCTTAGTTTTATACACTCTTAGAGCATGGGCACACCAGTGGATATAATATCCACAGTAGATAAAATGGGAGATAGACTTAGACTTAGATAGATTTTTTTTGTATGAATATAAACTTCAACCCACGTCCAATGAACTAGGATAAAATTGTCCCTTTCAAATGTCAAAAAAGCATAATTTTTTATCTTGCTACGGACGGGGGATATATGTCTACTCGTTATGTCAAACGGGGATATACTTCTCCCCGTTTGACATAACAAAATAATTTTATCTCTTGTCAGTGGATACAATCGGGGGATAAAATTTTTGTCCCCCGCCCATGCTAGCCGGGCTGAGGACTAAGATGGAAGGCCTCACAGCCTATAATCATACTGACTCTCTATTCCCTTCAGACTGGAACAAAGCAGTGAAGTTACTGTTATTTGGCGACAGAAATAGGCAAAAGGGCGGTAGCTACCCAGACCGTTCCTAGACAGAAAAAAGTTCTGCCATTATTGTATTTTCTTAAGAAAACAGAAAAAATTGGGCACAACATAGAATTTAATTTAACTTAATTTAATTTAACAATTTAAATTATTGAATAAAATTATTTTACGGATTTTATATCGTTTGTCCCGTGACCATGGGTGCTGCAAAGCGCCCGAAACGTCCGAAAATCCGTAAAAATAGTTTTATTCAATGTTTAGTGTTCGCGTAAATATAAGAAATCAATAATTTAAATTATAAAAAAGCGTGCGTACGTGATTGCATGCGTGTGCGTGCGTATAATAGACCTGTTCTAGTATTATTTCTTCCAACATGTTGAACTTTGGCACAACACTTACAGCATTGGTATATTGTCAAGAATCACAAACGATGATGTACAAGTTATATAGTGTATAAGTTAGTGTATAAGTTATATACACTGGGTGGATGGTGCAAACTTGTACATCCTGTAAATTTTAAATTTTGAAATGGAATGTTTTCAAAATTTACAGGAGCTTTGACTGGAAACTCTTCGACATCGACCGACATCGAATCGGAGGATATTGAATTCAATTTTGTTCGAAATATGGATAAGTTTTTACAAGAGAAAGAGTTTAATTTCAATGAAATGGTAATAATGCCTTATAAGCCTTTTTATTCCTTCCAATAAAGCTTCCATCGAATTACTAAAAGTGCATCGACAATAATGACCAACACTTCTCTTAAATAAACTTACTTTTTATATTGTTTTAAGATATTATACACGATATAGGAATATTATAAAAAATATCTTATATGTTTCATAAAATAATTCATTTTCATGCTGGAAAATGAGCCTGACAATGTTAACACTTATCTTCTTATATATAGGAAATAATGTTATGCAGGAATTTATTTTATAATCGTTCAATTACTTCATGCATAATAATGTGCGTAATAAGTACAAACGCTCATTATAATTATCTGTTATTTATTCTAAGCCCGTGGAATATAACGCTTGTGGCGCCAGAGCAAGACGTAAACTAATGTCTGAAGTTGGAAACTTGCTTAATGCGGTCGTCGATGCAAACTACATCCAGGAATCTCAATGCTAAGTCCACTATCGTGTGAAACTGTACCTACGAACGTTTGAGATAACCTCAATTGGAGTACTTATCGTAAGAAAATAGAAGGTACGCCTATGTACGAGTATATTAGTTTTGCCAAATGTTAACAAAACTTAATTTCGAGTGAGGTTTTGGAGCGAAAAATCGTTCGCCGTGCTGCTGCCAATGCGTTCTGGCGGACATCAGAAATCACAAACATATCCTCGAAATATTTTGTGGAAAATATCGATTTAATATCCTTAAATAAATATTATTTAATTTTAAATTTAAATTGAAATGAGCAGTTAAGGATAACAAAAGTAATAACCGTAGTAGATCATTACTCAAATTCGGAATTACTGAAAAAGTTTTGATTTTAAGTTTTGTTTTGATTGAAAGCAGAACGATTCTTCTATTTTCATCTCTTCTCTTCCTCTTAGAAAAGAAAAAGTAGGTTTTAGCCCAGCTATTGATCGTATGTTAATATAAAAAGGTCTTACGCTGCTCTTCATAGGACAAGATTGACTAAATTTATGCATGGCAGTACGATTGACGATCGCAGTACTAGACAGATTTAATCTGACGTTTCCCGTTACCGAATTTAGTGTCGTCTGGGGGATCTTGGTAGTTTAGATGTGGCACTGTATTGGGAGATGTGTTGTCAGTGTGTGTGAGACGAGATTAGTGACGGCTTTCCTTATGCCACCTGATCTTTATGAATGACGTAATTTCATATTAGGACTTTTTTATTAAAATGCTTGTAATATGTATTTGAATTACATTAGGATTTTCTCTTATGTAGAGGCGTTTTACATCTTTCATGCGCACGTACGCTTGTACTTTTTGATAATCTGTAACCTGCAAGTTCAAGCTGCCTTAGTTTATTTTCAAAAATACTTAATAAATTCACATATCTTTCCACTTGACATGCCAACGACCTAATTTATACGCATTTTGCAGATAATGTTCTTATTTGTGGTTTTTTTTAATAAGATAAGCGTGACAAGCGAGCACACAGTCCACCTGATGGTAAGTGGTTGCTGTGGCCCATAGACATCTACATCTATCCTCGATTACGAATCAAAATGCAGATGCGTTGTCATTCGTGAGGACTAAGATGGAATGCCTCGTTTCCAGTAAAATGGGTCTCCGGTTCTCTACATTCACCATACGAGACACAGCAGCGTTGAGCTGCTATTTTACGCTGGTATTCTGTGAGTGTAGTCTTTCCCCGATCGAGCCCACCCATTCGTGCTACAACTATACTACTAATATAGCTGCAGCATGGCTCTACCACGTAAATTATATTATATGTATATTCTATCATATGTATATGATAGAATATAGTTAGTTAGAAGACTGCAGTCTAGACAAGACATTGACTAGAACTAGGAATTGTATGAATTAATATTGCATTTTTATAAAATATTATGTCACACATTTTTTGGGTATTATAAGACGAGTACGTACCTATTTGTATTGCTTTTATATTAAAAGCCTACTAAAAAGTGGACTCGCTCGGTCCAGGCATGTCCATCAATACGTTTAAAGGTTATTGATCTGTTAAACTAAAACGAAAAAACACTCGTAGCGTTGACGTTGACTAAGATTTTAAATTTATTACACAACATAATATACATAATGTAAGTAGGTATGTGTTTGTAAAGTATACACATGTTTTATTATATGTTATTTGGTAGAAAGAATAACAAAATGGCATTGAAATAGAAATAGACCGTGTATATGGAACTAACACGTGAATGCACGATTGGTAATTTATCCGCGTTGGGTTGTTAGTCATAAGGTGCATTGTTACACGGCTAGCTCTCTAAAAGGACGTGTGACAATGATTCAATGATCAACAAACGACGGATTCTTCGCTCGATTTCACATGATCAAAATCAAGTTATCGAAAATTTAAGCATATTTTTATTCTTATTCTTGGGTTGCTATTCTTCAGAGTGCATCAATTTTATACATTATAGGGAAGCTGCAATGCTGCGCTAATCTTAAGATATTATAAGTACTTTTCCCATAATGCATTTTATGCCCATATAATGCTTGTGCAAAAGTGCAAAAATTATATTTAATAAAAGGTAAAAAGCAGTCTTTAAAAACCTAAAAAAATCCGCATAAAAGCTGGTTAGTAAAATTAAAGCCCCGACTTCAGAAAGCTGTGAGGTGGAAATTATTTTCGTCTTAACCTATTTAATAAAATAAGAGTCATCAAAATCGGTTCAAAATTGAGGAAAGACTAAACTTTCTTCAATAAAAAGGGGATAAGGAGGGGTCCTCGATTCGACTGTATAATCCTTTTATTATAGCATACTAAAAAGTGTGTTATCTATTGACTTCCAATTAATTATCTCTTCCTTGCCGTTTCTAAATCACTACTTTCCTCATTGAGACTACACCCCTTTATTTCCGGGCAGAAAGGTAAATTTGCTTGTCAATGAGCAAATTTACACTGTGCACTAGAATACTCTGTGGAAATAATAGCTTCTCAAAGCTTAATAAGGTTTGTAGTTAAGTAAAGTAAACTTAACATTAGGGTTAGTATATAGGGTAGGGCACCGCTGCAGCTCTGTATTATTGCTGTGGGAAGGTCTACGCTCGTATAGAATATCGGTGTGAAATAGCATCATAACTTTGTTGTGATTCGTATCGTGGGAGACGAGAACATAAGATCCATTTTACAAGTAACGAGGCATTCTACCTAAGTCCTCAGGGTTGACAACGCGTCTGCATTTTGATTTTTAATAGACGATAAATCTAGGTGTCTATGGGTCACAGTCCTAACCATCAAATAGACTGTTCGCTCGTTAGTCTATAAAAAACGGCGTTAGATATATTTTATAAGAACAGCGTAGGAAAAATAAGAGAAAATATTCTATTTAGTACTTTTCGGTGCAAAATATTCGTCGTATCTCTTCATCTTTTATAAAGAAAATTACATAGTTATTTAGTTTATTCATACATATTACATAGTTATTTAGCTTATTCATACATATTACATAGTATTTAGCATATATTTCCTTTAAAATTACGATTAAACGTTTGTCTTTCGCTTTAAGATGGCAAGGATGATTTATTGTAGGTAGTCGTTACACTATCACTCTGGATATTTTAATATAATATATAGTGGATGCCTAGGTTCAGTGATAAAGATTATATTTCACATTTGCGCGGGTATCGCTTTGTATGACGTAAATTCCAATTCTTTCATAAAATAATATTCTTAACATTTATTTAATTACAGTTTAGCTGCAGTTTGTTATTCGCTAATATATACATTTAATTATTTATAATAGGTTATACTGGAAAGAACTCTGCGGGACATGCGTTTATTCTGCAAGCGAAACGTACCAACGTAAAGAGAATATTGTAGACGTTACTTTTCGTGTGTCATAACAGTTTTTAAGCCCTCTGGATGACAACAAGCCCATGTATTTTTCTTTATTAGCTCGTACTAATTCTCTGGGCTTCATAGGCCTTTCCCAAAGTTAAATTTGTACGTTTTCCTTATTATTTTATATTATTTCTTTCCTATTTTTTATTATTTTAGTTACGAAATACGAAACTAAATCGTTGAGTTGTATATTGGTTATATAGTACGTATAATTCCTCAACGCACATCTAATGTTGATTGTTTAGGAAATATATATGTAATATGATAAATGTGGCGCCGGTCGTTGCTCGCATTTGCGGCTCGTAGAGGCGATAGAGGACAGCCGTCTGCATTATTTTTATGTAACTATGATAATATACATTATTAAAACCTCTTAAGATACTTGAATACCATAATTAAATTACTATTAAATTATTTAGATATCTTACGAGTGATGATGGATCTTTATCAGACTCTAGATAATAATAAAATATGTTTTTCTCTATCAAATTATACATAAGGCTTAATTTGTAGTAGTAGTATTAATTACATTCGATTCAAATATATATGTAACTCTCTTGAAATGTAACGAAATTATTAAGATGGCAAATAAATTTTATTTTATTAACGGAGTTAAAAACGAGGTTTTATTCGACGCATATGTTTTTTTAATGTAGGTTCACCGATTTCTTGAAACCGATGAACCGATTTAAATGATTCATTTTTATTAAATAGTTTAAGCTTCAGCGATGGTTCCATATAAATTTGAAGAAAAAAATCATTCCTTTGGGTGGAAAAATATGAAGTGAAGATTTTAATGTAGGTAATTATTTAGATGACATTTAACGACATTATTTATACCACACAATCGAGTAAAAAATTAAACTTTTGAATGTTTGAAGTCAAAAATTCAAAAAATCCACATAGTAGCTTCTGAAGTCTGGGCTTGAATTCTTGGATACACTATGTTTTGACTATTATGTGTGAAATTGTTTTATTATTTTTCATTAAAGTTTAATTTATGTAAGCAAATCGTGAAAGGGCATTAAACCTTTGACAGAGGTTAGCAAGAGTAAAACGGCGTGGGTTGTCGTAATAATAGCGAAGCTGTTGATTATACTCTCTTAGCCCTGTGCATGATCGTTGAGAAATTTTATCGATTCTACATAGAAACTTTCAACTGTTTCTGTCTAGCTTAAAGGAAATGATAAAGACAACTATGGTGCAGCGAGATGAACGTTTCACAAGATTGGGAATAAGCAGGCTGGGATGGAGTGTGGGTGGTACGTAGGTATAACTGACTGCATAGAAGTATCCCTGTTGCGACAACATCCAGTACCTACATACTGTAACCAGTTTTAAAATAAGTAAAAGTGTGGTATTCTTTTGATCTTGTTTTGAAATTCTTAAGGGCTTGTGCATTATAAGCCCGAGCTGCTTTCGTTCTTTTTATAAAGCGGTAACGAGTAACGAGGTATAAAATAAAAACATGTTCAATATAATTTTTTTCTTGGTTATCTGTCAAATTATTTATGTTAACAACATCACTCTACATGTACTAAGACATTTTTTCATGAAATTAATTTATTTAAATGAAATTACAAATTTTGATCATTTATTCCAGTAACCTTTAAGCTAGGTAACGACATATTATAGTAATTAGAAAGCATAGTCTTGGACTATTCTTAAAATAAAGGCTTACAATTTAGTCAGCAAAATAGTTTTTCCGTCCTTTGACGATGCTGTGGTTCTATGGTCAGGATACTAAATCACTGCGATATAGGTTTCGGGTTTAAATTAGAGATGGGCCAAATATTCGTTTCATATTCGGTATTCGGCATATTCGAAGCTTTACCGAATATTCGTATTTGGCCGAATATTCGGCTAAATCACCGAAGCTTCGTTAAAGTGGTACTCAAAGTGTCCACTGTATTGAAATGTACGAACATGTTTGTCCACATGTCAGATGTAGCCGATAGACATTTGGCCTTAGATAGCTCACCTTGAATAATTTTGTTATGGAATCACTGTTTCACCATATATTTTCGGCTCGGTATTTGGTATTTGGGCTTTACCAACTGCATGAGCCGATTAAAGCCTTTATCTTCGACTATAGAAATTGGCTGGTTATCTATTGCTATCATTTCAGCAATTGAATTCGTAATTGGAAGTGATCTGGGGTCGTCGATTCGCGATTTGGAAATAAATGAATCTTCTAGTGTAGTTTGAGTGGTTGGACAGGTTTTAGTATTTGTAGATTGAGCACCTCTGGTAGAGGGTTGGGTTACCTGTGCAACTTCAGATTTATGCTGTGTCGTTTCAATATTTTTTATATTTGAGCCTACCTGATGCACAGGTTTTTCCAGACCAAAAAATTCCGCAGTGTGTTTCAATTTTAAATGTTTGCTCAAAGCCTTCCTGTCGCTGCCACCCCGCGAAAGTATTTTTTCGCAAATCGTACATTTCACTTTACTTTGGTCGTCAGTTTCTCTAAAATAAGTCCAAATAGTAGATCTCCTCCTGCCACTCATTTTTATCATATAATTATCAATTTTCACTAAGAATAACCCAAAGTTTCACTGTTTTTGTGAGAAAAACACTTTTTTTCTCACAAAAACAGTCAAAACATAGCACGTGCCGGCAATTTTCTCGGCGGGGGAGCGAGGGGCAGGGTCCGGCACTAATCCCGCGCGCTTTACGTAAACAAGTTTCGACATGAACTGGTTAGGTACCGAGGTGATCCTGCCGAATAATGTTCGGCCGAATATTCGGTTCGGTAAATGTTTTATCGAACTTTCGGCCGAATATTCGTATTCGGTGAAATCCATATTCGGCCCATCTCTAGTTTAAATCCTAGTTGGAGTCAAGTTGCCGGTGTGACCCTCAGACACCAACATCTATCCTCATTTCCGAGAATTAAGATGGAATGCCGTTTTTCCAAAAAAAAAAGGTCTTCGGTTCTCTTCACTTACCATATTTAATATAATATGTAATAGATTAAATTTTGTAAAAACTTGTGAAAAGCAGGTCACAGAAAAAGAAATAAATATTCTTTAATTTTCAACATTTATTCATTACAATTGTTTAATGTATTCTTGTATTCTTGTATGTATCAAAATTTATCAAAATATCAAAATTTATCTGTATCAAAATTTATCCCCGTAAATTAATCCAAATATCTAAATTTATTTATGTTCAGAGGAACGTGAATGAAATGAAATACATTACGACAGAGATACGTACATCAAAGTAATTTTATAATTATTTTGTTTCGTTAATTTCCCAATGTATATAGAAAAAAAAAACATTTTAATTTAATGTAAACGAAATGACTAGAAATTACGTCCTGGAGTATATTATGTAATATTACGTATGTACTATAACATTTTGATAACTATGTGTTCACCGATCAATGACTCAAAAGTATTAAATTACCAAAAATTATGCGGGTGAGTACGTTATTCTCTACTAAATACAATGGGAAGGTTAACCGCTATTATGTTTCAAAATAATTTATAAATAAAGCAATTAAATTATTTTTCTATAAAGTAATGATACCAGAGGATGGAATTATACGTAATAAATGTGATAGTATTATATAATAATATGATTCTTTAGTACTATTTGTATGTCATTATAAACACGGTAATTGTTTTGCGTGTGGAACTGAGAAACATCATTTTGTCATTATTCTCTTATATTGAAAAACGGGCGTAACGATGCAATATTAAATATTAATGACAACTCTCCAGTGAGTTATACATATATAACATTTTAATCATTAAGTACTATCCATCTATATGTCCCATTTTCAAATAAGCAAAACTAAGTACTTATAGAATCACTCCTGAGTCTGCTGTATGTCACAGTTAGTTTTCCTTAAGATTAATTTAGCATAGAGACAGACTACGATAGTCCAGTTATTGATGTATTAATAGTAAGTAAGTAATAAAGGAAGAGAACTTTGATTTTGGATTATACAAGGGGATTCGGAGCCGGGGTAGCTAAGGGGCTTAGCGCTCGCTGTAAATTTTACAGTACGCGAGTAACCCCGGTTCGATCCCCGCCGGCACCAATGAAATTGTTAATTGCAATTTTAAGTTCTGATTTACCACGTGCTCGGTGATGGAGGAAAATATTGTGAGGAAACCTGTATGTCTGAGAAATAAGAAAAAAAAATATTTCGAAGACATGTGAAGTCCGCCAACAGTGTTGACCCAACACGCATTGGGGCTACGCGGCGGACATTTCTTTACTCTAAAACCCTCTCAGAAGTGAGAGGAGGCCTGTGCCCAGCAGTGGGGCCTATATTGGATGTAACTTTTTTTTTTTTTATAGGAGAGGGGGCAAACGAGCATGCGGCTCACCTGATGGTAAGTGACTACCGCCGCCCATGAACAACTGCAACACCAGGGGAACCAGAGGAATTGCAGATGCGTTGCCGGCCTTTTAAAAAGGAGTAGGCTCTTTTCTTGAAGGTCCCAAAGTCGTATCGGTCCGGAAAAATCACTGGTGGTAAACTATTCCACAAGGAAGTTGTGCGAGGTAGAAAACATCTTCTAAATCTCACAGTGGTGGACCGCCACTCATCCAGATGGTGTGGATGGTATCGGGAGTTCTGCCGCGATGTGCGTTCGTGAAATTTGGCGGCTGGGATTAATCCGAACAATTCCTCAGAGCACTCCCCGTGGTAAATGCGAAAGAAAATGCAAAGAGATGCAACATCTCTTCGCAGCGCCAATGAATCGAGCCGATTGGAAAGGACTCGGTTGTCGACGATTCGAGCCGCTCTGCGCTGGATGCGGTCAAGTGGAAGGAGCTGGCACTGGGGAGCCCCAGCCCAGAGATGGGAACAGTATTCCATGTGAAGCCGAACCTGCGCCTTGTAAAGTTGCAGGCGTTGTGCCGGCATGAAATACTGTCCCGCTCTGCTGAGCACGCCAAGCTTTTTAGAGGCCAATTTGGCCTTCTCTTCCAAGTGACCACGAAACTGCACGTCACTCGATATGTCGACGCCGAGGATTCCGATACTGGCTGAGGCAACAAGGGGAGTGCCTTGAAACTGAGGAGACACGACAAAGCGGTAAACGCGCAAACTTGTGTCTTCTGAGGATTAAACTGGACTAGATTTAGTCGCCCCCAATCCGAGACTTTGTTCAGCAAAGACTCGACTTCAGACACAAGTTTGTTCCGGTACTCGGCGACGTTTTCCCGAGAAATATTGGATCGGCCGGTGTATAGAGCATCACCAGTGCTGTCATCCGCATAGCAATGAATGCTACCGGTTTGCAACATATCATTGATATGCAGAAGAAACAGCGTTGGTGATAGCACGCAGCCTTGTGGAACACCAGCGTTAATAGGCTTGTTGAGCATGCACCGTCTACAACGACCTTGATGCTCCGATCTGCAAGAAAGCTGGTGATCCAATTGCACAATTTCTCGGGAAGCCCATAGGAAGGAGCTTCGAAAGAAGCGCTTTGTGCCAAACCCGATCGAAACTTTAACTTTAACTTTAACTTTTTAGGAGATTCGTCGCTAATAATAGTGTCTTAAACACGATGAGCCTTCATCAAATATATTTATCACGGTTACATCGTGAGAATTTCATGGACACAACCTGATTCCGTTGTTCTTGAAGCAAACCCCTTTTTAATAAGACACAATAGTTACTATGCCAGTGGTAAAAAATAAAGGGGAGTTTGAATTTGGAAAGTTAATATTTTTTTCATTTGAAGTACCTAGTTGTATTTTAGAACTAAATTTAGTCACCAGTGGCATAATAGCAGTGTTATTTAGCTACTAAAATATACTATAACTCTATAGAAATAAACCGAAAACATAAACATTATTTAGACTGGCTTAAGTACACACATTGTTATTGTTCAAGCTAATTTATTTCAAAGGTAATATCACCAAAGGTAAGCACGTAGATATAATTAAGGCACGTCCGTAATTAGACACTCCGCTGAAGTATCAATCCTACGCATAAAATTGCTCCAGTTACTCATGTCCGTAATCCCGTTCGTTGAGTAAGTTTCCAACCTACCTACGCAGGTTCTTAGGTAGTTGTACAGAGCAAAATGGCAAAACTGAGTGATGTTTTATCGCTAATAAATGCAAAACTTCTCTTTCCGGGTTTTATTCGTAGAAAAGTGTTAGGTACACTTTTATTTATATGTATATTTATTTATTTACGAAACTACATTTGACGAAAGCTTTGCTTATTAAATGGAGATGTTACCAAGAAAATAATAAAATTAAGTATCACGGAAAAATTTGTGGCGCTGTTAAGAACGCTGTGTGCGAGTGTTCGTATAACCCTATGGATGGCAAAGGTGAAAAAAAAGAACACCATTGGGTTTATTCGGTGAAAGGTTGAAATAACCCGAACCTACTCTCCTCAAGGCAGATACGCGTTAGCATTTTCCAAACATAAAAGCCTTCGATTAAAGTCAGAATTAATTATTGCTGCGAAATATTTCGTTTGTCATAGATAAATAATGAAGTATTCTCATACAGTAAGTGTCCACAAAATAGCCTGCGAGAAAGTTTTTCAGAAAGTGTATCGGGCGAAATGTGGCTGTGTTGAGGTTATACTTACAGTATTAATACGATATTTCTTTACAAATAGCCGACTATCAATTGCAGCGGTTTACTGACGTTGCACTACTTTATGCAAATAAAAAAGGCAAGTCGTAATTAATTTTACGCTTCGTGTTTCTATGCATGCATTGTAGTTTTTTTTTAAATTATTATTAGCCAGTGCTTGACTACAATACCACCTGGTGGTAAGTGGTGACAAAGCCTTAGACGGTAAATTCCACCGCTTTAGCATAACAAATAACGTTAAATGTACTTAATGGTATTTTTAGATATTTACGTTCGTCTACTACTAAGCATTATATTTAACTGGATATCCCGGTCCTGTTTTATGCAAATGCACGTGATGCAATGCAGTGCTAATAAAATACTAAATAGTCCATATTAAGTTCCAATTAATCAATGTCTGCAGGAAGACTCCATTTAGTACATTCACCTTCTTTTGCGCAAAAGCAGCTACGTGTCACAACATCGTCTTGCAAACAACACTTTTCACTTATTACAAAATTTTTCACCATGTCATTCAGAGTCGCACCTATCATACCTCTTAACTCACTTATGAAAATTGTTTAAACGTTATTTCTAATACTTAATTCATTTTAAGTTTTCTCAGAACCCGTAGAATGTAATTAAAATCTGGCATTTACGAGTAACTTACAATGGTTTGTTCTCTTTTCAGTGACATATTAATATAACATGCCTCTAAATCTTTCGACAGGTAGGTATTTTAATCTTGACGTTCATTTTGGTAGCACAACGCACCAGATTTACATAAAAATAACTTTTTGTCATGACCTAGAAATGTCGGAATATATGTAGGAATGATTAAATATTTGTGTATCTTGACGAATGAGTGAAAGAGCATAGAGACCCTTTTTACTGGAAAAGAGGCATTCCATCTTAGTCCTCACGGGTGAAAACGCATCTGCATTTGGATTCTTTATTGAAGATAGATGTAGATGTCTATGGGTCACAGCAATCACTTACCATCAGGTGGACTGTGTGCTCGTTTGTCACCCTATCCTATATATATAAAAGAAAAAGAATGACTGAGTAATAGAACGGAGGTATGAACGGTGAGATGCAAGATTGAGGGGAGCTCTGATTAGTATGATAGCATTCTGGAAGCGAAAGATTTAAGACATACGTGTGGATTACTTAAATAAATACATACAGTCTAATTGAGAACCTCCTCTTTTTGAAGTCTGTTAAAAGGGTTTAAAATAAAAGAAATTTTAAAGTTTTGGAGATTATTTTTCTTTAGGAACTAGCATAATACATATTGTTTTTCCGTGTGGTGGCGGCGTAAAGAACCCCACCATTCCTTATCGCTTTGAGTTTTTTAAGATGGACCTAGGGACAACGTGAGACACCCGCGAACGGTTTCCCGCCTTGTCGTGGCGGGGGCGGCTTAGTAGCCGTGGCTTGGTCAGCCGCGGTGAACAAAGAGGAACCCACATGGCTGGCCCAAGGTGGCCATTCCGAGTGGGCGTGGCCTTCGCAGCCGATTTTGGTTGGCGGCGGAGCCATAGACCAGATCCGCCGCTAGGGTCGGTTTATAAAATGAGGCTAGTACTTCTGAGTGCTCGTTTTTAGCCCTGGCCTCATGGCCTTCCCGCATCGGACATAGTGACCCTGCCAATATGCGACGAAGGTGGAACACATATACACATATACAGGTTTTAGTCGGTGCGAGTCCGACATAACCCGTCCTTGTCCCCGCGACGAGAGTATGCGTAGGCATTTCCCCATGTAAAGCAATAAAAAAAAGGGACAACGTGAGAACGATCTTACGACGTCCAAAAGATTGTGGGATAACTAGAGATAGTTATCCCACAATCTTTTGGACGATGTTGATTGCAGGTGTCCATAGGCTGCAAGAAAATTAGCTAATAAAAGTAAGAGCCGTCTTCAAGAACTAAAAAGAATAAGTATTTTTTTTGTATTTCTTTGAAGTTACTTTTTATTTATTTATTTTTACGTTTTTGAGTAGACTAAGGAATATCACAATCTCAATGTCGTCTTTTTCTAAAAAAAAACATTCCCTATTTTGCCAACCTTAGTGGAATTTTTTATCGAAATGAATTCACAATTGACGAAGACATCGCGTGACATAATACAAAAAAAAAACATTCTGTCGAAATGAGAATCTCCTCCTTTATTGAAGTTGGTTAACAAAGAAGGCTACATGCGTTGTCACCGCTGAGGACTTAAATGGAATGTCTCACAGCCTAATTATACCGGCACTCTATACCCTTCAGACCGTAACACAACAGTGAACGCACTGCTGATTGGCGGCATAAATAGTTAAGAGTCTCTGTCTTCTCAGTGTTTTTCATCTGGAAAAATGAGAATTTTTCCAGCCCGGCTAGCATGGGCGGGGGACAAAAATTTTATTCCCCGATTATATCCACCGACAGGGATAAAATTATCTTGCTATGTCAAACGGGGAGAAGTATATCTCGTCCGTAGCATGGAGCCAAATGAAAGATATAAAATTATGCTTTTTTGACATTTGAAAGGGACAATTTTATCCTAGTTCATTAGACGTGGGTTGAAGTTTATATTAAAAATCTATCTAAGTCTAAGTCTATCTCCCATTTTATCTACTGTGGATATTATATCCACCGGTGTGCCCATGCTCTAAGGGTGGATAAAACTAAGCGAGGGGATAAACGTTTTCTCCTTTCCCCGGGGATAAAATTGTCTTCTGCCCATGCTAGCCCTGCAGATGAAAAAGACTGAGACAGACGACTGCGATCACCTAACCGCCTGTCAAACGTGATTAGTTTGCAAATTCTTTCTACTATGGAGGATGCCCTTCTCCAACAGTGGACTGTTACATATAGTCACATACATAAAATAAATTCTATTATGTTGTGAGCAAAGCTTAGAACAGGTTTATGTAATATTGATATATGAAGTCAGAGAATTTAGCATTGCTTAGCCTCTAAGATAACTGAATACTTACATACACATGAGATTAATTACAGTCACATTGATAAATTAGTTTATAATTATGTATACAAAGGCGTGGTGGCTGAGGAGCTAAGCGCTCCCGTATATTTTATAGTACCTACGCCAGCAACCCGGATCGATCCCTGCCGGCACCAATGAAATTATTAATATCAATTTTAAGCGCTGATTTACCATGTGCCCTAGGTGAAGAAAAAACATGTTAAGTCTGCTGACGCTCACCGGAGTACTAATTACACTCTAATCAAAAGAAAAAAGAAAATAAATTTAGAAGAAGCCTGTGCACAACAATCGGACGTAAATAGGCTATAAATTTACTTAACTTATCTTTTTATAGAAATAAATTAGTTCACTATTTTGACAGTATTGTCCGCATTACAACATTGCACCCTTTTCCTACGTGAGTCAATGCAGACGCGAGAGACGAGTTCAAACAACCGTCCCACATTTAATGACACGCAATATCTATCTCTCGTACGTATACGATTTCAAAATAGTAATAATTTCAAGAGGTCATTGCTCCTTGTTTAGGGTGAAGGAATAATGTCGTCGCCGGTGAAAATAACATTGCAGAAAAGTTTGTGAGCTTGGCGGTTCTCCAAGCAATTTTGGATCATTCCATTTGCAGTTCCTTAGTATTATTTACTGCGAAGTGACACCGAAGGGAACGTTCACACTACGTAGGCGGAAAAGATAATATTGTTAAATCGAAAGAGTTGTATAAGCTGTACCTTGACGAAGAGAAGTTAAATTTATTGGGTACTAGCGATCCGTCCCGGCTTCGCACGGGTGATTTCTGGATTTCGACAACAGCGCTACCTATCGGGTCCAATTGAAACGCGTTAAAACCATTCAGGGACCCATTCAAACATACACAAAAAATTCATCAAAATCGCTCCACGCGTTTTCGAGTTTTTGCGAGACTAACAGACAGCAATTGATTTTTATATATAGAGATAGAGATTCAATCAAATGTATAATGATTTCAAATTTCAATAATCCGCGCGTTGCTTTAGAAATAAATTATAAGGTTCTTGAAAAAGAAAAACGTTAACTTTAACAAAGTTATAATGATACAACTTGAGAGTGGGCTATGCTCGGAGATTTTCTGCGTGATAGATTTAGAAATGAGAATATCCGCAGTACTAATACTGTAACCGACATAGCCCAACGGATTACTAAGCTGAAGTGGCAATGGGTCGATAGACGCAGGTGGCTCAGGACTGTGATTTGTGGCATTCCTTGGGGGAGGCCTATGTTTATATACATATGGCCTTCGGTGTAATGATGATGATAATGATACAGTTTCGATAATGATAATGATTCAGTACTTTTCTATTCTATTAAGTTGCGTGCAAGAGCCATCAAAAAAGTGACTATGTCCAGGATAGCAGTAAGTGCTAAATGCCTTCGATTGCGAGAAACGAGTAGAGCGGCGCCAACGACCGACGACGAAACAACATGCCCTTTGTCTTTCGTTTTTAAAAGGTAAATGAATGTTGCGCAAAGCCATGTAAACCTTACACCGAAATGTTTTACACATATCGAGGTGTTAAATATGTTAATAGGTAAATGGAGCGGTCAGGGTCTTTAATTGCACTGATTGATATGTAACCGATTGGTGAATACCTATACAAGTTGAGAACATGGTTCGATGTTAAAATCTTAAGAAGATAGAACTGAAACGTGAAATATTATTTATTGTTTTCTTTTTCGCCTGCAATTGATGTTCCAATTAAAAGCGTCATTATTATCAACTGCCTTTTAAACCTACTGTTGACGTCAGCCTTATCTAGAGTGTGTTCTTTATAGAAGTAAGGATGATAACTAGAGTACACAGTCCACCTGATGATAAGTGAATGCTGTGGCCCATAGACACACATTTATCATAATATATTAAGAATAAAATGCAAATGCGTTTGTCACACCCTTATACTGAAGTGTGATAGTTAAAAGACGTACATTAAAGAGAGTGTAATCACTACGTTTAGAATGCATTATTGAAACGATTGCCCCACCACGCTAAGTAGACAAATCGATGAGCGCAGAGCTATCAGAAAGGATTTGAATTTCGCATTTTTGTATGGATTTTCCGCTATCGGATGCATCGTGTGCAAATAAACTTTACATTGAAAGAGACATGGAAATTGTAAAAATAATCTCTGTATAACGTATACACAATGTACATAAGAGAACGTGCGCCTCACTAGTGCGATAAACAAAGGAGCGTGCCGGAATATGTTTAGCTGTGTATCTAATCAGCGGTCTGACTAGTTTCAAAAATTTTATACTAGCGATCCGCCCCGGCTTCGCACGGGTGATTTCTGGATCTCGACAACAGCGCCACCTACCGGGTCCAATCTTAACCATCTATGGACCCATTCAAACACACATAAAAAAATTCATCAAAATCGGTCGAGCCGTTTTTGAGTATTAGCGAGAGAAGAAGAAAAAAGATATGTACCAATAGTACGTAAGAGAATTACATATGTAACGAAATTTGTCCAGTATTGCGTTAAGATGAAATCAAAAGAGTGGCAGTATTAGGTCTAATGCTTATAAGATAACAGTTATAAATACCTACTTTAACAAAAGCCCTCGTTTTTTGTTGATGTTCAATCTATACGTGCTGTAAAGTACAATTTACTATTATAACAAGTATTCCTAAATAAATAAACAAGAAAACTTAAAAAAGGAAAATAAAAATAAGAGGGATTTAAAATAAAACTTCTTTTATTCAACACTTGCGGTTGTCTTGTCAGGGGCTACAGCTATATGTACAGTTGTGAGAATCTCTTGAGCACGCCACGTTGAAGCTTACTTCCATAGCACAACTTCGTTTAACTAAAATTACAAATTATGGAAACCCCTACACTCATTCTTCTCGTACGTGATACGACAAGTTGGCACACCTCTGGTGGCACAAAACTGGTTGGTTCGTGATTGGAAATATCCAGAACAGAGTAATTAATGGTGAACACTTCATCGTTTTTAAAGGCTCTCAAAAGAAATCATTTTCCAATCAACCTACCTCAAAAATTTGAAGTAAATATTACAAATTACTGGTTGAGTTATTGTCGGATCGTCAACACAAAGCGTTAGTGCAAGTTCACTGTTTTTTTATTTTTTACTTATTATAAGTCAGTGCTTGACCACAATCCCACCTGGTGGTAAGTAGTAATGAAACCCTAGATAGTAAATCGCACTGTCTTAGCGTAACAAAAGCCTATCCACTCTTGCCTTGCAAGAGGCCCAGATTGTATTCGGACGGAAAGACAGACGCCGGCAAATTACTCCACTCCTTTGCTGTACCTGTGAACACCCGCCTACCGTCTGGTTGTCCGATGGTGGAAAGGAGAGGAAGCAATTATAACATGTAATTCCTGCGCACACTTCGAAATGCATCCTATAGAATATCTACTGAGAGGCTGGCTACGCTGCGCCTGTGCTCGAGGCTGACAAGATTGGTGTCTACCAAATCAAGGTTACTTGAGCCATTTAGCACGTCTCTCCAATGAGTCCAACGCTGCTAGGTGGCATTTTGCAGCAACAGTCCATATTATGTGACAAGAGTACTCCATGCACGACCGAACTTGCGCTTTATATAGGGTAAGAAGCTGCCTCGGCAGCAAGTACCGCCGCACCCTTGCAAAGACACCTAGTTTTCTTGCGGCTACTTTGGTCCTGGACTCAATGAACATTTAATTTAACATATTTCGGCCATATATTTGTCGCACACACACGAATGTCAACAGTTGGCCAAAAGTTCTTGCTTTTGCGTATCACGGATATTGTGGTGCAGCGAATATTTGTGCAGATTACTCGCACGTTATAGAAGTAAAGAATTTGATGAATGTAATTCCTTCCGCGCTTGTCCTTTTAGGAACGACGGTAATGGCTT
This sequence comes from Parnassius orleans, assembly GCA_029286625.1. NCBI lineage: Eukaryota > Metazoa > Arthropoda > Insecta > Lepidoptera > Papilionidae > Parnassius > Parnassius orleans. The sequence goes on from JAGSMP010000330.1 coordinate 489,840, forward strand.
GACGATAGTCTCAAGTCAAAAAATGACGCCATGCGTTCAATTTGTACAATAATAAAAACTGCATCAAAATCAATCCACTAGTTTTCACGCGATACATTCACAAACTTCACAAGCCATAATATAAAGAACAATTTAATATTTACTTTCGAAAAGAGGATTCCACAACAAGAAATTACTAAGGTAATATAATAATACGAGTATCTAATGTTATATCATAACGCATACTTGTCCGGTCCGTGGCATTAATAATCAATTTCTTAAGTTCGATCATCATTTCAAAACCAGATTCACTAGAAAGAATCTCCACGTATTTGGTAATAATTTCACAACGGCAACAGGTTTAAATTGTTACTCGCATGTGATGGAAAATTTTTATTCAATTGAATGACAAAAAAGGAATTAATTATATTACTCTAAACACAAAAAAAACAATTTATGACAATGTATGATTTTGTGTTACAGAATAATATAATTTCTTCATAATTATGTCAAATCGACGAGCATTTGAATATTTTTTATGACATGTGAGTTATATTTAAACTTGTCGTGAGTTTATTAATGCACACTTATGAAAGCTAAAAGGTTTGGTAAGTATTAGGGTTGATTTTAGTGATTCAAAGAAGATTTTAGTGATTTTAAAAAGTTTATTGAACAATGATCACTTGAATTTTAATTTTACCAATAAAATATATATAGATAATAGTATATTTTTTTCGATATAGCTTCGGCTTTTAATCAAGTGACCATAATTGCAAAGTGGAACTTCAAGTCACGGCCAGACCGTTGAATATTGGTCAATGTTATTATTCGTGGTCTTTCAGAGCCGGTTTTTTGTACGCCGTGAATACTGACACCGTTAGAACTTCTTTTTCGATATAACAATACTCGGTATGTTAATATTATAGATAGATCATAAATATAATTTTCAGTACGCGTTATGATAATAGAATACGATAATCGACACGCTAAAGTGTTACTATATGATCTAATAAATAACGCGTCATCTTATTATTAAAATTTGTTAGTGATCGCTGATCTTCGTAACGCTGACATCTGATTGTATACGAAATATTATGTAGCTTAGTTGTTTTCTTGTACTATTATCTATTCTGGGGTAGTTGCTAAATCCGTTTATTTTTTAATATACACACGTAATAGACCTAATTCAAAACATTGTTTCCTCATCAAAGTAATCAAAAACCAATAAAATCTTAATTAGCAATTATATTTTAAGATACGTGGCGTGGCCTACTTGGAATGCCACAATATACGGTCTTGATCCACCTGTGGTCAAATGCCATTTTAGTATGCTGATCCGTTAGGCTATTTACGCACACTCTTGTGTATCTATAATATCTACTTCGCATAATTTGATAGTTCTGATCACTCAGAAGCTGTCGTCATGATTGGTCAGACAGCCACTGTCAGTTTTTCAAATATATTATGCTATTTCCATTCATTATTACATAAAATATATTAAGGTGCTTTTCTTTTTTAACTATTTAGTAACAAATTAAAATAAGTCAACTGTAAAAGTCGCTAAAAATAAATCATAATATGTATTTGCTTTGTTTAAAGAAGCCTCAACAACTGAAACAAAGCGACAGTTTCGACTTACAGTTTGTGTACCTACCTACCTCTAGTTAATCGGTCGAATGCTCCTATTTCTTTGGTTTCTTTTTGTTTTTCGAATTGAGGACAAAAACTTAATTAATGCGCTATTTAATCTTAAAACAAATCTGTTGCGACGTAAAAACTAACAGGTTTTTTCCAACGGCTTGAATATTGTTTCTTCTATTAAAGTATAACGTAATACATAATATTATAATGGCTTTTACTAGAGTGTGCGCGTATCTCTTTCTCTTTGTAGTTTATAAAATTTTAATTTATATCGACATGAGGTGCTGCAAAACAATTTATTTTAATGTAATAAGGGTGACAAACGAACAGACAGTACACCCGTGCATAAGTGGATGCAGTGGCCCATACATTTATCCTTGATTAAGAATCAAAATGCAGATGCGTTGTCGTCCCTGAGGACTAAGATGGAATGCCTCGTTCCCAGTAAAAAGGGTCTCCGGTTCTCTACACCTACATACGAAACACAGCAGCATTGAGCTGCTATTTTACGCTGGTATTCTGTTAGAGCATGGTCCTACCCCGGTCGAGCCGACCCATTCGTGCTACAACCATAATTATAGTTGCAGCGTGGCTCTACTACGTCCCGTTAAATTAAAGTAAGAATATTGGTCTGCGAATAATTGTACTTTTTTTTTACTCACAAACCAATAAAAAAAAACAATCATTAATAATACTGCTATTCATGATAATACACAAAAAGGTTGAGATGCGAAAAGGCCAACAAAAAGGTTGGCACGTAATATTACTCAAATGTTATTCACAATAATTATAGGATCACATTTAATTACCACGTTCTGAACATAAATCTTGAAATTAAGCATGTGTAATGTGTACTGCTTATATTTTGCCGTAAGTTGTACCCAAAACCTTTTATTTTGAATTGTATATGATCTTTGACCGGTATGACTCAGGAGCGCTCGCCGTAAATTTACACAGTACGCGAGCAACCCGGGTTCGATCCCTTCCGGTACCAATGAAATTGTTAATAGCAATTTTAAGTATAATTACAGACTGCGAGGTATATTCTATCTTAGTCCATAGAGGTGACAACACATCTGTAATCTCCTCTGTTTCAAGATGGCTACAGGTCTCCATGGACTGCAGGCATTTACTATGAGGTGGACAGTAAGTTTGTTTATCACTTCTGTTTCATAAAAAAGTGTTGATTTAGCACGTGCATGTGCTCAGCAGTGTAGGATAACATCGTGAAGAAACGTGCATGTTTGGGAAAATCAAATATTTCGAGGACAATATGAAGTCCGCTAACACGCATCAGACCAGCGCAGCGCGGCGAACTAGTTGCTCCATAATCCTCTCCTAAATGAAAGGAGACATGTGCCCAGCAGTGGGAAGTTTACATGCTATAACTTTAACTTAGCTTTTTAACTTTTCGTTTTGACTAATAATCAAATAGTGATCAGTCCGAAATATTAGTACCCAATATGACTTTATAAGGCGATACTACTTATTATGGAATGGATAATATCGATGAAAACAAGTGAACGTTATGTTGTACCGCATCTTTTTCAAGTTAGATATTTCGCATAGTAGTAAAACATACGGATTTTGACTACCACGTTGGTCTAGTGGTCGTTAGTGCGACTGCTGATCAAGAGGTCCCGGACCCGAATCCCAGGTCGAACCAAAAGTCTAAAAGTTTTGCTGTCAAGAAATTCTCAATAGCAGCTCAATGTCAGGAAAATTGCGGTGTTTCACCCCCTTGCCTCGGAAAGCACGTAAAGTAGTTGGTTCTGCGCCTGATCTCTGGTCGTATCGGATTGCCGTCCCATCGGGTTATAAAGTGGGAGAATGGAGAGTGCACCTGTTTGCGCACATACTCGTGCACTATAGTCCTGTCCGGCTGGACGGGGACTCCGTTAAGACTGGCCTCCGTGACCGAAATTCGGCCCGGAGGACATTTTGCTACGTATGGAAAACTGCCGTGAGTCCATCTTAGTACTTAAGCATCATTTAAATTTATTAAAATTGGCGTCACTGGTAAATACTAAATACCGTTTTGGTAAATGATGGAAATCATTGTCTTTAGTGGTAGATATTTCATCTTAATACCCTTTGCGTATAAAGATAAATGTCTGATTATTTTTATATGATTCATAATTTTTCCGTACACAGTAATTTTTTTAAATATTTTATCTTTTAAAAAACGTTACCTCCACACTAGGATTTTCTCCTGTATCGCGGGGACAGTTTACATACATAGATTTCACAAGGACAAACATCCAGACCCAGAACAATTATTTGTAGGCCATACAAATACTTGTTCCGTGCGGAATTCGAACCCGCGGCCCTTAGCGCTGCAACTCATTGCTAAGCCACTGCGCCACGGAGCCGTCGTTTTTGTTGGTGAAGATTTTTATTTTTTATATTTTATGATTTACTTATTAGTTGACATTAGTAAAAAACCGTGTGGTGGCGGTGTAAGAGAATACATCACCCAAAAGGTCTTTTAAATGGCGGTATACCCATCGCTTTACGCTAGGCTTAAAATATCCAGACCGGCTTCGGGGAGCAGCGTCAAAAGTGCAAGGCGGCTGGTATTGCGATCATCAAGCCGGCTGCCAAGCGTGACGATTTAGGCAACTCCTTCTAGGAGAGGCTCATGTTTAGCAGATAAAAAAAAACAGAGGCAGCCAAAAAAAACTCTATGATATATATGTCATGATATACACAGTATACATGTACACAGGCCGCTATACTACGCGCTAGTGTAGCTGGTACGAGGGGCTAGTAGACATGCTCGTCACGAGCATATCAAGGTCAACGGTGACGCGAACCCATAAGTTTTTCCCCTACCAAAAATCGCTCAACGCGGCTAAAGAAGTTTTCAATTCAAAATACTATCTACATTCACCACATCAAAAAAATCATCGTATGATATCGAAACCGTTTAGCTGATACACGAGCATATTCGTTGTTTATATTTACGAAAATAAAATCAAAAAAATAAAATACAATTGTGACCTTTACACGTTAACAGTATGAGCTAATTTCGTGTGTTTGCCATCTGATATCCACTCTATCATTACATGCGGGCTTTTGCAGTCATAAAAAGGTATTACTTAAACAGTGATTGATTAAAGTGGCAAGAGTTTCATCAAGTTCATACACTTTACGACGTCGATTACACCGTACCGTGGAAAAAATTGTGTAACGTTTTAATGTTCGTACGACTGCATATAGGTCAACGAGTTATATTTATAAATTCTTAGTAATGGTGTGATTGTACGGATGTTTGTGTGTTTATACTTAACCGCACACCCCGTGAATGTGTTATGGTTTTAATTGCAAACTAATAGGTATCGCGTCAATTAAACTATTCGTCATATTATTTATACATCGTTTCACAAATATTATTGTTAATACAAAATAATAAAAAATGTGTGTAGCTGTCAAAAAAATCAACAAAAATGTCGTCAGATTTTAAATATCTGAAAAATGTTCATATAAAACTGCACTGCAAGGTACAATACGTATCTAAATATATTCTGTAAATTAGATATATTATATACGTATTTGTATGTAATTAAAATATATATATACAGCCTAAATATAAAAATAAGTATTTGCTTCTCTTAATTTAAATATTAATTAAGTATACAACTTATTTTAATTGTTCAGTAATTTAAGTATATTTTAAATTTTATTTTTCGATATAGTGATTTCTTAAGAATAATTAACTATTATTTATTTATTTAAAGTATCAAAATAAAGATGAAAAAGATTTTTCTGATTTAATTATATTATTTTGCACTGATAGAGTCAAAATGTAAATTATGGCACACCTGTAACCAACCACAAAGGTTTTGTCGCAAACAATGACTCATACTGTGTGACATGGGGTTGCAACACCACAAACAAAACTTGCTATGATTGTAGATTAGCCACAAAACACATATTTTTGTAGTTACTACTCATATGACGAATTATTTCTGGTCAAAGTTTTCCTGTTAAAGCTTTATAAATGTAATTATCACAAATGGGAACTTATATGTATCACCCAGCGTACGTATTTATTACGTCAGCAATGTCCTGCTTCTGTTAACGTTAGTTACACTACGTCATAAGTATATTCTACTTAAAGTTAATAACAGCTGATAGGGACTAATTATGATGTAAATTTTCTTTATTATATTGATTTTATTTAAGAGTTAAATTTTAATAGTCTAATTTTATAATTTAAATCTGTCACCAATGAAACAACTACAGTTGATTTTTCTGAATATTTATGTACGTATAATCTGTACGAACAATGTTTTGGGCAGGATTAAACTCAAGACAATTTATAAAAAGATAACATTTTTGTTTAAATTACGCATACAGTAGTCAAATGTGTAGTGGCGGTGTAAGAATATCCATTGCCCAAACAAACATACCAGAAGATGGGCAGCGTCTTCCTAACAACAACTATAAAACTAGAAAATCTGAATGCGGTTGCGGTTAGCAACCGGTTAGCAACCCGCCTGCAATGTGGCAATTATGGCAAGTATACCCCTTATGAGGCATCTTAAGAGAGGCATATGTACAGCAGTGGTCTTTGATGGGATGTAATGATGATGATTATGATGATAAAGATGATATAGTAATAGTACCTACACATTTACTGGTTTGAATTTGATTTTTAACTTAAGTAGTAAATTAATAAAGAAAAAATGATGAACAATTCAATTTAGTTAGGTTAGAAAATCGGACCACACAACTCGTCGCTATAAAACTCGGGCTAGGGTTCAGTCTCAAATTTTCATAACTGATAAATGATAATAGTTTATTGTGATACATTTGTGGAAGCATCAGCAGACAATGTGTTTTACTTTTATTATTCCGAGTCAAACGAAACAATTGAATTTTTTCTTACACTTTTGATTTTTTTGTAATTTTTTCTGATGCGATAAAATAAGTCATTCTAATTAATTTTAACTCAGAAAAATATGTTCTAACAACTGTTAAAGCGCTTGGCGCCCATAGCGGACCATGTACGATACTCTCAACTATGTACTTGGCCTGGATTTACCAAGTATAGAGTAGTAGTAGGTTTATTACAAGAAACATACAACTCGCTTGTTAGTGTGTGGTATGTCTTCTAAATTAACAAAAAAATGGGCTTTAATATAACTCGTAGTGCCTATGTATTCATCTATATAACTGCCTAGAATTTAAGTTTTTCATATATTTCATTTTAAAGTTACATATTTTTATAATAGTCAGTCTATTAACATGATCATTGGGCTTTTATAAGGTGCGCCACTTTGTCTAAACCTCGCACGCTTCACCTTTAATCCGCTCTAACCAGCAGGAGTGCGATGCCCGCTGCAGGATATATTATTCCAAAGGTTGTCACATCAACAATAATAACATGAAAAACACGAAAGGTTATAGCGGTGACTTTGGTTTAAAGATAAGCTGTCTATCTAATTATCTTCTACATTATAACAACAGATTTGAACCCCAGTCGAAGCCAACACAAAATTAAATTACAGCCCATCACAAGTCCACTGCTGAACGTAGGCCTCCCCAAAGGAATTCCACTAAGTAAAATCCTGAGCCACCTGTATTCATAGACTTTCTGCATGTATACCAGGCCGTCACTCCATCTATGGGGGGCCGTCCTATACTCTGCTTGCCGGTTCGAGACTGTCCTCCTTAAATTAAGAAAAGTTTATTTAAAGTTTCACACAAAAAATTTCATCGAATATAATTGGCAACGGAGCGCAGCGTCAAAAATGCGAGATTTCAGGCCCTGCGTTCGGTAAACCACCGGCTAAGCACGGCGATTATTGTGAATGAAAACTGCCCTTTCCATAAGAATTCAATGGCAGAGACACTATAACTCTATCTTTTCATTATATTCCATATTAGAGTATAGGACAATTGTTAGTTTCGATTTCAAACAAGGACACAAGACTAAGCCGGAAGTTGCGGTAATCGTTGAACCATATCATTAAAATTACAACTAAAATCACATTAAAGTTAATGTCGCACTAAAATTTGTCCTTTTATACGCAAGTACCTTAGACTCTTGCTATCCTCATACAAATATAAGTATGACATGCTAGGCTTAGCTATATTATGACTATTTAAGGTATTAAATTTCTTTTAAATTGAACACGCTGTCTTCCAAAGACAAAGTAATATTTTAATAAGTAATAAACCGGACATTGAGAAGCATTTCAAAAAATAAACCTTTTCAAATATCGAGATGTACCGTCGAGTAACGAAACCTTATTAAAAAAAAATTGTACGTAATTAATATCATCAGTCGCTGAAATATTTTGTATGTTCTGTTCTCTCATAACACAAACATTAGACAAACTATTTCTATTATACAATTAAGGGAGACAAACGAACATACTGTCCACCTGTTGGATAATTGTTGCATCGTTCATCGATTAGATTGCGTTGCAACTAGGATGGAATGTCTCATTACTAATAAAAACAGTCTCCTGATCCTTTTTACTACGCATATGAAGCACATATTATATACTTCATGCTGCTATTTTGTACTGATATTTTGTAATTCTACCACAGTCGAACCAGCCCATTCGTACTGTAGCCTCAATACATCTAATACGTGGCTCCACCACATAAACTTATTTAAGTTAGTTTTAGCTTGTAGGTATCAATTTGTATCAAATTGTAGGTATCAATTCGGTTGTTATTAATAAATTAATGTATGTTATAATTTAATTTAAATACTATTAATAGAAAGTAATAGAGCCGAAAAAGTAGAGCTGTGTCAGTTCTGTAGATGCGTTGTCACGCCTGAGGATTAAGATGGAATGCCTTGTGTCCAGTAAAAGGGTTCTCATTAATTATCATCATCATTACAACCTATCAAAGTCCACTGCTAAACATAGGCCTCCCCCCATATTGCGTAACTTACTTGCAAAAAAGGCAAAAAACATTCAAAAACATTAAGAACTTCTTCATTTTATGAAATCGGCTAAAATTTATGAAATTAAAAAATATATTTGTATTTTTTTATTTAATAATGAATTATATTTCATTTCTTGTTTAATTGTTAATTCCATTATGCCTATTAGTTTACTTTCTTTAACCTTGTTTTCGTTGCCTATTACTAGTTTTTAGACGGAAATATCCTAGTATGTTACCGTCATTTTCTGATTTTTAACATTAGGGGATCGCAACCATATGATAGACACACTCGTTAACACTGAACACAGTTTATCTCTATAAATAATTTTGTGTTTGCTGCATTCATATGTACTAAAGTTATTCTTTTATAACCCGTGATTATTTTTGTTAATACGTGACAAATTAGGAAAGATAAAAACTATACAATAACATCTGCCATAAAAATGACAGGAATACACAATTAAGAATGATATTTACATAATGCACACACATGGCACCGGTCCAGAGAATTTGCAGTCAATAGTCATGATTCACGGTAGCGTACGATTTTCCTTCATTCTTTGTTTTCCATAGAAGCGTATTTCAGCTAAGTGCGGATATTGGAAATTAGGGTTGTACAGGAAATTCACCTATCGATCGCTATTGGGACCACTCAACTGATTGTGTGGAGTCATCAGAATAATGAAAGCGCGTTGTTATATCCATGTATTTTTATAGGACTATTAAAGATATTTTATTAAAAATAACACAGGTTGATCATAATGGGATGGTTTAGAAAAAAGTTGTCGGGCCCCTGGTAACATTTTGAAAAATAGTTTCCTGGTCTTGAAAAGATATGAACAGCGAATAAGTGGTCTGTTTCTTCAATCGTCCCCTTGTTCATCGTGGTGGTTATGGTCATCTTTCCGCACTTGTAAGAAATCTACTGATATAATGAAAATTATTACGTTGAAACTTCAGAAAAGAAAAATATATTGGTTCAGAAAATAACCATTTTGGAGTCTCTACATTTGCGTCATTTATTACGAGAACGTCAACTATAGATATAATAAAATAATTATGTCATTGAATATACAATAAAGCTTAACCCCTTTGTACTCGTATTAATCATTAACTCTTAATATATACAACGATTACAAAACGTTATAACAAATATTTTGTTTTAATATAAATCATCGACGTTACAACAATGAACTTCAACAATGAGTTCACACACGATATAATTTTTATTATGGTAATAATTGTTATTGTAAATAATTTAATGTGTAATAATTGCGAGACAAGACTACATTATTCAGTATTTTTTTCTCTTTTCGTCTTCAAGTTGTAGTTGATAACAATAAAAAAATGAAAGGACGTCGTCGTGTGGTAGCACCGTAACCCATCAATCGTCCCGTTGGTGTCGTATGAGGCGACTATGGGAAATGCCAGAAAAATCTTATGGCTTTCCATGTATGGCGGTATACCATACATACTACTATACGCCAGACGTAAAATACCCTGGCCTGCGATGGCCAGCAGTGTCAAAGGTATGAGACGCTTGGTACTGCGATCATTAACGTATGTGTGGCAATTGAGGCAAACCCTTACTACGACGAAAGAGGTCCATGTCCAGCTGTGAACTATTACGGGCTGATGTAGATAAAAAGAAAAAGCGATATAACATTTTTTTAGCTGCAGGTTGAAATTCAGCTCCAGCTCTAAATGATAATTTTATAATAGATAGCTAAATATTCTAATGAACCATTGCTTAAATTACTATGTAAACTGTTAAATAATAGTTTAAATGGTATTAGTAGATTAATGGTGTTAAGTGTATGATGGCGACATAAGAATCTATCATCTTATACCGTGGTTAACGTAAGATACGACCAATAAATCCCAATAAAATGTTTAATTTAACCCATAAATCATTTTTTTAGAGCTCATATATAGATTTCTTCAAAATCTGATAGCTGAAGTTAAAGTTACAGCCTATATACGTCCCACTGCTGAGCATAGGCCTCCTGTCATTTCTGAGAAGGTTTTGCGTGTTGGCGAACTTCACATGTCTTCGAAATATTTTTTTCTTATTTCTCAGACATGCAGGTTTCCTCACGATGTTTTCCTTCACCGCCGTGCACGTGGTAAATCAGCACTTAAAAATGTAAATTAACAATTTCATTGGTGCCAACGGGGATCGAACTCGAGTTGCTCGCGTACTTTGAAATTTACAGCGAGCGCTGAGCTACCACGGCTCTCTGAAATTGGTTTTATATTTTTTAATGAGTCAAATGACTATTTAAGGTAAGAATTTAATTACCATTTATAAGACAAATGAGAGTACTAGAATCCATTTACAGATGATTGCGTTATCAGTGTTTGATAACGTACTATCTATTACATACACAAAGAAAATAAAGATACTTTACATAATGAGAACTTTACGTCAAACATTGTACTGGTGGGTTCTTTTAAGTGCTTTTAAGGATTTTTCAAGTTAATCACTACTTCGAGCTATCACCCGTGGACAATAACCCCCAAATGCGACGGTTCAAAGCCAGCTTTAACTAAATTTAAAAGCTGCGTTAGTATTCAACTACGATTAAAAAATGCATTTTATTTATACCTTATTGGATCGGAATGTGGATGTTTATAATTATAATGAAATAACCTCTGGATAAATTAATTAATTCTAATTCTACACGTATATGAAATCTATTTTTTGATAAATAGAAAAAGAGTATTAGTAATATAAATTTAAATAACCTATAAAAATATAACTGATTTAACAGTAACATTTTTCTAACAAAAACTGTCATCTTTGCGGAATATACTTTTTTATATAACAGTTAATATAAATGAGTTTACGGTTAATTTATTGGTAATAAGCTCATAAAGTCCATGAGCATTTGCATTTAACTCCAAAAAAAGAAGGCTACGGTTACGTTATTACTCAAACCTTACTCAACATTTAGCGGTAGAAACACACAAGAGGGCGGTATGTAACTGATCAAATGGACTACTTGACGGAAACGCATCTTTCGAACTGGGAAAGTATGTTGCCATAAGCATTCGTGTAAAAATTTAAACACTATTGTTTTTAAAAAGGGGGGGAGTTTAACAAATCAACTATATGTTTTTTTTTGTATGTGCCCTGTTCATTTTACTACATTTTGTTAAAGTATGGGCGCTAAGTCCAACTAATAACGAGTGTATACTGTAGTCCACAGACACCTACATCAATCCTAGATTAAGAATTAAAAAGCTGATGCGTTGTCAGTCTCAGACTAAGATAGAATGCTTCGTTATCAATTAAAAGGGGGTCCTCAGGTTTCGTCACTCACCATACGAAACACAACAGCACATTACACTGCTATTTTACACTGACATTCCGTATACAATTCTTGAAAATAAATCTGAAAATCGAATCAAAATCCAATAGATCGAAACCCCAAAACAAAAGTTGGTCGTTGCACACACCAATGTGACATCTCAGAGACTTGAACGCCCACACTATCTGTATTGTCACAGTTTAGACCTTGCTTAAACTGTGGTATTGTTCTCGGTGATGTACGGTGAAAAGAAAGCAGATTAATTCATATTGGTCGTTACTGATGGTTAAGACGTTTCCAGATACTACATCCTAATAGTAGCATAGTTGAAATGTGTAAAAATTTGAACACGTCCATCAGCAAGGCAATTTGTTGCCTCACCGAGTCATAGCCTATGTGAGTGTGTGAGTGTGTCTATGATATAATGAATGGGTCTGTGAGAGTAGGTGATACCGTAAAGTTGTACCGCTACGTATTAGTAAAGGATTAATCATGACTAATTGTTAGAGGTCATGAAAGTACAATAGAGCGCAAGGGAATTTAATTAATTTTGTTGTACATTAAACGTAAAGGTTAAAAGTTTTTGTGTGTGGAATCAGTCGGCTTTATCGTAAACCACGCTTCTACAAAAATCCAGTGTAAAATAGAACCTAAAAGCTGCTGTGTTCCATATGGTGAGTGTAGAGAACCGGATACTCTTTTTACTGGAAACGAGGCATTTCATCTTAGTTCTCAGGTGTGACACCGCATCTGTATTTCGAATCTTAATCAAGGATAGTCGTAGATGCTTATGGGCCACAGCATCCACTTACTATCAGGTGAAATGTGTGCTCGTTTGTGAATCTTATTCTATAAAAGAAAGTGTGCGTATATAGCTTATTTTTGCGACGTAATCATTCCATCTTCCATCTTCTTGTGAGAGTGGAAGGAGAGCAAGGGAAAAAGCAAGATCTTATGCCCTTCGACAGATGGTGCCACCTTCTTTATTCCCGAACAGTTTTTGGTAAATTAGGATTTATCAACTTCGTGAAGCCCGTTGCCTTTAAACTGCGCTACAGTTTCAATGGCGTGCACCATCTGGTATTATAACCAGCGACTGTTGACAATTGTAAATAAACCCTCTAGCCATGGGCTATTAAGGGGCTGATGATAATATTGACGATATTACCATTTACTAAAAACATGATCTTAATTACTATGATATATTTAAACGTCCAAGAAATTAACTCATTTTATGGACTTTGGCTAGTGCTGGTGTAAGTAAATTCACTATCCAATATCATTCTGTAGGTGTCGTTAGAGGCCATAGAGGGAAATAAAATAGGAGACCAGCAGCAGCACCTTTTTGATGACAACACAAATTAAAAAAACTAAGGTGGCCAACCCTGCTGCCAAGCGTTGCAGCTATGGCAAATATCGGTGTGGTAAATATCTAGGGATATTTGAGGCAATATATTGGAGAGTGGACTTTTGATACTTACTCGTAGATTGTTATTATGAGAAGTTGTCAAAATTGAACTGGAGCTGTATAATAAGTTTATTCTATTTCCATATGCGTCATTTAAATCCTGTTTTTTAAAAAGTTGTGAAAGAAGAGACAGATATGTATTTTTTTTTTCGGTTCCGTTATTAAGTAATTCAGCGTTTCCTATTAAATTAATTGTTAGATCCAGGACGTTGTGTTCAGTAATGAACTCATTATGATTTGTATTTTTTTTTTATAAATTCTCTACAGTCATAGGTTACACAAGGCAATATCATTATAAAAATAAAAGGTAACTTCTGTAATGTCATTGTTCACAATCATTACTTACTATGCAGCCGACGCATAAATTATTTTTTACTCATATGCCTGTGACTATTGAGTTAATTGAGTTAACTATTGAGCTTATTTTGGCACCTTACCTACGTATAAACTATAAGTTAACATTCGATCCTTTCGCTTAGAATAGAGAATATCGACTATTACTAGATACTAAATTATCAAGATTCTTGTTACTCCTCTGCCCGTAAGTCTCTATACGTGGTAGAGCCACTCTGCAGGTAGATTATGTTTGTAGCACTCGATGGGGAAGGACCACGCTCTCACAGAATACCAGTGTGAAATAGCAGCTTAATGCTTCTGTGTTTCGTGTGGTGAGTGTAGAGAACCGGTAAACTATTTTTACTGGAAATGAGGCATTCCATCTTAGTCCTCAGAGGTGACAACGTATCTCGATTTTCATTCTCAATTAAGGATATATGTAGATGTCAATGAGCCTTTGTCATCTTTATTCTATAAAAAAAAAGTCGAACATAGGCCCCTTCTATTATAGAGAGGAAGAAAAGATAAGCAGATTTCTCTAATGTAAATTGCTCCACAACTTCCTAGAAATTAAATAAAAGCAAGCCAATATTAGACATATAAATGTTGTGATTTTACTTTTGTATTTGACATCTATAGACTAATTACAATGCGCGTAATTAATTTCTTGTGGCAATTCTTAACCAGCCAACCCTTGGTATATATTATGTGTTTGTTTATTTTATCTCAACGTTTAGGTTCACAAAATTGAGTCTATAAATTTGATATTGTGAAGTTAGAGTTTAAAATAGAGTTTGCCTCTGAATAACGCTTTCAATAAAATTATAGACAAAGGAACATAAATAATTTTTGTATTATATTACGAGAATATAATTGATATGGCTCTTTTGTACAAAATTTAATTATACAAAATAAAGATATTTTTAGGTAACTTAGTAAAAATAACAAATACTGTGAATAGGCTATAAGTGATATAATAATCATACAGGTTTTTTTTAATAATTTCTAAGTGCGAGTGTTACCATTAGAGCTCATTTAATTTGACGATTACCTAAGTGTTAGAGGTGGTGTGGTTGTAATTTAAGATAAGGCTATTAAATATAATGTTATGACTTCGGAAAGGCCGCAATAAGAAGATGTAATTTGAATTGCTTCCTTCCTGGAAAAAATATGAGTATATTGGTTTTATTGGTTGAAATATGTTATACATTTATTAGTCTGGGGTTGATCACGACAGTATCAAAAATAGATCGGCTCCACACTTGACCAGCGTTTATCAAATTCATTGGCTCAATTGTTTCCTTCCGTTCATGGTTCAGTCTCTTCTTTTTTCTTTGATGACATTCTTTACGTTTTCCTTTATTTTTGTTCACTCGCTGTATTCGTTCATTATTTTGCTTTTAAAAATTTAACCGTAAAACAATTTTTAAATGGTAAAGATAATTGACATTTATTTTGATTTAAATCATTTTAAATTATTAACTAAATTTAATGTTGTAATATATCCGAAATCGTTAAATTATTTTTAATATACCTAAGCATATAATTTAATATTAAGTATGATTTTAATAAAAAATAAATTATAATAGATAAAGTATCAATTATCATTTTGAGGTAATTGCAGCATAGTACGATAAAACAGTTAATTACTAAATAATTACATAATTCATTTTAAATTGAAGAAATCTCACGTTAAAAGAATATTTCAAAATTAAAAATAAATACGAATGTAGAGTTACACAAAAGTAAGCCAGTTTTCCTTCCCTTTTTGTTTAAACTTTGCTACCCTCGATACATCTTTAAATTTTTCCCAAGTAGGTTAAAATAACACTTGAGCTTGAATACTTACAGCATCAGGATCATTACACCATTGACCACCGCATCTGATGCACTCGTCGCAAGATTCCAATTTCATGAGACTCGAGCAGTCATTTCCAAAAACGAATTTTACAGTTATCAAAACCGCACACACAATTAACCAGTAGTATGAAGCCATTTTTAAAAAGCCTTCAAAAATTGTCACTAAAAATCAGACGAAGAAAATGTTTTCGTATACTTAAAAAAAGTATTCGCGATTTGTTCGAGAGTTCGAAATACGAATTACGCGCGAACGCATACGCGTCTCAGCACAGACTGTAGACGTAAACGACCCCACTCGCTCCACTTGATCAGATGGCTCACGATGAATCATCACGAGCCCGACGGAAAATTCGTGGAAATCACATTTTAGATGACAAGTGTATGATTCTTATATTCATTATATAGATTTTCTTAGACATATTACAATATAAAGGTCAAAAATGAACATCATTATTTACTTAGATGCGCAAGGAGTTAATTTAAGTTTCGAATTATATAAATTGGTGAAAGTTAGGTACAACCATCCGTAGTAGCTCATGAGCTAAGTGCGTGCCGATAATTTCATCCTAAGCAAGCAGACTTCGATCCCCGCCGGTATTAATTAAATTTAGGTACAGTAAATCAGCACTTAAAATGTTGGGCTCGGGCGATGAAGGAAAACCTCGTAGGGAAGCCTGCATGTCTGATGAATAAGTATAATTTAATTTACGAGTACGTAGAGATTATGCATGGTAAGCGCGCTTAAAAAGCCACGCCCACCATGTTTCCAAGTGTATATATATATATGGCAAGTACAGCCTCATAATCGAAGATCTCGGGTGATGCATCCTATGGGACGTCATAGTAGTGCGGACTTTTCTATCCAGGGCGTTAAGTTCAGTTTGAGTCCACCTAAGTATGCCAAAGGTATATATGAGAACAGGCATGACCCAACCGTTATATGCGTGTGTCTTATACACCGGACAAAAGGCTGTTAAGCACTTTGGTCAAGCGTGCATAAAACACATCGTAAACTGACTGTTTCATACCCGCATCATAGATACCGATGTTCTGTTATATACCCAGGTATCGGTATGTTTCAGACTCGGAAAGGGTCCTTATGTTGATGGGCATAGATAAGTCTATGCCCTCAGAGTTAGCAACTCTTCCCCTTTCAACATGGAGGACCGCACACTTATCCGTCCCCAGCTGCATTCCAATAGAATGACTAAAATCACAAGTGATGTTTAGCAATTCCATAAGATGGGAGCGACTGGAGGCGAATAATTTGAGATCATCCATATAGAAAAGGTGGGTCACTTTTGTCCCTCCTTTCCAAAGCTGAAATTCCCTCCCGGAGTCCTCCAGTAAGGTACTGAGAGGGTTCAGGGAGAGGCAAAACCAGATTGGACTCAAACAATCGCCCTGGAAGATACCCCTTCTTATCCTTATGCGGCTTTCCGCATCCGTTATCCGCTCACCTAGATGACAAAGAATTGTACTCCACTGCCCCATACACTGCCCGAGGAAGTCTCTAACTGTAAAATCAACCTTGTGCAGCTCGAGGACCCTCTTTAGCCATGTATGAGGCACCGAGTCGAATGCCTTTCTATAGTCTATCCAGGCGGCGGAGAAATTCCGACGGTTGCGTTTAACCACTTTGCCAATGACCGCGTCAATGAGGTGGTTCCTTGGTTCCACGACCGCCCGGCATCCATTTTGAGCAAGCGACATCACCTGGTTTAAATCCAGGTGACGAATGATTCGCGTACTCAAAATGGTATTTGCTCGGGTCTGTGGAATCCCGGACTTTAGGAACCAAATGAGTGATCCCGGTAGTGAAAAGGCTCGGGAGTGACTTTTGGTCGAGAGCCGCTTGAAACTGTCGGGCGAGCACAGCGTGACACACAACGAACCCCTTCAGCCAGTAGTGATGCAGTCCGTCGAGTCCCGGACTTTTCCAGTTCGGGGCCCTACGGACCGCCTCAGCTACGTCATCCGGCTTTATGATGACGGGGTCCATGGGCGTAACACTCGCACACTGACTCGCCACAACTTCCGTCCAAGGGCCCTCGCTGTGGTTTACGGGCTCTGACCACAGGCCGTGCCAGAGTCGGCCCGATTTAGTGCTGGGCCCGTTCCACGTACCATTGGTCGCTACAATGATTCATAGAGCCTCTTCTGATCACTCTGGAAGAGACGATTCTGGTTGAACCGTGGCGACCTCTCTGTATATCGCCGAATCCGCTTTCCCCAAGCAGCGATTCTCTTTTTTTTATAGCATAGGGTGACAAACGAGCACACAGTCCACCTGATTGTAAGTGGGTACTGTGGCCCATAGACATCTACATTTATCCTCAATTAAGAATCAAAATGCAGATGCGTTGTCACCCCTGAGGACTAAGATGGAATGCCTTGTTTCCAGTAAAAAGGGTCTCCGGTTCTCTACACTCACCATACGAAACACAGCAGCATTTAGCTGCTATTTTACGCTGATATTCTGTGAGAGCGTGGTCCTATCCTGGTCGAGCCGACCCATTCGTGCTACAACTATAATATAGTGCAGGTCGTCTATGCGCTCCGTCAGTTTTTGCGTTATATCTGGCTGGGACAAACTGACATTTGTCCCAGCAAACGCCATTCTGACGGTGCGCACAATTCTTGGCCTGTTATTGCCTGACCTGAAGCATATCAGTCTGCCGATGAGAGCCCTAGCCTTTGCGATACGTTTCTCAATTCTTATTCTCCAGGCTGGGATGGCGCTACTTTGTCTAGTAGCACGTCCAGCCATGAGGAGCTTGGCGCCAATAATACGGTATACTGCCAGTGCGGCGCCAAAAAGAATTGAGTCCGTCTCGCAAAGGTCCCGGCTGGCTTCCAAATCGTTCACCAGCATTAGGCTTAGAGCCCTCACGACAGCCCCATTCCGCTTGCTTAGGGTTATGCGGGGAAGTCGCGGTCGATTTTCGAGAGGCGTACTGCGCGTTTCCTCAATCGCGTCTTCCAATGTACTCCTCATTTGCTCTAATTCTAGTTCATGGGTGACTGTTCCATCATCGTCTGAACCAACCACAACTGGAGGATTCACGGCGGCATCCACGTGTGCTGGTTGCTCTGCAACTTGTAGCGCCACATCCTCAGCCGTAGTATTTTCATCCGGTGAGGGTACAGCCTCACGTCGTAGCCGTTCGAGTTCGGTGCCATCAAATATGTTTGAGCGCAAGATATACCGAACTCGGTCTGCCAGGTTTTGCTCGGTGACGGTTATAGATGGCTCCAGCTCAGCAAAAAGTCGATTCATCCTAGCCCGGTACGCAAAACTTTCAATTTCTCCCCCTTTCGCCCTAAAATACGCCCGCAATGCGTTGCTATTCATCTGCATTGTCCAACGCATGCGGCGTACTCCACCAGTGGCGGGTGCTGATTTCTGGGCCCGCGAAGACCCTGCCGACACCAAGCCAGCTGGTGGGGATGATGGATGCGAGGGGCTGCTGGGTGGTCGTGCAGCACCTCGCGCTCGGCTGGCGGTTCGCATGCTGTCACGTCCAGCGCCAGCTCCAGACGCGCCCTGGCGACCTCCAGGCAGCGGCCCTTTGCGCGTTCTTCTTTGTTCCATCATTCATTATTATTATTATTATTAAAAAAAAATTAAGCGGATGGTAGTAGCATCAGTAAAAGTAATTCTTCTACACACAAATCGCTGATTTCAAAATGTGAAATTATTTTATTCTTTTTAGTACTTTGATTTTAACTTTTTCATCACCATCATCATCATCAGTCTGCGGCAGTCCACTGCTGAACATAGGCCTCTCACAAGGCGCGCCATTTAGCCCAATTTTGGATGGACTTTAACTTTATTTTTATTTTTGACAGGCATGGTGCAGTGTCCATGGATTGCAGTAGCCACTTTCCATCAGATGGACTTAAAGTTCGTTTGTCACTTCGCTTTTATAAAAAAATTACTTTAAAAAAATTAAAAAGAATAAACTAAAACCACATTCTGAAGTCGGAGCTTTAATTCTTCTATACACTATATCTTAGGACCGATTTCAGAATGTGAAATTATTTTATTCTTTTTTATTCTCTGAAGTCGGCTTTTACTTTTTTTTTTAAAGATACTTTTGATTGGACTAAGGAATATTACAATATCACTGTCGTCTAAATAGTTACATTAATGATTTTATCCGATATTTTTCCATCCATAGGAGTAGAACTTTATCACCAAATTTATATGGGACCACCCCTAAAGTATGACCTTTTAAATAAAAAAGAATTATCAAAATTGGTTTACAATTGACTTAGATATTGTGTGAACGTAACATGCATACAAGATAAAAATATACACTTAATTTCCCCCTTTTTTTGTAGTCGGCTTAAAAATAAATAAATAAATAAGATAAATTTGTAGCATATTTATAGTTTATTTCAAAATTGTACCCAGTTATTGTGAAAACAAAATTAACTCAAACTGAATATCGTTAAAATTGTTTTGTTCAGGAGTTTTGAATAATGCGTAATCTACCATCTTGTTTCTTGAATTGCATTCGCCCCACTTTCAATGTGGCACGGTACTTGTTTTAAATTTAAGGAGCAATAAAGTTTTTCGTTTCTTCTTTGTGATTTATATATAAATATATTTATTAAGTAAAGTTTGGACTAATATTAATATTTAATATGTTAAAGTCATAATATAAGGAAAAAAACACCTCTGTATTTAATTTATATTCTTCTTCTTCGACGTAACACTCTTGACAGAACGGTCATGTTCATCACGGAGGGATGTCTTTGAGGGCAGATGTTAGTCACCTCACAAGCTTTTATTACCTCTGCAGTGGCCGGGGAGTAAAAGAAAATACTACTTGCAAATAAAATTTTATTTTAATTTAATTAAATTTTTATGGTCGAGTTTTACGAAGTAAAGTTATTTCTATACGTTTGAATACTGATTCTGATAACGCACTTAATGGGTTTTTGTTACATGTTGTAATGAAGATTGGAGGACCTCGCAGTTCGCAATTTGAGTGACTTCGGGCGAGTTATTATTGGATCTGTCTACAATCATCGTCTTAGTTTAACTGCGGTTAATCTTTAATCCGAGCTCACGAGCTACATTTTGAGAAGTAGTACTTTTCTTATAAATAACGGAAACTGGTCGCAAGTAAGGTATATATGTATGTAGTAATGCAGTGTCGTCGGCGTAGTTCAAATTAGATATCTTATAGCCAACGACAGCAATACCGTCCGTCCAGTCTTCAAGAGTAATTCGCATTATGAGTTCGGTGTAATCATTGAACAAAAGCGGTGATATTATGCATCCTTGGCGAACGCCTGCGCTGGGTTGGAAGTTTTTGTAAATTTACTTCATAAATTTATTCTTAGAAAATTTACTTTAATATATCTAGTATGTAAAAGAAACTGATAAACTTAATACCAAGTTTAGCGAAGTAAGCTACAAGCGTTTTCAGATAACTATCTTCATAGGTGATTGCTTGGTTGTGTAGTTATAAATGCTTGGTTATGCAATGTGGATTGCGTATTGAATTCCCGCACGGTACAAGAATTTTCCAAATGATAATGATTCCAACTCCGGGTGGATGCCCATGTGAAATTTATCTGTACAAAATGCTAGCAAATACCAATACAGATATTAAATAATTAAAATGGAATAATAGTATATACTTATATTATACAAAAATATATGACAAATCAATTGTTAAATAAGTTATTAAAAAAAAAGAATAATACATAATTAAATATATAACTACTAACAAACATATATATAAACCATTATTGAAAATAAAATTTCGTATTATTATTGTGGATTTTTAAAAAAAAATTCGTAAAAAGAGAGTCGAGGTATCTACTGCAGTGGGGTTGAGGGTTATTCGCCCTCTGGATTCGAAGAATCGTTTTTGCGTTTGCAATTTTGCGGGGTCCATTGGCTGTCCTCCCGCGCCTTAATCCAAAGGCCGATTGTTTCAGCCAGTTTGGACCGTCTAAACCTGCCAAGTCCACCATTACAGGCTTTCAAATTGAAACTTAACCAAGTTTGAAGAAGCAGCCTTATAACAGCGAACAAGACGGTTCGAGAGTTTCAGGGGGGCGATATTTCACGACCACCGTCCTGGAATTTATGTCATCATAGGCATCCCGAACAGGCTTATACAGCCTTGAGACGTCCTATTCGACAACAGTGTTGACGCATAGCGTCTGAGAATCTCCACAATAACTCAGTCTGGCAGTATTGTTTTGATACGTCGGACAGAAATTAGCACAGCTTCTATCCATGAGAACTGTCGTACTGAGTAGAAACGGACCCTCACGAATGTACTGAATCCACTCTAATATATACAAAGCAGAACAAAAACTTTGCAATCGCGTTTTATGCGAAAGTCTTCGATATTTTTACAGAAATATTATAGCACAAAATTAATCATAGCCTTTGAATTCTTAACTAAAAGTATGATATTATATAATGTAAATTAAATATGTTATTATTTATATATAGAAGAATATAAATTTACAGGAGTTATTTACTCGTATAGTAAGAATAGCGCCATCTTTTGCGATATTAAATAACGACTACGTTTCAGCATTTTGTAGGTTAAGACAAAACTGAGTAAATAAATATTGTAAAATACCTATTTAGGCAGATAACATTCTAATCTGCTTTATAATTAGAAATACCTTTTGTCATTAAAGAAAATAGTCTAAGTAGAATGTGGATGCAAAAACGTAAATTTAATCCAGGATATCTTACTAATGATGAGTATCATATTGTGCACGACAAACCTTTCAAAACTTCTACAATCAAACGTAATGTCATATATTGCAAATTGTTTTGCTTCGAAACGGAAATTCAGAATACTAACAAACAGCCTTGACTGCGCGATATTGACTTTATGACAGCAATTACAAAAGCAAACTAATTTTCCTACAATCTTTTAAATGTTAAATGTTAAATTCATTTTCGTCCATTAAAATAGAAAAACAGCAACGATATTTTTTTTTCGGTTCGCATTAAAATAACTTCAGCCGTGTGATTTGCGTTTTACGAATCCGTGGACTTGTCGTCCTACCGGTGTCGGGTGAACGTAAATAACGTTTGTAGAATCGTATTCCAGCGACATCCAATAGATGGCGGAAAAGCTTCAGTGGCGGAAAATTCCCGTAACATTTAAAGTCCTTAAATTTAATTCCCGTAAATTTAATTATAAATCTTTATTATTCAATACGTTTTATTATAATGTAATAATTAACGTTTATTTGTTATTTATTCGATATTTTGCACTGGCCAAGATTGTTTTTTTTTATTTCCCAGAGTTGACTGACTTTTCTACGTGGTAGAGCCACGCTGCAGCTATATTAGTTGTTACACGAATGGGTCGGCTCGATCGGGATAGGACAACGCTCTCACGGAATACCGCCGTAAAATAGCAGTTTTATGCTGCTGTGTTTCGTATGGTGTTTCGTATGGTGAGTGTAGAGAACCAGAGACCCTTTTTGCTAAAAACGAGGCATTCCACCTTAGTCCTCAGGGGAAACAACGCATCTGCATTTTGATTCTTAATCGAGGATAAATGTAAATGTCTATGGACCACAGTATCAACTTACCAATCAGGTGGACGGTGTGCTCGTAATGTAATAATAGAAGTTTATTTGAACGTTATTATTTATTCCATATTTGCAATGGCCAAGATTGTATTTTCTTTCCCAGGGTTGACTGGCAAAGAATGTCAAAAGTGTAAACCTTAGTTCTTGGGTGATGTTAGAAAATAATAAATAATGGAATAAATATATACTATATAACTTTTATTATATATGTATTGTATTGCCGTAACTTTTATCTCTTCTATTATATATCTATGTTTCTCTACATGTGTGTTGTTATCTCTACATTTAGAGCAATGACAATATAATATACATCTATACAAATAAATAAAATTGCAGGGTATGTCTGTTATATCGAAATAACGATTTTTTATCGAGTACAGGGGGTTATATGCATGCCACTAAGACGTGAATAGCCATTTGTAAAAATTTTGTCTGTCTGTCTAATGTTCGGGCTAATCTTCGTAATTGCTGAACCGATTGTAATAAAACTTACACGAACAGATAGAGACCAATACCAGGAGTGACTATAATTTATCTGAAAACTATGTTACAAAAATTATAAACTAGTTTAAAAAAATTATAGAGATGGTCTTTGATTATCTTAAATCTTAAGGTTTCATTAATATATCCCACCCAGGCGAAGCCGGAACGGGTCGCTAGTTACTAATAATAATATTTATTCTTATATATATACATATAAATAAAATTGGTGTCTGTCTTTAATATCAAAATAACTGCCTTTTATAGGCCTGAGGGGGTTATTTGCAAATAATTAAGACATAAGTTAACATTTTTAAAAAAAATTCTGTCTGCCTGGCTGTCCGGGCTAATCTTCGGAATGACTGAACAGATTGTAACGAAACTTCACGATCAGATAGAGAGAGATATCAGGAGTGATCTAGGCTATATATTTTTGATCCGAAAACTTGGAGACCTTTTTTTCGGGAAATCGAAAAATTTATGAAATATGTGGCCTTTAATTATTATTTTAAATATTCTTAGCGCCACAATAGATCCCACTTAGGCGAAGCCGGGGCGAGTCGCTAGTACTAAATAATAAACTATAATATAATTCGTAAAGCAAAGCTTAATTATAAAGTAAAGCTTAATTCGGGAATTGCATGTCAATGACATGACCTCTAGAGCCCAGAAGATGAAAAGAAAACGATAATAATTTGTGAACGATTAGGTGCTGCTCTCATACTATGTGAATAATATGGTTTCATAGCAACAGCATTTCTTGATTGCAACTCAGAATATTAAAAAGCTGCGGTTGCCAACCCGGCTGCAGCGTGGAAACTATGGCAAATGACCACCCCAATATATGAAAATATACCATTCAGCAGTGGACTTTGATAGGATAAAA
The DNA here is from genome assembly GCA_029286625.1 of Parnassius orleans. Lineage (NCBI taxonomy): Eukaryota > Metazoa > Arthropoda > Insecta > Lepidoptera > Papilionidae > Parnassius > Parnassius orleans. The sequence goes on from JAGSMP010000330.1 coordinate 514,309, forward strand.
TAAATCAACGTATGAATGGTTTATTCCCAGCGAACCTAGATATTTACTTAGATAAGTAGTAAAGAAGTGCCTTTCATGCCTGAACAAAAGAGAAGGATAGGCAGCCGCTAACGACCTGGATGACGAATGTTCAGAGAGACATGAAGGTGTTGGGTCTGTCTGTTGACGATGCTTTTCAAAGATGCAAATGGCGCCTCATGATTGGGAAAGTTGAACCCTCGTAACGGGAGGAGGCGTGGACGAAGAAGAAATAGCACCGTTGGAGTTTTTATTGTCACCGTTTATTTGTATTTATTATTGCCGTGTAGTGGCGGTGAAAGAATATCCCCTACCCCATATTGTTCGGAGAGTGTCGTAAGAGGAGACAGTGGGAAAAATAAAAAACTCTGATTACCAAATCACTTGCCAAGCGTGGAAACTATGGCAAAATCCCCCCATGAGGCAAACTATGAGAGAGGCCTATGTTCAGCAGTGGACTTTTTTAGGCTGTAATGGATGGATGGATTATTATTGATGTACAAAATAAACAATCTTCAGTCAGCCGATAAACTTAATTCTATTTTATTCAGTAATTATACTTACACTTATAAAGGGTCGACTTGACGGAAGTTTATCGACCAAAATGGACAATATAATGAAGATGGGCAAACTTAAGAGTACCCGTAATCGCCGAGCATGTATGTATGCATGTATTGATGTAAAGGAGGTGAAAGGGGTGTGCCAGAAGTGCCAAATGGAAGTCCGTGGTCTCTGCCTACCCTACCCTTTGGGTAATGGGCGTGAGAGTTCATGTATCTATTATACTTAAATAACTTTGCTCAGTGTTATTTTGTTTTACGTAGCTGATTGAATTTTGATAATATGTCGGTGTAAGGTGAGGTTACCCACAAACCGATGCATAGAATATATAACCGATGTATCTAAGGTTCAAAATTGCTGTAAAAAATCTATTAGTAAGATCTGAAAATATCATAAAAATCTGTAATAACTTATAAATTACAGCAAATTGTGAGATTTATATTTAATTAATTTTTTTTAAATGTTTCTTGAAGAATCCAAAAAATATATATCCACTATCCTTTAAAGATAGAACCTAACCTAATAATAGATCACGTTTTTATGATAGCTTTTATGATAGGTGTATTCACCTACCTATTAGGTAATATAATTACAAAACTAAGTAAATCCGTCGGGGCTGCCATTACCATACCATGAGATGTAGCAATTTATATCAATTAATTTACTTACCCAACGTAATTTCAATTAGTCACAAACTTATAAAAATGTAAAATTTTAGTTGATTTCAGGGCAGGGAATAGCAGCGCCCCCTGGTGAGCTAACAATATAACACCTATCTAAAAACCATCGCCAATGAATCACAAACCTTTTACAGAAAACCGTATCTTAATCGGTCAAACCGTTTTGGAGATAAATGGGAACATTCGTTTGCACACACAAACAAACAAACACAAACAAACAAACAAACAAACAACCTCTCACCTTAAACGCATACACCTTCTCCGTTCCGTCGCGGGTAAAAATATTACAGTTTTGGAACGAAGTTATTTATCGCACGGTACGAATTTGACGGATGGGGGCTAGGCAAGGAAAAGTGTAAGATTTTTCCGCCACGACCCCCTTTCTATGCGAGCGAGATGGAATAATATCCATCTCCTTCGCACTTTTTCTTATCTTGCCATTAAATAAATATTATTTAAATGACGCTTCATTTTAATAGACGCTAGTAATTTGTATTTGTTATATAATACGTTATCAATAACTATATACTACGAAAGGAACTTCGTTCCAACCGAGCGTTCCACGACACTCACGCAAGTTTTTTATTTCTTAATCGGTGGGAGGTACAGTACAGTACTATACTTGATACTTACTGTGTTTAGTAAAAGAACAGTGTAATTAAACACACATAACATGCAACACTTGACTCCAAAAATTACAAAACGAATATTAGGCCAATGTAAGAACCAAAAGTAATATTCGATATATTTATTTCATATGTTATATATTTGTCACAAATGTTGTTAAAAATTTTGTAAAACAAAAAAAGTCAATATTGATACTTGGTTGGACAACGGCTGCTTATGACGTAAGTTATAATATTTAATTTCTCTGTTAATAAGAAATTCATGGGTTTTCGCCCTACTTAATCTAAAAATGTGTTAACTGTAATTGTAGCTACTACAAATGTTAGTTATATTTTGACAATGACATTGATTTTGTATATAGTGTTTATTAAAAACATTTACATTAAGGCACCAGTTTATTTTGTAAATATTATGTGTAATGTTTAATTTTTCGATTTTCTTTTCAATATGCAACTTCAGTTAACTTTGTTCTAACTTGTAACTCTGGGCAGCGTGGTTTATTTTGTACAGTTGTATTATAAACAATTTTAAAGGAATTTTTTGTTTCTATATACGTGGTAGAGCCATGCTGCAGCTATATTACTGGTATAGTTGTAGTACGAATGGGTCGGCTCGACCGGGGAAGGACCACGCTCTCACAAAATACCAGCGTAAAATAGCAGCTTAATGCTGGTGTGTTTCGTATGGTGAGTGTAGAGAACCAGAGACCCTTTTTACTGGAAACGAGGCATTCCATCTTAGTCATCAGGGGTGACAACGCATCTGCTATTGATTCTTAATCAGGGATAAATGTAGATGTCTATGGGCTACAGTATCCACATACCATCAGTTGGACTCTGTGCTCGTTTGTCACCCTTATTCTATATAAAACATATTGCCTCATGGAGCGTATATTTCCCATAGTTGCTACGCTTGTCAGGCGTATTTTTGTGTACTTCCTCTATCGTTTCTTACCATACGCACGGGATGATATGCAATATAGTTATACAGGGTTATTTTCTAATAACCGGCCAAATTTGCAGAGAAGATTCAGAATAAGTAATATAGGCAAATGGTGAAGAAAAATTAATTTAAAATAATCTCAAAAATTCTGTCCTTTTCATCTTTTAAATTCAAAATGCATGGTAATGCATTATTTTAACTGATTTTTACTGCGCACGCACACATTCGTAAGGGTCGATCGGTAGGCAAAAACGTTGTTGCCCATAAATACATTCAATTTGGGATAATTTCAAATAAAGGTAGAAGACTTATTTACTCGTATTTTCAGAAACTGCAATAACGGTATATCATTATTTATATATTTGAACTTAAGTTTAAAATTTGGCTACTCTTTGAAAAATAACCCTGTATAGATTCTCTCACGGTGAAGAAGCAGCACCTTATTTAATAATAGAAAATGCACTTACGTTATGTTATAAAACTGATTGCAAAATTTTTTTGACAGGGATTAAGGATCATTTTATCGCTAATGTTTGTGATTGATCTTCTTTATTTAAATGTAATACGATTACAATAAGTCGAAATTTTCATTTAATTAAAATATGTCATTTTGGCTGATTTACGCGTATTAAGTAATCAAGTTATTAAGTATATTTTAACTTAATTTTAAGTGACTAAATGCATGTAAGCAATGAATTTAGTAATGAGTTGCAAGTTAAAATTGAGCGTGCAATTGAACAAGTAGAACAGATTTTATTCTATTATTTGGTTAAATTGGTGGGCGTGGTTAACCATTTGACACATTAAGAAATACATGATTTAGTTACGGAGCGTCACGTTCGGAGTTACTGTTGTGTGTGAAGATTTTTTTTAAATGTTACCTACATACTATGATACTACAGTAAAGTTTGTTCAAGAATACATAAAGAAAAAAAAAACTATTTCCAGTAGCGGGAAAATATTACACAATATATAATTTTAATTTAGGTTCTAATGCACATTGCATTACAGTATCTCTAATCGGTATATTATGTTCAACTTTAGAAAACAAGTAATTAAACGATTCTTCTGACAGCCATAGTACAGAGAAATACTCTTTTATCTTCTCCTGCTAGTTTATGAAACATAATTGCACTTGTGCCATATTCATCTTCTAACCCATTCTTTTAGATATTTTCGCTTCCCTGACAATTTCATACTTTACTTCGTCCAAAATCTTACTTAATACGAATTTAATCAATTAATTTTTTTGACAGGAATGTGCTGTTGGTTGTCCATCTATGAAGAACCAAAGAAGCTAAACAAATATAAAGTTGAAAATTTATTTAAAATTTAGTTAATCACTTAACTACTTCATCATCATCATCAGCATGCGGCAGTCCATTGCTGGATATAGGCCTCTTCCAAGGCGCGCCATTTAGCCCGGTCTTCGGCTGCACGCATCTAGTTTCTACCAGCCACCTTGCGCAGATCGTCGCTCCATCTGGTTAGGGCGCGTCTCTTACTACGTTTGCCTAGACGCGGTCTCCACTCCATAACATGTCCAATTACTTTGTACTTTGAAAAAAAATACAAAGTGGCTTACAGATCAATTTTACTGTAAATTACTTGCAGTAAATGGGGAGGCATATACAGCGACGTGGGCAACTTGACATTACGTCCTCATATCAGCCTTTTTCGCGATTAAATCAGTCATATTAGTATTTCAGACAGTTGTAATTTTTCCACTGACCACTCCACCGGTTGTTTACTTCTGCGACAGACATGACTTAACTACTAAATATGTATAAATCAGCCTTTAGAGTTTCTTTTTAAAAAAAAAATAGAATTACAATTTAAGTTGATTGGTAGATCTTTTTCTAAATACAGGATTAGCGAATGTCATTGTAGGGGGTTTGAAATAAGGATTTCTTCGCGTCTCCGACATATCTTCTGCACGTTGTTTCTGGAACAGCTCGTATTCGCGTCGATCTCTGGCGTCCGTTAAAAGTTTCCAGGCGACCAATGTGGCTATCCCAATTAATATGAGCGCAATCAAGAATATGCCACCGAACACTGAAATTATTAAAATAAGTAGGTTTCATTTTTTATATTTGGTATCATTTTGGTTTATTTTAGAAACTAACAAGATTTTGCAACGTTTTTATCATAAGTATTTATACTTTACATAGGATATACATACTTCTATCATTCTATGTCCTTTTTTGACATGGCTTTGACATACAAATTTATTAAAAATAATATCGAGAACCACCGACTTAGTGTAACCGATAAAAATCAAACTTTACAGAAGAAGGTATTTTTTTTAATATTTTTACAAATAATTGCGCTATTAAATTGACATTTAACATATAATTTTGATTTTTAAAGCCTTAGTTGTAACAGTTATAACTTTCGAAAAAAAACATTAGGTTTTGAGGCTTTTTTGGCGTTTACAATATTTTTGCTGTCTCAAACGAATTTTTTCGTGTCTTCGTTTCTTATTATTCAGCTCGTAGAAGTCCCCTAGTCGGCATGGACCTTAGCCACTGTAGGGAGAATTTGCCATCGTCACTGTTAGCAAGATCGTACACTTGACGTTAGTCCCCGTCGCTGGTCTGGTTATTTTACACCTGGTGTAAACGGGACGACTCAACCGCCATTTATCGGAAGCCTCAAGACCCTTCTAGCACATGCCATAATCACGGTACAACACCCCCGGGAAGAAACGGGGAGATAATATAATATTCTCTTAAGCCGACGCTAATAAAATAATGATAAGCGGGAGCTATTCTTAGCGTGGTAGTAATGTTTTTAAAAGAAATTAGTAATGATAAAAAAAATTAGAGCAGTAAGAGCCTGCACGATAGAAGGATTTGGAATAGCGTTTAGTAACCTTACTAAAGTCGTACTTACTGTAATAACTTTCGGCACAATCAATATCCGTCTGCACGTACATTTCAATGCTATAGTTATCGTCGTCATACCTATACATGAAACGTGAGTAGCAAATACCATTGGTCTCGAAATAACAAACGTTCCATTTACTATCATCGGTTATGTTAAATTCGCCCAGCGTTCGCGTTACATTGACTCTGATAATGGTGTCGCAGTCTGAACAATTTGTGTTGCCAGTGTGATGGCATTTAGCACAGCTCTCCAGCATATTACACTGACGGCTGTGACAGTCAGGACATGGCGTGATCCTGCAGAATTTATCCTGATAATATCTTGCGTCCCATTGGGCGATTGGCTCACACGTGCATTCACCGCATTCACATCTACCGCGGTTGTTACATAACTGAAAACAGTAAAAGATTATTTTTCTATTTTTCTTGATTTGCTATGATTCAAAGTTAAAATCAACTCAAAAAATATTTTATTCACTTTAGCCTTATATAAATATTCTATCAAAATGTAAATCTACCACCATCAACACCATCTATCACCATTTTGAGTGTTGCATGATTAAAGCAACATCATCAGGTAACTTACAAATATAGCATGGAATGCATTATTAAAATTATAGGAAAGCAATTTGAGACAAATTAATAAGACAAATCAATAAATACTATAAAGGTATTTTTAAATGATACGGATATTTTTTCACAAATATTAGTTCAGTTCAATACTTGCAGTCAGAAGCTAACTAAATTTATTCTAGTTAGCTTCTGACTGTAGACTGTAGAAACTAAACTAAATATAAAGTGGTTGCTGATTATTTTAAATAATAAGATATATATTTTAATAATCTTATTTTTTCATTAATTAACTACAGTCTATCGAAAATCACCACTGAACACAGGTCTCTCCTATAGATTGCTTCTCAGGGGAGATAATTATGCTATTGTTATCACACTTGGCTGGCGGGTTGGCAACTGCAGTATCTTTTTATTTTGAGTTCTTATCAGGAGGCTGTTGCTGCCCATATCTTGTTTTATTTTGTCTTTCTGTTGCCTCTCATGACGGCATGATACGGGATGAAATAGGGTAATAGAATCTCTTACGCCGCCTCTACACAATATCATAAATGTAAATATATGTTGGTTTGAATATTTGTCCTTTAATCACTCTTAAACGACTGGGCGGATACGGATAGAGGTGGAATAGTACATGGGATACCTGTACCGTCAAACCGTCCAATTTTGCCAATGTTGTATATTTTGCCCGCTATGCCAATTTTAAGCTCAATCGCAAAATTAATAATTACTATTTAATTTAGGTTGATTTGCTATGTTTTAAATAAATGTAGATTATATTTCTGGCACAAGCGGGTGGAAAACCGGTACTTGAAGTCCTTCAGAAGCTCTTTAATTCCGTCCTCCATGGTGGCACTACTCCGGAGGCGTGGAGCAGAAGTGCGGTGGTCTTGTTCTTCAAGAAAGGCGATAACGCTCTCTTGAAGAACTACAGACCGATTTCCTTCTGAGCCGCGTCTACGTGCTGTTTTCGAGTCATTACGAATCGTCTCGCACGCAGACTCGACGACTTCCAGCCTCCCGAACAAGCCGGTTTCCGAAAATACCATAGACCACATACACCCTTCGGCAAATTGTACAGAAGACAGAAGAGTACAATCTGCCACTTTGCCTTGCGTATGTGGACTATGAGAAAACCTTCGATTCCGTCGAAATTTGGGTGGTGCTACAGACCCTTCAGCGGTGCCAAGTTGACTGTCGGTATATCGAAGTGCTGAAGTGTTTGTACAGTAGGGCTACGATGGCTATCCGAGTACAGAATCAGAGTACGAAAACTATTCAACTGCAGAGAGGTGTAAGACAGGGTGACGTTATATCCCCGAAACTCTTCACCGCTGCATTGGAAGACGTTTTCAAGCTACTGGACTGGAAAGGCTACGGTATTAACATCAATGGCGAGTACGTCACTCACCTTCGATTTGCTGACGACATAGTCCTTATGGCAGTATCGCTGGAGGACCTAAGCACTATGCTCAATGACCTCAATAAACCAACGGATAGGTCTTAAGATGAACATGGACAAAACAAAGATCATGTTTAATGTCCATGTCACACCTATGCCGGTAGTTGTTGGGAGCACTAAGCTCGAAGTTGTTGACGAGTATGTTTACCTGGGATAAATAGTCCGACTAGGTAAGTCTAACTTCGCCCGAGAGGTCAATCGACGGATTCAACTCGGTTGGGCAGCGTTCGGGAAATTACGGCACATCATCTCGTCAGGTATACCTCAAAACTTTAAAACGAGACTGTACAACCAGTGCGTGTTGCCAGCGATAACCTATGGAACTGAGACGTGGTCCTTCACTGCTCGCCGGATGAGGAAGCTCAAGGTCGCTCAGCGAGCTATGTAGAGGGCTATGCTCGGAGTTTCTCTGCGTGATAAACTTAGAAATGAGGATATCCGCAGTAGAACCAGAATGACCGACATAGCCCAACTGATTAGTAAGCTGAAGTGACAATGGGCAAGCCATATAGCTCGAAGAACCGACAACCGATGGGGAAAAAGGTTCTCGAGTGGCGGCCTCGTACCGGCGAATGTAGGGCGTCCCCACTAAACGACCTGGTAAGACATGCAGGAAGTCGATGGATGCAGGTGGCTCAGGACCGTGCTGTGGCATTCCTTGGGGAGGCCTATGTTCAGTTAAAAACAATGGGAAAGGAACATTTAGAGGCCATACGTCAAGACATTTCGTCCTTGTTACGTCGAAGTTCAGTGCCGAAACTAAATCTACCCAAAGACGAGATTAAAGCGTTGTACAACTTACGCAACAGACCAGAACTCACGAATCTCCGTGCAGATAAAATGCTACGGTAGTAATGGATACGTCAGATTATAATTTTAAAATACAACAACTTTTATCGGACGAAAGTACGTACAA